>NNCF01127796.1:358712-461932 GCA_002313205.1 Laupala kohalensis | reverse complement strand
TTTCTTATTAGCAAAAGAAAATAAGGATGATTGAACATTTCTTGGATAATATTATCTATTTCAAAAACATTTTCTATAATTTTAGGCTGCCTTTGTTTTAAGAGTGGGGAATAGACTAAATTAGCCACGTTGATGAGAGTATAGAACTTTAAGGTGAAAATTATCCGTGGTACACAAACAGAAGATGCTAACATCGAGATAAACTAACTTTACGTTGAACACAGAGTGCTAATGTGTATGCCTCTGCGCTATTTTTCGTCGCATAGCGCAAAGACGGATTGTCCAAAAGCTTTGAAATTTGCACACGCTTACCACAAGTTACTTCCAAGAAGATTCAGGTATATTTTTGTTTTTCAGTTTTTTAAAACTAATTGTTAAGCGTTTCTTAGTAACAGTCGTGAAGCGCAGGAAGCGTACGGAAAGCACTGGAACATCGAAATTCAGCACAATGGATTTGCATTGTGAGTATAAGTACATCACCAACAGGTTTTTTCGAAATTCGATTGAGATTTATTTTTTATTGACCGTTAAACATATTTGAATTTTCTTCCCGAGCACAGAGACATTAAGACCTATTTTCAATGTTTGGAACCAATTTATTCCAGGGCTGGTACTCGTAAACATCTCAACGATTCTTTAAATTTTTGGATATGGATTTTTTAAATTTTTGCCTTTTCTTGGTGTCAGCTGCGCAGTGACGAGACTTGAAGACTCCAAACCTCGTAATTTGGCAGACATGCTATACATAGTGAGTCAAAGTGCACTAAGCAGTGATTTCTTCGAAATACGATTTTTTATTGAACCTTAAATGATTTTTTATATTTTTTTCAGTAAAGTGATTTAGAATCCAGAGCTACGAAATTTGGAAGACTGGTTAAAGAAATATTATCTTGAAGGAAAATAATAATATGCCGTGACTTGAGAGTACCGCGCCGGCACTTTCAATTCTGTGGCCACGTGATATATGAGGCTAAAAATGTCTACAATTGTTTCAAGGAGTATTTAACACAAAATATTATTTTAGTTTGTTAAAAATAAACCTTCTTTCCGCCGGAGTTAAGGAACACATTGACGAAACTAATTTCATAATTATTTCAAGAAAATTTAGTTTAAAAACTTTACCTAGAAATATTCATGGATCGAGTATTATGAATTATGGTTTCGGAGTATTATCGTATACTTATATCTGCTGTATCTTTCCCTATAATTAATGGTTATCATGATTTGGAGATATTTTTGCTTGAACATTTTATGTCAATTTACTCAGTATTTTCCATGTATATAATATTTTTGAGATCATTTAATGTTGATACTTTGTATCACTTTGTCCTCAATTGTAGGAAAACTTAACCGATTTATTTCTCTGGGTGTAGGCGAGCGTTTGCTCTTAATCTCACTTCCATTTCTAATCCCCCATTTTTTGGTTGTGCACTAACAAACACAATTGAGATTCCAAATTTCGTGAGGAGCAGTATCGAAAGACCTTTGGGCGTTGTTAGCTATTGCGTGAGCGATTGAGAGATAATACAAGTGGTTGGCTGAGGATTTGCAAAGAGCGAGATGAGAAACCAGAGGAAATGTTTGCGGTATGTTTACATTGCTCGACTGAGGGAGGTTTTGGACTAAGCGGCGGATCTGTTCAGAAGGAGGATCAAACAAAGCGGCTGAAAGGAGAAACTGAAAAGATTTACCAGTTGGAAATGGATCCAAAACTAAGACAAGATATTGTTGTAAGATGCTGATAAAATGATCTCTTTTAACTTAAATACGAAGTAATATCGGAGAAAATCTATTGTTTTTAGACATTCAATATATTTATATACAGAACTAGCTGAATATAAAAGTACGGAAATGTAAAAACTATTCTTTCTAAATCACCATTAAATATGTAGTAGACTACCACTTCATATGAAAGGATTTATAATGTCTACGATTGTGATTAGAAAATAAATATTGAGTAAGAAGACTCCAGATATTAACGCATGTTCCACATAACACAAGTAAGAAAGAATCTAAACCATATTTCACAAAAATCGGTTGGTATTGCACATAGACCCATCTTAGAAACATATGTGCCAATTTCGAAGCTCTTTACTCCGAGACAGAAACAAAAACCCATATAAAATGAAATAAAATCCAACTCGAATTTCATTAGCTGGTTTCGGTCTCGTGTGGATAACACAAAAAAAAAACAAAAAAAACTGAAAATTATATAAAGAATAATCCGTTTCGAAATTCGGAAAGATCGTTCAAAGGCACACATGTATCATCCTTGGAGATAACGTGTAGAAAATATGACGCTCTGGACCCTGAAGTCTTGGCGCTAGGTGAGGAAATCAAAATATGTTTAATATCCAGTAAACAAATATAAATTGAGTTTCGAAAAAAATATCAATGGTACTCTTAGGCCCACCCTGGAAAATGTGTGTACGGAATTTTAAAGCTCTAGGGTCTAGACTTTTATAAAGTGTTTTTGCTCCGCGCGAATTTTACTAACAATAAGGAACACTTAAACTTTCATTTAAAAATTTGAAATTCATTGTAAAAAACATCGCAGGGTTATCTTCTTGGACCTCTTCTGTAGAACGCTGTTGCAAAATGTCAAATCTTTTGGCCTATCCGTCCTTGCACTATTCGGCGGATACGTGATCACACAAACTCTCTGTTTTACATGTATGTGTACATTGATGTGAAAAAGAAGAATTTAATTTTTTTTTACATATGAAGAGATATCGATGCATGTCAAACGAATCTATTAGAGAATCTGTTGTAACAACTGAAGTTATGAATATTTATCTGAACACATAACAAAGATTGTCTTTAAATGTGCATAACTATTCATCGTCCAGGCGTGTCAACAACTCTTTGCCAAAGAGGCCCTTATTCAGGAATAATTTTGTATAATTCCCTACCTAAAAATGCAAAAGATATAAATACATTGAATCTCTTAAAATCCGCGGATAACAACTTTTTAATGTGCTATTGTTTTTATAAGGTGAAAGAATTTACAGATTTGAATAAAAGAAGTTAATGAGAGTTTCAATTTCGTAATAAATATTGTTTTTCACATAACTTTGGATAATGAAGGTGATGTTAATATCTCTTATACTTTATCACGCCATTGTTTTTTTAATAGTTTATTTCTAATTTTACGCAACCTTAGCACGGTTGTGTCCATTATCTCTGTAGCCCTATCCCGGCCCGGGTTTTCCTCCGGTTTAGCGGCGGATTTTCTTTGGACGGTAATGTGATAAATAATTTTATTTTATTAATCTAGAATTTTTTTGCACTAATATCTACAATTTATTTTGAATTATTAATGGATAACAGAAGGTATTTATTAAATAATTTCTTTTGTAAATATTAAATCCGCCACTGCCCATGGGTCTTTGATCGGAATTGATGGGATGGACCCTTTCTTGTTTCCTGAGAGTAACTTAGTTTATTACCCCCCCCCACACACACACACACGTGGTCATACGCTGTTTGCGACTACTTTTTTGACAGTAAAGTGTTTATTTTATTTAAAAAACACAGGTGTACCGGAAACAAACAAAACGTGGAAATGAAACCGAAACACCATTATTTTATCCAATTAATCTGTCGTAATCTCGTCATTTACACATGATGATGAGAAAAGCGAGATTATTCCAACCAAAGATTGCTTGTGACATATGTGTGATACCAAATTAAGGAAAACAAATTTATATTCGCGAATTCACAATGTAAGTTATAAAGTTTACCGAATGACTTTTCTGAATTTGCGTATGATGTATCCTAAATTGAGATTTACAGGTTTTCACTATCGTAATTGATTCACAAATATAATTATATTTTATGTGAACCTATGTTTCTATGCTGAAATATTGGAGTACCATGCTTAGCTCATATTAGTGTTTAGTATTCACTGTTACCTTACTTTCTCATCGTGAAGGATACAGTAAGTTGCAGTTTTTCAGCCAAATTGGTATGCCGGGATTGGTTTGTCACGAATTGGCAAAATAAAACAACGTACTAGGTAACGTTTCGGAACATTTATTGTTCCATTTTCAGAGCTGTAATAGTGTGGGTAGTAATTAACATATACGATAAAACAACAATTGATACATCAAATGTAGGCAGAACTTTCGGTACTCGGTACGTTCTGCCTACATTTGATGTATACAAAAGTTGTATTATTAGCATAACATCAAAAATTAAAACATTTTTTAAAAAGTCATATATGTACACTTAAAATTGTTAATAGTGATGTTATTGATGTGGCAAGGAATGATGATGGCGGCTCTACATCTTAGTAAAAATTGTTTATCATTCAATTTGTGGACTAATTTGTTCTAGTTGTTGGCAAAAACCTTAGCCGCTTTCCACACTAGTCCATACCTGTTGAATAGGATATTGTAGAAATAAATATTCACTTAGTTTTTTATATATTTGTTTCCTTGATGTTTACTATACTAATAAATGAAATAAAAGTGGTAATGAGTTATGGGCTGGAAAAGCGGCGGCGTTCAAAATACTGTGAAGGATGGGTGGTAGTGACGGAGCGTCTGCTGCAGTACGTAATATGAGTGTTCGCAGAGAGCGTTTTCTGGTTCCAAGGATAACTTCTTATTAGCTTCATTAGGCGCGATTCAATGGTTGTGTTTTCTCGATATCTTTGGATGTATTTCTCGATATTGATTGTATTTTCTCGAGTGTTTTTATCATATTATTTTTTTTGATAAATATAAAAAAATATAAAGTGGATGTTGATATCCTAAATACAAAAATAAAAACTGGGAAATGATACGTATTTCAAATCACTGAAAAGGATTCATACTTAGGACTTTTGACATATCTTCTAATTGAACTCGGAGAACTTCACCCTTCTCATATCTTATGAGTCTTCTTGCGGAGTTTATTTTTTGTAGCTCCCATTGGGTGACCGGTTTCCTGACATGGAAATCAAGATGATTAACTGGGTGAGGATGAATGACGATCAACTGGTTAAACTTTTCCTCCGCTCCCTTGATGATGAAATAGCTCTAACACAAGAAATGAACGTTTTCTTACAACAATCACTTATATTTGATTTTTCTGTCGTATATTGTGGGTACAAGAGCGTGTCGTGACTCACTTTTTGTATATGTGCTGCTGACCCTTCTTCTCTATTCCACAATAAACGTCGATACCCATGAGTGCTGTGGAATGTGGAGTCCCAGAGACTCGATGCATTGGACTGAATGCCGCGTATTCAAGTTGCCAATATGCAAGCCTGCTTCATTTTCGAAGTCAATGACTTTCACAATTGGTATGGCAATGAGTAGACTCAAGCCAACTACTGGTGTCCAATACAATCCTCTCTACCACTTTGAGAACTGGCGTCGTTTTTCAACTACTACCTCTGTGCTGGCCGCGCCAATACGCTGCATCGTGTGGACATATTCAAGTCAATTGGTTTGCTTATTGGTTTCATGAAAACGCGGCATAAACGCTTGACCTGGAAGTAAGCAGAAAGTGAAGTGGTTTCTCGCGACGCCTGTTTCAGGGACAGAAGTGCCTGCGCAAGTGTTCATCTGACGAGGACTGCAAGAGCAAGAAGAAGAAGTGCTTGTGCGACGGCGTCTGCGGCATGAGCTGCATCAAGCCTGGTGAGTGAAGGAGTGGATGGAGTCGCTAATGTGCTCCTTTGTCGTATGCTCGCGAGCGCTCTTTGCATTTTGCTTGTTCGCCTACGGGGACTTCGCAACACGCTAAGACGTTTCTAGGATTTATTTGATCTCGTTGCTTTCATACGACAGTTTCTTTGCACGCATTTGCTCTGTCTTATCGTATTCCACAAGACATTTTAATCTCTTCGCGTATTTCAGTGAATGAAATTAAATTGTATTTCTATTAATTGTATTCATGCTGAGGTTTTAATGGAAAATTTTTTAAATTCTGAATTCTTCCTTGTCAAAAAGTATCGACAAATATATGACCGAGTTTATTTTTTAGTAATAATTAAATTAAGAAGCTACTTGTTTTTATGAACGTTTGAAAACATAATTTAGTTTTGTATCGATCGTACAAACCACGTTTATTTTCTGGTTTTATCATATTGTTTGAGTGGAAGGACACTTCGGTTTTATCATCGGAGATTTACGGTCACATGTGAGTCAATTTACTAATTTTGACGGCTTCATGTAAATCTGTGGTAATTTGTCAGCTTCCAGCTTCATCTCCGTGACCCGAAAATTACCCCGATCTGCGGCATTATTGTAACATGTTTTGCATGCATTAATGTCATCTTTTCAGTACTTGTCCGTAAATGTACGTGTTATTTGATTTTTAAATTGTATAAAATACTACCCAGAAATGTGACAAATATAGTAAATACATATTACGAATGTCGATTGAGATTTGTGTGTGTTATTTTAGAGTAGCAAATTACTCGTATATGAATCAAAAGTGAATAATTCGTGCACATGTATTGCGATGCTTGAAATATTTTCTCTATGTCAGTGATAAATTTGTATCAAAGATTGTATATTATTGACACTGTAAATTTTAATGAACAACTCAAGGAATATTCGGTACTTGATTCATAAGTGTATGAGGACGTAACAAATGCTGTTCGTCATACGAGTGGATGCTTAATAGCTTTAAGATATTTCAATGAAGCACTTCTCTTCATTATTAACTCATGGATGCTAAATTATTTTCCTTTTTTCAAATAAAACTCATAAATTGACATCTTTCTTTATGCAGGGTTTAAGAGAAGGTTTCTTTGTGGCTTTTCCGGCAGGTAAGCTACTACCTCATCCGACACTTGAGCATTGATAGTGTACGGAAGAACAAAATAGTTATAAGGGTGATGTGGTTGCAGTGCATACAACCTAATGAAACAGATGGAGTTAGGTGAATCTACTATTATTAGTCATGCAAAAAGAAATTATAAATAATAAAAATAATAATAATAAATACTACTACTATTAGTTCTGAAGTATTTGAAAAATATTTGAAATCAAGATTTGTGATCAATATCATTTTACAATTTATTGTAATTACTATTAATTATTTGTTATTTTACAATTAATTGGATTTCACTAAAAATGAAAATATGGAACAGATTATTTTTAAAATAGATTTTGAACATAGTATGAAATGAATATTTGTGTATATTATTATACGTATCACGATTTCTTAATATTTGTACCATTTTGTGTCTTCTGAAATTTTTTTACTCTACCTAAATTCCCATTTGAAAAATGTTCTAACTTACAAGATAATCCTAAAAATTAACTATACTGATATAGTTAACGATATGTGTGTGTGTGAATTAAGGAATTAGTGATAATAAATGAGCACATGTCATATAAAATTGACACACTTCAATATTTATTATATGTTCTGTTTTATATGACCATATACATTAAATTTCATTTCTTGGATGATAAAATTTTCAATAATAACTTTTGGAATGATAAAAGGTTATATAATTATTTATTTCCATATACTTTTCTGCTGAACAGAATATTGTCACGAATTCATTTAATAAGATATCGGTAATAATCAACAATTAAAAGGAAATAGATACAAAGAGAAGGGGAATGGAAATGCTCTTATAAATGTTATTTGTAGAAAAAATTGATTTCAGTTTGTGTAAGATTTCGTGCCTTTTGTAGTCCAAAGACCATTTTCAGGTTGTTTTCGTTTGACACGTACCGGTTTCACACGTATCTACGTGTTAAGGTTCGTTATGCATATATTTCTCCCGTGTACCAAACACGTGAAAGAGATATGTGATAACATTCGGTCAGGTGAAAGGCGATCGGAAACAGTTGTGGACGGCGAACCGGTGGTTTAGTGGTTAACTCCCCTGCGATGAAAGCAGGAGTCCCGGATTCTATTCCCGGCTCGTCGCCATTTTCATCTGACCGAAAGTTATCACATATCGTCTCCACGTGTAGGGTACACGGAAGAAATATATTTATTTGTCCGTTCAAATGATCCTTGCTCTACCTACGTCTTAAATAACACAACCTTACCCCTATCCATTTTGAAATTAACATGATAGAGTGACACCCGACCCATGTTTTAAGTTGAACACATTTATGGGTTGCACTTGCTCTGAAATATTCAGCAAACTACAAAGGAAGTGGACTAAGAATGAATGAAAAATTGAAAATAATATTAGTTGAAAGATATTTCGTGACTTGACTTCATATAGCCTATTCTCAATATGGCGATACATCACACAAACGTGTTCTTGTGTGTGCGTCGGTGAATCAATAATGACGAAATACCTGTTGATTCTTGTTGCTTCTAATTTACTNCGGTAGGCGCATGAGCGCGCAAAGCTCAAGGTCCCGGGTTCGATCCCCGGTCTCGTCTCCCATTTTCATTCGACGTAACATGTTTAATCTGTTACCTAGCGGTGAGGTTCACCGCAATCTAAGAGATTTCTATGTTTGTGAACCAGAAATGGAAAATACTACCCAAATAAAGTACTTCCTAATGGAGTCGCCTCAGATGAGGAGTTTAGTCTCAACGAGGCCACCTCAGAGGTCTTTGGGTTTCACAAGTTGAATGAGAATGGTAGACGGGCACGGGTAGCGAGCGGGATGGCGCAGTCGGTAAGCGCATGAGCGCGCAAAGCTCAAGGTCCCGGGTTCGATCCCCGGTCTCGTCTCCCATTTTCATTCGACGTAACATGTTTAAGACGAAATACCTGTTGATTCTTGTTGCTTCTAATTTACTATGGCTCAAAAATAATTAATTAATGTTTCTTTATGTGTAATTGTGTTAAATATTCAACAAATTTCTTGTGATTATATCTTTAAGACTTGTTAATATTAAAAGAGTACGAGTATATAATTACTAATGTCATTAGTATATAATTATTAATTGTAATTCATTATTAATGCACTTTTCCATTGTTATGAAATAATATCATGTTATCTCTCGTTTTGTCTTTTTAGAGAATGTAACGTTATGCCATGATTGTATTGTTACATTTCTGCAAATATCTTGGTAGTTTTTGTATGTAAAATGTAAACGAAAGGAAAGTTTCAAAAATTAGTCTGACGTTTATTGTACATTTGTATTTTTTATTGTTTAAATATTATTTTAATCCACTGTGATAATCAACCTGTGGAGGACGCTGACAGCAATTGTTTGTCTGCGCAATTCTTTTACTATATATTACTGTGAGACTGTGGCTGTCGCTGCAAGTATTGCATCAGGTTTACTGTCGTTGCATCAGGTTTACTGTTGTTGCGCGTTGAAGAATCCTTTAATTGTGCATTTTGCCATTTGGGTATTTAAAATCTTAGTTTGGAATTTACTTTTGTAAATTATTTTGGTGATATGGAATATTTCGTTACCCTTGAAGATGGAAAAATATTTAATCTTTTCATGTAAAGGCAAGGACTTTCAGAATGCTATTCGCAATGGTGTCAAAAGTATGCTATATACTAGTTAAAAAGAAGCATAAAGGAATATCCTGATACTTCAGAATATGCATGCAAAAGGAACCTAGTGGTGCAATACCATTGCACATACTTTCTCATAAACGTTTCTCCATCTGCAGCATGAAGTGTCAAAAATATCGTAAAAGTGTTGTGTAAAGGTAATTTCGTTGTAGACAGAAATTGATGTATTTTTGCATCTGCATTGCGTTTGCTGTCCTCCTATGTATTTTATTATTATCATATATATCATTTCAGTTTACGAAAAGTGTATTCTACGACTGCTTAGTTCATTTACACTGCTAAATGTTATACAACCACACAGGGCGCAGAACTAGTGAACCTGCGGTGCGGGCGTAACCCAGATAATTCGTCGGCACACGCTCCCTCGCCGCACCGCGCCCGTCAGCTACCCTGGCGCGCAACCGGGGATTAGGCCTCCCCGTCATTTTTTTCATTTGATTTATTTTACAGATTTTAATACATTTCACACAGATTAATACACTTCATGTACATTCTCATTTAGCCATATATATGCTAAATATTATTCAATCTTCTAGAAACAGTAAACTAATATGCTAAATATTATTCAATCTTCTAGAAACAGTAAACTAATATGTAAGAGCAGCAGACAAATTATTTTACTGCGTCTATACCAAACTTTTAAGCGAAATACCGCTAATGCGGATGTAATACATACTAATTCTACTTTACGTACGGAAAATTGAAGCAAAATCGTTGTACTAATTTTTGAGAAATATTCAAAAATGTACTCTGACCTTCATGTGAAGTGCCCTTTGTGTTCAAGTAAAAAATGAAAGCACGTGCACATGTCAGAAGTAAATTCTACCTTAAATACGAAAAATGAAAACAAAATAGTGTACCATTCGGTCAGGAGTGTTGCGCACAGACGGAAGGACCGGACTGATGTCCAGCCAAAAACAACTTTTTCGGCGTCAGGGGTCTCCAAAACGGATATTTCCTCAAAAATCTCGTTTTTTAATATTTGTACGACTACAATACTTTCTATATGCTACGTATATGAGAAAGTAAAAAGAACCGTAAATTACTTATGCCCTGCGATGAGGAGTATTTGAAGAATTGTTTTATTGCAGCTCACAACAATGAACAATCACTACGACCTTTGTGTGTAATGAAAGTTCTTCCGTGGATGCAATAGAATTGCTCGAACTGCTATTCGTATTTTCATTGGGCCGCGCGTATAGAAACGTTGAGAAACAATAGTGTGAACACGGACAGCGATGGTGTAGTGGTACCCTCTTCGATCTCACAATTCTTCTAAGCTGAAGAGCAGGAGTTTGATCCTCCGCTCAGTCCAACTAGGTGAGTTTTTCAGCCAGGGTTATTATCATATAATTGGTTCCTCATGTTCTCATGCAAACCAACAGCTCTTCTTCCCAATTTCATCACCTAAATCATGGTAAAGTAGGTGACGTCATTACCGAAACCTTGCCATTAAGCCATTAAATGAAGAATAAAATAGTCTCGTCATAGAATATTTATCAACTGACGATAAAATACGTTTTTATTCCAAATTATATAGGTCAAGATACGTTCTTGTATATTGATATACAGGTTCATCAGTTATGAATATGCGGATTTCGCAAAATATATTTGATTGTGGTGAAAACATTTCACCAATCTTTCCCGTAACAAAATAGTTTTAATCCATCATTCTTTTCTATTACGAGTTATTTGAAAGCGAACTATAAGTAAATGATAATATAAATTTCGCTGTTTTTAAGAAGACGTATTTATTATGTTGGTCGAAAATATGCGATTTTTCTTCGTTTTATAAATTTGCGCTGAATATAGCTTTGATTTGTTAAAAAAATCAATATTTTAACGCTTACCGTAAGTATACGAATTAATCAATTTTTTTAAAACCATACGTTATGCTACAGAAAATATGTCAGGAGTTTTCATCTCTCTTTATAGGGTATCTTTCACTTTCTGAAATTGTATAGATGTTAGTGACGCTTATTTTCGTAGCTACCAACACGCTTTAATACGTAGAATGACAAGACAGATAATATGTAGAATAATCTTTGGTTATGTGTTACGTTTATGGATAGGGCTGAAATGGGAGTATTGTATCCGAGATACGACAGTATCACACTTTAACATGGAATGTTCTCAATTAAAATGTCTCGATTGTGGTAAGTTTATTGCAAAATTGGCACAATTTCCGGCGAAATTTAAAAGAGTAAACTGATGAATAACGTACGAGAGTTTTGAAGAAATGGAATGGAAATGTGTGATAAAGCGGTGTAGATATAGAAATGCACCAGAGTGTACAAACACGTCGGCAGACAGAGGTGTTGGACCGGTTGACAGAGGTTGAGGACAAGCGGTGTAGACTTCGCATACAAATCGCGGTACTGGTAACCGCTGCCGTAGCCCGCGCCGCCGCGTTGGTCGTCTCCTCGGGCGATTAATGGATCCAGGCCATCTGCAACGTGGTGCCGTCGTCTTAAGCCTTCGTCCTCTCCCTTTAACCCCCGCGGTAGCAGATTCAAATTACAGGCGACTCAGAAAGGGACTCAGTGATCACCCAGACCTGACGACGGTGGCTTCAACAGATTGGAAAGAAAGGAACCCTGTGGTATCAAAGAAAATCAGGGTGTTACGAGAAAGATGTCGCGGTGAATTGAGAAGACAAAATCGTCAGAGTCCTAATTTACCGGTTCTATGGAATTTGTTCTTAAACAAACAGTCGTCTCACATTGGTACATGTTTTTAATACTACATTGCAACATTTGTTCCTTGTAGTTCATTCCAACCGTATTTCTCTAATTTTCTGCTATAACTAATTAACAATATTATGAGTAAGGGGCCATTCACATATTAAACGGCGCAATTTTTTGTGCTTTTTGAACACTCGCCCCTCTCCAACAGATTTTAACACTATATCCTGTTCAATTCCTCCCCTCGAATTATAACAAACCTTCAAATAGTTTATCCTTTTTGAACAAGACAATTTGACGAAGAAACGCTGCATTATTATGACTAATAATTATTATGACATTTAGTATCAGTACGTTGTGCCGAACTTCACAGTAATATTTATGGCTTTACTGTAACAACAGTGTAATTACCTGTGATTGTTGTGTTAGAAAGAACTGTTGACTTCCCTTTTAGGATAAATATCATATCATAATTTCCGTTTTTCGACATAATTGTAATAAAAAAGCTTCTTATTTCTACAAATTGGGTTAAATATGTACCATATATTAAGAACCAATTGTGATAATAACAGTAAATCAGTAATAAATGCCGTCAGTCTCTTCTAGTTAATTATACGCATAATGTATATTCTACTATTGTGAAAACTCAATAATATATTTTCTATTACGAACGAAGTGTACTTTAAATACGTCATATCATATATTCCCTCTAGCATTCATGACGTGTTATCATACATTCCCCCAAGCATTCATACCATATTGTCACGACTTGTGAATCCCTCGTCTACCAACATGTAATATGCGAATGACCCGTAATTTGTGGATAAGTTAGATAGCTAATATTTGGTTTANAAAAGACATTTTATATATATATATATATATATATATATATATATATATATATATATATATATATATATATCGTAGGGATTACAGCATCACCCATCCTATTTTATCTACACGATTTCGTCTTGCGAGCCAATGCGCAGTCGCTACTTCACGTCCTCGTGACTTTTTGTCGGCCGCCGCTATTTGAGCGACCGGCCACCCGTAGAGGCAAAGCTGTCGTCCAAACGCTCGTAAAACTGCCAACATTGCCGTGAGACACGCTCTGTGTCCACGTCGTCACTTCTTCAAGGCGGACATCGTTCCTCCCGTAAAATACGTATTCCATTCGAGAACCTTCTTTCCTTTGTCCACCACTCGTTTCGGTCGAATCTTTCGTGTTTGATGCGTCGTCTTGTTTTGTTTTATCGTCTCCGCGCGCTGGTTTATGGTGATTCGATCTTCCGATGGGATGAATCGGAACATGCGACATCATCTGATTCTTGTTTACGGGTGTTTGTGTGTCTGCTGTAGTCGTGTTCGTGTTTAACGCTACACGAGACCTCTTTCTACGCTACTTTTGCATGACCTAACTCTATATTCCAATTTTTCTTACTTTTACTTCATTGTAATGTTTTTACTTCATATGGAAATATTTTCATCTCGGTTTTTCAGTATTAGACAGTTCTGAGTCTATAAAAATTCACTAATTTGACATTATATTTTGCTAGACGTTTTTTCATCAATACTAAGTCAAATTTTTAGAAAGTAATAGATTCACTAAATTTTAAGGACCATTAATGTAATGGGGTGAGTTTTCAATGGATTGATTGATATGAACTGGTTTTGTTTGAAATACAGATACTGTATATCCTTTGTAAATTTATTTATTTTTATATCTTTCGTTTTCCTTTCATTCTATCATCTCTTTATAACTCGCCACCTTTCAATTCCAACCACTGCCTTATCAAATTTCCAATATGATTGAACTAATTCTTTCTTTTGGAAGTTTCTTCTCATATCCGCTCCACATTTTTCACCCTCTTCCTCACCGACGTATTCCCTTTCCTCAGCTGTTGTATGTACCTCTCCGTAACTCCCTACTTAATAGACCATTCGCGCTTGCTCACAGATTCCTTCTGAATCTTCCCTTCCCTTGACTTCCTTAAGCCATTCCCCATCTCTTTTCTCAGTTTCCCCACGCAGAAGCTCCACCGGTGCGAAGGACCTTCAGGGACGAGATAATCCGACCCTTTGTGTTGCTCTCCCCATTACACCGCTTGTGCAGATTACATTTACATTCGTGGGCTTGTCCACTTGGCATCCAATTAAAGTTCCGACTGTAGCAGGGGGAGGAGGGGGGAGATTCTGTTGGGGAGGGCGAGGGACAGTGGCTGTGGGTCTTCGATAAATCGCGGAGCTCTCCTCTGTCGGCTCTATTCTTCCCTCCCATCCTTTCACCAATTCTCATCCGCGAACCTTGCCCTCATTCTGTCTCCTTCGTCGACGATGTTCCAGGTCTCTGGAAAGGAAGACGACTGAGCTCGTTGCCGGAAACGAAGGTACTGGAGAAGTTAGTGATGGCTGACGTTGTAGAGTATATTCTCATGATCATAGTTTATTTTTAAGTCATTACCACTGTTTTCATCTCGCAAGTCACGTGAACATACAATTCATGTGAATACATTCAAAATACGCGAAAAAAGTTTTAGCGTGTGGTTTTACCGTCTCCCATCCTCATTCAACTTGCGAGACCCAAAGACGGGCCCGGGAGGCAAACGGAATGGCGCAGTTGGTAAGCGCATGAGCGCGCTAAGCTCAAGGTCCCGAGTTCGAATCTCGGTCCCGTCTCCCATTTTCATTCAACATAACATAATTAATATGTTACCTTGCGGTGAGGTTCACCGCAATCTAAGAGATTTGTATGTACCAGTTTCATTATATGGATGTAGTCATAACAATTTAGAGAGCAGAGTAAATCTTGTATGCAGAGATACTGTAGAAATATTCACATTCATCTTTAACATTGTTGTTAAGTGAAGATCCTCTGCAATATATTCACTAAGAGATACAATTGGTATAAATAATGGATTGTTCATAAATAACGGTACGCAAAATTTACCGTTTTTTACACCCCCCTCCAATAATTACGTAACGATAGCCCTGCCACCTATAATTTGTTTTTTCTTTGCTCCTCGGAGAATATGCGAGACAATTTTTGCACACTGGCATAAGTTTTCGTTCCTCATTGCTCTGTGCTCTCACTGAGAGGTTAAATACATAGATTACAGTGACAAATTTAAGGTTAAACAGGTACCCTACAGAACGTAGCGTAACGTAACGTAGAAGTTAACATCCCCCACCCCACCGTGACGCAACGTAACGAACGTAATTTATGGACGACCCCTAATCCAGCAGATGATGGATCCGTTGTGACAGAGATGCATTGCGAGTGTAGTGGCTGTTTACTGTCAAAGAGTGATGGGACTGAAGGTAATGACGATTACTGGAATAGGAGATTGGACTCGATGAAGTTTGAAGATATGAAGTGATATTAATGTGAGTGTACAATAAATTCATGGAATTCTTATGAGAATATGATATTCGAAAAAGTCAAAGTGTCCCCTGTACAGACCCGTTGGGAATCTAAGATTTAATGGAGGTTCGACTTCCTCAACGTCTCGAGTTCAGCTGAAGGAGGAAGGAAACGTTGGTAACTCCAGCCGTTTCAATCGCGGTACATGATCGGTACTAACTGTTTAATGGGGCTAGTATAGGTCGTGGCTGTCAGTATGCATTAAATCCAAAACCATAGCGAAGACAAATCTTTGGGTGTAATGTATAGAGTATTTGACAAAACCTGTGAGTATTTACCAATAAGAAACACTTTTACTCGTTTGAGTTTTACATTTTGGCCTACGCACCATATTCTTTAAAATGTTTATTTTAGTAATATAAGATATATTTAATGTTTAAGTGGGCTACCTCAACTAAGGGTGTACCTTTAGGAGACACGATATTTCTCATAAGAAATTTTCCCTTGCTATTATGTTTTTTCATTTTTACTATGCATTGTAACTGTTGTAACGAGATATTAATTGATTGAGTGATATACATTGAGAGTAATCATTGTCTCAATTAATTACTTTTTAAAGTACGAAACAACTTAAATGTTCAATAATGATCAATTTCAGTTATTTGAATTGCTACCAATTTCACTGCCTTCTTCGATCTTTTGACGGTACTAATCTTTAAGACTTCATTTGAAGATATAAATGAATTTGTATCGTATTGCTATTTGGAGTTACGAATGATACGCAACAAAACTCTGTACAAGATGATGTTTTATTGCGATAATTACCATATTTCGTAAATTTCCAACTGAAATTACGAAGCGTAAGGAAAGTGCTGGTCATCCGCTTGAGTGCTCTGTGAGTCAATGACCCGCTGTACGGTTGAAAAAGAATGTCAAAAACTAACTAAAACTATCGTTTATAAAATTAACACAAAATGGTGAAAAAAAATTCTACCGTTTTGTATACGAGTACATTTTTTTGGGGGGGGGGGAAATTTTGTTATTTTTATTCTATTTATTTGTTAGATACTTAATTTTAACATGATTCATCACAATACAAAGTGGTAAATTCCAACTCAACCACTAAATACATCATAAATTAAAGAAAATTATGAAAATGTTTATGATATAATGTTATTAAAACTACAGTACTTATTTGAGTAAGAATATTGCAGAAAGTTTATTCATATCCCTCCTCCTCTTATTATTCATATTTGTGAGATAATGTATATTACAATAGTACATTCCTTGAATGGGTAAGAACACGCTCGACAGAATAGCGTTCAGTGTTTTTATAACTTCATCTAATTGCATATTTCGTACAAGAAAACATTGGAGTGACGTTTGCCGGTATTATCTACATTCTACTGCTAATTCCCCCTTCCCTCCGTATTTATTTTTGTGGGACACTTTACATTGTTATAAATTACTTATTTGGCTAAGAACATCAGTAGTTCTCTTGTATACTTTCTAACATTCCCTCCCGCATGGTCCCAAGAATGCACCTGGCTGCGGGAGAACCGCGCTGCTCGCGGGTCTTTCGCCTTTAAGTCTCGAATCTGCGACGCGGAAGCTCCTCTCTGTGCAAGTGGATTGCGTCTTAATTACGAGGAAGTGGTAAAAATACGGCGGAGGAGCTGAAGCAACAGCGTCTTCCATTGCGAGGGATGATGATGATGATGATGGAAGGGCGAGAGGATAATGGAATGTTAAGGGGGTTGGGTCTACACTCGTGACGGGGTTTAGTGTCAAATTTACGAGGGTGGTGTTATCACAGTAAGTGATATACGCGGGAGGACTATCAAAGAAAAAGAGAAGATCATATTAGAGATGATAGGGGAGAATAAAAAGAATATAATGTCATGAGAGTTACCGTTGAGGTCGAAGTATTGCCTAATGATTTCATTTATGAAAAATGTAATCCCACATGTTTTATGGATATATCGAAATTAGATTCATTATTCATTGATTGTTTCTACTCATAGGCGTAGCTAAGTGGGGACAGGGAAGGCCACTTGCCCCCCCTTGAAATCTCAAAAAATGTCAGTATTAGACACTATAAAGTGTGAATAGACATGAAATCAAAACTTGCTGACGTCTATTATATGTGTATCTGGTCAACAGATTTGCCTGAGCATCTAACATAAATTTTATGCATTCGTATATCTGTTCTTGACAAAGTCTTCATGCCGATTTCACCGCCACTCCAGCAAATCATTAAATAGCCTCACAACCGTTGAGAAATACAAGTATAAATTCTGTACACCACAAAGTCTAGAAACTTTCAGGCGAGTTTATGTCACATTTCGGCATACTTTTTACGGAGGTGAGATTATATATCTACTTAATCACTAATAAGTTAAAATCTTACCCTTCTGCTAAAAAACCGGGTTACGCTCTTGGTTCTACCAATTGAGTGTATATTTATTTCTCTTCGTAATTATAAGTTGTTAAACACTTATTAATAATTTGTCCGTTATAGGGATAATAAAAGGAGGAAATTAAGTACATGACCAAGAGTTGTAGACAAAGTCCCTAGTCGATAGTTTCAACTGTGGTTGATTGTTGACTTGATTGTTGTGGTGACGTATTGTTACTCGGGTGGCGACTCGAGCGGTGGTGGCAGGAAACGTAAGGGGAACGGAACGGACCGTTTCAACGTTCGGTACCGGTGGCGTCTCCCCTTCTTTATGCCGAGAGTCTGCTCCGTAACCCAGATAAAACTGTGCGCTTTGTCGTCAGTCGACGACGTGGAGTCCCAACTGCTCTTCTCTCTCGTTGCGATCCCCACCTCCACTTCCTCCATCCACCGCTTCTGCTTCTACCTCCCTTCACGACTCTGTTCCTCGTTGGTGCTTCCTCTGAGGATGCCCTAGAGCGCCTACTGTAAGTAAAGGGGTTCTAAGGTGGATGTTTGGCATCACTTGTTTGAATGGATCAATACTGAACGGCAGATCTTTTATTATCATCGTGCCCTGTTTGCAATTTTGAATGTGAACGTGAATTTACTGCGAGTAAAACTTGTTAAATAATAAATAGCTGAATTTTTCATATGCTTCAAAATTAAACGAGTGAAATTTAAGTGGGTGAGTTTCATCGCGGAACAGGTTCGATAGATATTGATGATTTCTCATAAAAAAAGTGCTTGTCATTTTTAAGATTGAATTATGGAATGCTCAGGTGTTTGATCATCTTATAATCGGCAAAATTCGTTTTTACATCCAAATCCTGAATGGCATGTTTTTGCTTCCCGCTATTATACCCCAATCGTGTATTTCACAAATCCTTAATCACATTAAGTCCCGGGGCAAGACGTAGGTACTGATCAATACAGATTTTTACCCATAAAAATAATGACCTCTATAGATATCTTGGGTCCCAAGATAATTTAAAATATACATAAATAAAATACTGAAATAGAAAAGACTGAAATATGTATGGAATGCGCTTTAAAATGTTGTTCCAAGTTGTATTTTCCTTAAAAATAATAAAGTTATTATGAAAAAGCAGTTACAAAAACTGTGTATGGCCAAACCTTGGAGGACAATGAACTAATTACAGGTGGTCTCGCAAATGTTTTTTAGGAGACTTAAGACTTTCACAAAAAGTACATTTATTTCATTCGTGGGTGATGGGTAATGTTTCTCGTTCATGGGTGATGGTAACGTCTCCACTAGACTTTAACTCACAGTTTCACCTTAATTGATAATTGTCTATAGAGATTTGAATCGTAGACAAATCTTCAAGCATTCAGTGTTTTTTCGAGTCATCTTACCCTCTGTACGTGTGTATAACGTTCCGTGTTGCGTGGTTAATTTTTATTTTAATCTTATTTGATCGAGACTTAGTGATGGAAATTGCCATTAAAGACTTTCGGAATGGTTTTAAGAACTTTGATGTAAAGGGACTCAGTGAGATTGATTGTCCGTTCAGTTCAGTTTCTGCTGCACCTCAGCAACCTCGTTGTCACGAGGGTTCATTTTCAAGGTGGAGAAGACGACAAAGACGATTAAAACTGATGTGTCAAAAATATTCAGGAAACAACGAACCTAAGTTGGCAAATAAGATAGGAAAATGAAAAAAGTGATCAAGAAACATTAAAATTTATAGGAAAAGCGGTTTATCCTGTAAAAAATAGGATATGGTGCTTCCTCTGAGGATGCCCTAGAGCGCCCTGTAAACCGTATAGAAAAACTGAAGAAATAATAACAAAACATGGATTTACGAACATTTACTTGAAGAAGATAGGGAAGATAACATCAGTTTTGTGTTCCTGCACAGAAAAAAGGGGAACCATTGAACATATTTTAAGGAATTGCTTTCTATATGGTCAAGATAAAGCAGAAAGTCTAAAGCAATACATGAATTTAGATACATTAAAACTCCTAAAACATTTGAGTTTACTGTCATCTAAAAGAAAATATGAAAATTTTGAGGAATTATGCATAAAACAGGTTTGGTAAAATAAGCATTCAGACAGTGGTTCACAGCCATGCGGAACTGTTGGCAAATGAAGCCAATACAATATTTCAACTCAAAAGTGATAAAATAGGCATGGTACTGAATCGAGTTATAGAACTCCTGAAATGACTCTGTTGAGAATGGGGGTTTACGAAATCTTTAAATTCATAATTAAATAAATAAACTTAGAGCACGGGACCCCTGGGTCAAGATTTATAAATTTTAATTTTACTTTGCGCCAAATTCCTTTGTTAGCTTTGATTGGTATTTCGGGGAGTAGCGTGCAGTTCTCTTTTTCCTCGTGTCTTTGAAATGACTTCCGGGCACAATTTGTGATCCTGCGAAAGATAAGTGGAACAGAGATCTTCTCTTTTGGAAGCGCTGGCGGCCGTCTGCGTGATGCGCGCATTACATTTTCCTTCACAAATCATCATTTATTACGTGGCAGACACAATAGGGTCCTTGTGCGATACTTAGGTCCCTCAATCTGATAAGCAGCTGCATTTGCCACTCTTCCTGAAATGCGTAATTTGTTATAGAATTGCACTTTCAAAAATAAATGGGGCACTTTTTAATAATAAATTGGAGTCAAATAAATGAACTTGCATTTATCTTGTCTTATTTTATCTGAGTACAAATGACGTAAAACTATTGATGAGACATATTTTCAAATAATCTTACAAATATTACCAGATGTGGTCATGATATTCTATTTGTTGGTTTCCTCGTATTGATTGTAAGGAAAATGGAGTTCTCCTTTGAGTTTCTAACCATAAGAAGTATTTATTCTTCCTCATTTATTATTTATTAAGATAATGTTTTATTATTATAAAAAACCCCAAAATCATTCATTAACATTAAAATTTCGTAATGAATGTTTTTAATCATTATATAATGTTGTCCATAGTACTACCACTGTAACTCACGAATATGAAATATTAAAGGACAACCACTTATTGCTGTCTCTGGACATTTCTTTTTGTTACAGCTCATATATACTTGATTAAGAACTCATGATCGAGCCAATCACTCGGATGGTAATGCTGTATATTAACAAAATGAACTTATGGTTTTTAATAAATCATAAAAGACAAGAAAAAACTGCACCTATGCATTACTTGTCTCATAATTTTCTCATGTTTTTATCATGTCGATAAACATTAATTCAAAAATAGTATTTCCACAGTAGAAGTACCGTGGACAATGTGAATTATTGGTAATCACGTTAATCATAATTCTGAACCAGTGATCATAACTCGATTGTAAGCCACTCATAAATATTTCAGTAATAAGGTAAATAACATTTCTGCCCACGTAATTCGCTGGTAATTTTAACCATATCGGGCGCAAAGAGACAAATCAAGGCTTTGATGATTTGTCTTCTCGTATTCAGGCAGAAGAAGACAGACAGTAAGCAAAAAAACAGTTAATAAAAAAATATTATTCTTCAGAGTGCATTGACTTTCTCATACAAGTATTAGCAATGAAGTCAATTGAAAACATAGTAATATGACATAGGCCCAGCGATCTTATGAACCGGTTGTCCGAAGGGGAGAACGAAGTTAGAGATCCCTTTCATTGACGAAAATTGACTTGGGTAGGAGAACTCGATTCCTTTCTCTGACTGTTGCGCACAAGTCGTCGACCACAAATACATTACCCCATCCTATGTGTGACAGAGAGGGCGATACCAAATAGTATCTTCTTTCTCATGTTATTATCGCTGCGTGTATATCATATATAAGTCAATGATTGAAAGTGTATTGAAGTCTAGATTATTTGTATTTAAAAAGTACTAAAATAATTTTACTAAAAAAGAAAATGTTAGATTGTCTTTATACTTCAAAATACGCGTATTCTGGGAATTTCATCAAAATCTGGTTATTAAGGTTACAGACTTCTTTTTGGAGCAACATTTGCAATGAAGTGTATTTATTAAATAGTCATGAAAATTATTTACTAAAACGCGACCTTCACTCCTATTTTTCGAATTATTTTCTGAGAAATAGTGGAACTCACGAGTGATAGGTAGATAAGAAAATTAAGAGTTTTCTCTCTTCTTCCAGCATCAATATTATCTTGTATTGTATTACGCAAGGATGCCCTCACATTTGTTTCTTTGTCAACTGGGAAGAATTTTGAACTAATCTTCTAAGGAGACAATTCAGGAACCCCAATTGCTTCTCGACTCTTAACCCAAAAACGTGATGAGAAAAATGACTTTTCTTCCATATTCTCTACGATAAAGGACGCAACATGGCAGTTTCTTTGATCTCAAGAGAAAGAAATAATCCCCCCAAAACTTCGGAGCAGCACGAAACACTAAGTCGTCTTTTGTCTCTTCTTCTTCTCAAAACCTTCTGCGTCCTGGTCAACTCGCGTTTTCCAATTTCTGTACGGCGAGGAGTGCAAATAATACTTTAATCTTCGAGGATAAGTTATCCTAGTCTGTTTTGAAATTAATTTTCATTTCTAGTTTACGCCGCTTCCTTGAAGAGAGAAATTTAATATCGTTCGTTTTCTTTGTTGCCCAGTGTTGTGGATGAGGCGTCGACTCTTCTCGCGAACCCATGCAAAGCGTTCGTTGCATGTTGAGAAGTGCTTCGTATTAGAAGTACAGTTTACCCTCAAGTCGGTAGCTCTTTTGATCGCAAAACGGAAGATTGGAGAAATATTCATATTATCAATGAGTCTTCTATTTCAGCACACTTAAGACTGGGAACTTTTTGGATTATGAAACAAAACACTCTCCTCAGTCGAGCTGCTGATTGCATACAATTCACTATCTATTCTTGTATCGAATTTTTAACTCACTAAATTATCGATAATGTACCATTAAACCCATTCGTATGATGGGAAGCATATATGAGTTAATAGTTCAGTCTGGTAAACGGTTTGTGTAGGGAGAAAATAGCAGTGTCCCAAGACATACTCGCAGAGGTATACCCGTTATCGAATTGAATAAAGTTAAAGACAAATTTATACCACCCGACGACGGTTTCAAGATAAAGTCGGAAAGTTGTGAGCTTCAAATAAAAATATATATGTACAGTTTGTCTGTTAAAAGTCGTAAGTAATTAATTATTCATTTAATTTTATTATGTAATGGACTTAAATTGCAGTAGAATGGATACCCGTTATCTCTTTTGTGGAGCTGTTCTCATGAGTTAGATTTCCACCATCACTTGATGATTCTGAAGAGTCTAAATTCATAGACCTAACAATTATTATGATCAACGAGTCAAATACTTTACAAATCTTATACCGTGTATATTGTATTCTCACACTTATCTGGGGATGATACCATACACTAGCAGATTATCCGCAGCTTTGCTAGCGTGAAATCTGTAATGTGCCTCCAGCTCTATTCTTTCTCTTAGGGGTAACACCATCTCAGCGACACCGAAAACTCGGAACTCGCCACAGATATCATTTTGGATACTTTTTGTGATATACCCTTCCCTGAGGTGCTGGGGTTTAAAGGGCTCTCGTGGATTTAAGCTGTATCGGAAATGTCGTTAATAATCTCAGTGATTCCTAATACTTTGAAACTTTCGATTATTGTTACATATCAGTCCATTCCCATCCCTTACCCAATGTGTGCTAAGAGTGTCTTATTTCCCATGGGGGCTGAATATAGCCTTACACGATTACAAGATATTATGATCAACTCAACACTTCTGAAAACTGTGAACTCGTCATTGATATAATTTTCGATAATTTGTACATCGCATCACATACACTTGAGATGCATAGGGTATATACGAACTGATTTTGGACATTAGGATCTTCGGAAATATTAATTATCTAATCGACCCCGAAAACTATGACCTCAACTCTAATATAAGTTATTTTCGATTACATTTACCCCTTAACCAAACGAAGTATATTCCCTCATAGGGGTGATCATGGACTTCAGCGGTATTGAGAGTGTGACTCATCTCTTCTGATACCGCAAGACGGATGCATTCAACACCAATATTTTGAATTTAACCTGCCACCCGTTCGCACCCCAAGGAAACTAGTGGTTTAATATCTCCAATTTGGACTATTTGTGGTTACGAATCATTGGGGCATCCTTATCCATCTCAACGGCACCGGTAACTATAATTTCAAATATTTTATTCGATTTTTCTATTATTTTTACGAGTCACACTCTTCTCCCTCTGAAGCGGTTACAGATATGTCTCACCCACACAGTGCTTATGGTAATATAGTCAGTCATCTGTGTCTAAAATTTGGTTGAAATTGCTTCAGACACTCACGAGTTTTGGTGGGATGCATACATAAAACATATCAACCCCCTATTTCACCCTCTTAGGGGTAATTTTCTTAAAATTCTTTCTTATAGGATGTTTACACCCTCAATGGAATCTACTTTCTAAATTTTAAGTTTGTAGGCTTTGTAGTTTCCCAGATTCCTTGATTAGTCAGTCAATAAGTCATTCATTACGTGAGTGGTATTTCGCTTTCTTTTATGAGATTATGCATTTCAAAGATTTTGAGATAGTACGGAGAAGTTTTGTGGGTATGTAATAACTAGGTGAAGATGGGTAGTCTGATTAAATAATTCTTCTTATAAGAGCAATGNAGATGGGTAGTCTGATTAAATAATTCTTCTTATAAGAGCAATGTAACAGAATTGTGAATAAGTACTGACCGCAAGAATAAAATAATGAGATGCATAAACGAGAGGTGATTGCTTTGCATTTATTGAATCGGATACGATCGATGATGGAGTTCAGCCCCTAGCTATATTGCAAAATCGAATCTTCTCCGTACATATTTCTAACACGTTTAAGACATTCCTACTTAACATCTTTGTAGCAAATACCGCCGTCCACTCCAAATATTCTTCTCAAATTCCGTTCATCGCACCTCATAACCGTTTATTGGTGATCTCCTGAAGACCTCCCTCTTGGTGGAACGGTATTTATCAGTGTGAAGATTTTTTTGCGGTTAATACTTGTTACGAACGAATAGCCATTCGTCGTACACATAGGAGAGGATATGTGGGGACTCGTATGTTTCAACGAGCTAAAGAGATAAAAGATGAGAAGAGATTCTTGTATAACACGTCTCACGTTCATAAATACACATTTAATTTCCTTAAATTACAAAAGCAGAATTACATAAATTGTCTCCTGAATTGCAGAGTTGAGATTGGTTGTTGTGTGCAACCACTACTCCGAGAATAATAGTTTCTACGGAGTCACAATAAATTAATAAAATGAAGCATAAACAATCCCCTTATATAACCCTTTCCCCTTTTATGAAAAAATCCCCTTTTATAACCCTTTCCCCAGTTAAAGCAGAATTACAATGTGGTATGTTGGCAAATTTGAGGTGCGATCGCAACTGATCTGCACACACACACACACACACACAAAAAGAAATCCCGCTGGACTCAAGTTTTTGAGTGGAAACCCCCCGTCACATCCTTAACGTTTGTTTACAACAGTACCTGCTTATACATTGATAGTGGTTATAACAACCATAAAATTGCGCAGGATTTTGAAGTGCATTAGATCAAGCGATTCTAAATGCAGGTCTCGTTATTACGAGAATAGATACTTAGTAAGGTGAAGTGCTTCTTATCAGTAGACTTCTCTCCGCTGCCATGGCTGCGTTGCCGTGGTCTTCCGTGGAGTAGTCTTCCTGGTGTCAGCCTTGTAGCATGGAAACAATAGCTGAAACTAGAAAATGTTCGTGAACAGATATGTTCAATGCTGAGTTGCTGAGAGTGCTAAGCCATGTATTGAGATGGCGCAGCTGTTGAATGACTTCATGTAGGAAGTCATGTTCCAAAAAATAAATCGTATCACAGATACATTTAGTATGTTAAATGATTCGTTACGTCGAGTTGCTACGAGCAGTTGGACGACTTCATGTCGCACGGCACGACGACGCGACCCCAGAGTGTCATCACGTGGTGACCCTCTGAAGTATGACTGCAGAATGGTAGTAAATGTGGCTCGAACGCTGCTCTTTATATAGCCGGCGTACGGAACGTACACATGGAGCGTGTTCACTAATTCAGTATCATGGAACTTGCAGTTTACAAAGAGATTATAATTTGAAGAGAGTGTCTATATTCAATGAATACTTATATATTCACAGAGTAATCACGCACATAGAGTAAATAATAAGCTTCTCAAAGAACACCAACGAATTGAAGTTTGTGATGGATGAGAATCATATGGATGAGCACTTTACGAACGTTTTGGTTCGTAACAATACTTATGATGTTCGTTTCCGCTACCAGTGACCTTATTCTATGAAACTAGTCTATGAGACTCTTCTTTCAGTATCTGGATTTTTCAGTGGTTCAATGGATGCCATTCAATGGATTATCTTCCACACCAAAAATACACAGATAAATACAACCTGGGTAAGCCTTGTTAGCTGCATTCTTTGATGGTCTTCAGTCGCTAATATCATATCATATTATTTATCTATTTTTCTACTATTGTATTGAATTTTCCCTGTATTGTGTCTGCATCAGGTTTTAGAAAGGCCTCTGCAACAACGTACCTAATTCAGTCCCATAATCTTCTTATCATCTGAATAATGCAATCCTAAAGTGAAGCAAAATTATGTTTAATTAATTTACTATTACGTCATACCCATAAAATACGTACCTGGTACGTTGACGAGCCCTAAAACCACAAGAAAAAAAACATACCTGGTTTCCGATAAATAAGTATTTTTTCGTGTGATTATCTGTTAAATAAGTTGAATAATACAGAAAATTATTGCAAAATGTGGCGTCTATCATTGAATGACTTTTTCACTTAACAGTGATCATGAGTCGAATCGAGTTGTAGTCGAATAGGGGTTAACTTTTTTAATATCTAAATAGGTATAATACCTGTTGACTAATGAGACCTGATAGAGGTGCCCTTGTTACCCCAGTCCAAAGGGAGCGCTTACTGAAATTAACCATGTTCGTTTGGTATTGTTGGAGGTTTCTCTGGCCAAGGTCATGAAATAATCATCCTGTTAGTGCGCGACGGAAAGTTTAACCTTAAATCTCAACGTTTCGGCAGACCCTCTGCAAAGTTTCTCAAAGAGATTACGACCGGACACATCTCAACGAAGGACTTCCTAATTGTTTTCAGTGAGTGGGATTTGTGCGACCCAGTCGTCCACAAACATTTGAATGAATAAGATTATATTTAGACCACGCGGTACTGCATCAGTATTTTTCGCTGGAACTAGAAAATAGGAAGATAGTATGTCCAATCTGATAATTCATCAAATACAGATATCTTTGACAAACAACTCTTACCGAAGTTTTATGTGTTTATGCATGACAAAATAGAGGTTTAACACAAATACAAAAACCTTTATATGCTAATACATACTAAATATTTGTTATTTATTCATTAGTTTCAAGTCTGCATCGACTTCATGTAAATAATGCACGTGGGGAATCAGGTGAGGCAGAATATGCATGTTCACCTATAAGGGGCATCTTCCAGATTATTCTATGTTCGAGACTTATTGTATTTAAAACTTTTTCTTTGTGAAATATTTCAGTACTATTTTTCTTATTTACTAATTTAAAATTTCAATAGTTAGTTCTTGGGTGATTGGAAAGTTTATAGTCCTTTTTGAATTAGGGAAAGGTTAACATTCAATTTTCATCTCTTTCAGGGATGAGCGTGAATTCATACCATATTTTATCGAGGTCAACTTTGAACCAAGACTCTTACCATTCTTGGTTTCTTCCTTCACTGATACGAATAAAACTGTACCTGAAAATTCTGATAGTATCTATAGATGCCAACACGTCACAGGCCGCACGCGATTCTTACACGCAAACATTTTAATCATTGTTCTTTACTTTCATTTTATTATTACTCATTACTTTCATGTTATTATTGCGCGTTACTTTTATGTTGTTAGTACGCGTTACTTTTGTGTTATTTAACAAATTAATTAAATAATTATTGGATAGTTTTTTAATGTGTGTTAGCACACTACCCTATTACATGCCATTTTATTTATCTAGTTTGAATTTTTTTTATTGATGCCAAATATAATATTTTGCAAGAATAGAATTTGATTATATCTAAGAAAGTTCTTGTATTATTTACGTCCATTTTTATCTAGAATCATTAATTACATTAAACGACTTGAATATGGACAATTCATATTATTTTTTTGCAATACTTTGATTCATTCACAACGTTTTGGTAATAGTCAATATTCAAGTCGTTTAATGCAACTACCAGTCTAGATTTTTTGGTCTATTAATGCCAGAAGTTGGCATAGTAATGACAGAAAATATTATACTCCGTATCATGAGTGTACGCGCATGAAATAATAAATATACGTGTTCAAGAATATATGTGTACAAGAATGAAATGTACGATTAATAATTATATTGGGGGAAACTATATAAATTTTTGACGGGGTACATCCTTCAAACCGAGTTCTTGTGTATGACTGGTGTCCGACTCACATTGAGTTAATGGGTTTATTAACATAGAACATGTTTCATGCAAATCAAGGATGTTCCATTCCACTGTCAGGTACAGAAGACAGACAAAGAAAACAATAATTCACACAATGCGGAAGATAGGCACATGGGAAATCACTTTGACTATGTTTTATCTCTCTTATTCTTTCGTCTCATATCATGAAAATAACTGGTCTGTTTTTTAACTGAAGACAGCGGTGCATGATGTTGCTGCAGAAGAAATTCTTCCCTAAAATGTGTATTTTTGTGTTGCTCTACAAAAATATTGTTTTAGTTACCTTATTAGTTTTTGCTTGCGCCATGTACTGTTAGAAACAAATAATAGGTGTGGTAAAATAAAAAATAGCGGTAATGGAAGTCTTTCCGTGAAACAGTTTTAAATGAGACGAGAACTTATTAGACTGCACGAGCTTATTTCACTTGTAGTCTGGTGACATCTTGGAAAATTTTACATTTTTCCAAACGTCCATATTGTTTTGTTTATCTCAACTGTTCCGAGAATTCCATATTGATATAAAGTGAGTGTACAAATATGACATAAATCGTATACTCATTAACACGAAAGCTGTTGAATGATTTTATCTGAATTTTGAGAGCCGACATCATTGTAACCTGAAATATAGTTCTTGTGTTTCTTATTGTGGTTATTAAACTAAGGTTTGTAATGTATCATTTTCAAAATATTTTAATAAAATAAAATTGTAGTATTCAAGATTCTTTTTTTTCCTTGAACACGTGTTCAATGAACCCACCGTTCTCTATGTTTATCATCATTTATACCCTCAATATCTTGTACTCGGGAATAAATAATTTTTTTTCGATGAAAATTTAAATTTATACTTTTTAACAACAATATTCAAAGATAGATAGTATATCATGTTAATAGAAAACGTTGAAAATCAGGTTTACAACACAAATCTTACATTATTATTGAAAAACGATTAATGAAACCCTGACAAACTAAAAAAGGTTTCTATTCACTTTATATGACATTGAATCTACGACGTTTTGAGAATTATTTTACAATTTTCCTGATAATTTAACTTCGTTGCATATTTAACATGACTTAAAGAATTTTTGAGATTAGTCCTTGGAGAAGTGGCATGGCAAAAAGGTATTCCTCATTTCAGGATAGTATATATTGTGAGGGTGACATATTCAATCTTGGTATCAATTAGTTAAAAAATAATAATTCAATTATTTTATCAAATTGTGACTACTTTTGATATCATTTTCTCCTGTTTGAATTTTATTTTGGTAGCCTTTTATGTTATACAAACAATTTTTTTTGAAAAAATGCAGTAACAATCTGCATGACAATTTACTCTCCGGAAGCAAGCAAGGGAGCATCCCATCAATTCCGAACAAGGGCATTAAGGCAGAGACGGATTGAAAATTTCAGCACACTCCTTAGTTGAAAATATAAAGTAAGCTACATGTTAAAAAATCAACAGAATACCAATCAACAGAACACAAAATAATAGTTCATAAGCATTATTATCTAACTATTGATAATTCCAAATATATATTGTTTACAAATCTGAACTCGAATTCGGTAACTATAAATTCGAGATAAGTTATTACAATAGACTGTAGCCTCTAAGCAAGAGTTTAAGATCCTGTATATCAAATCCGTTTCTACCCGAAGGAAAGCAGAATATTCCAAATATGTTTATATATATTTCAAGTATCCAGTAAATCCTTGTATTATCCTACGAGCAAAATTTAATGTAAAATTCTCCTTGATGATCGACAGAATCTTCTCATCATATTAAAATAATATATCATAAATTTTATGATATATAGTATCATAAATATAGTACCATAATTAATAAAATATAGTATCATAAATTTTCAGTACGTGATTTTGAGAAAACAATTTGTTAAAACTCAAACATTTCTGCTCCATCTATTTTCCTTACATTAGAGTCCCTACCCCTTTTTCGAAAAACGAAAGATAATTTCTTTGAAATCAAAACTGGAGCTTCTGGAACAAGAGAACTTTCTCTTTCCTCGCGAGCCATATGCTCCAACGTGCCGTCGGGATGCTCTGTCGCCAACAGCCGCCGCCGCCGACGCGGGTGTCGCTTCGCGCCGAGGGAGCACTGTGACTCTTCGCGACTCGTGAAGAATAAGGCGGTGCAAGAGGGGAAAGCTGCGTAGTGTGCGAGACGCAAGTACGCTTCCCTGCGGACTCCACTGACGGAGCGGGAGCCTTGGGATGACGATCGCACAGCGTCTCGCCTTCCAGTGATGCGGACTACTCTAATGCGCCAGCGAACTTATTCTCCTCCGAAAGGAAGATGTCGTAAGAAGGGTTGCATGTTTGATTTGTTTCATTCAAGAGAGTAACTTGCGAACTTACATATTTTACTTCTTCTTCAAATAAAATTGTGGAAATCGCCCTATAAATTGAATCTGGAGATTTAGATTTAGAGATTCTGTAGGTTTTATTTACATTTGTATTGGATGAGGTTCAGGTCATTAGAACTGCTCTCCCATCGGACCACACTTAAAAGAAAAATACATTTGGGAAATGCAGATGTAGGATTGCCTGGACGTTTGAAGGCACAGCCAATATGTATATGGAATACACGACAGAGAATCCTCACCCAGTTCGACCGAGAATCGGATGAAATCTACACTCTCCCACTGAGCACTGCATTGAAGCTAAGACGTAACTGCTACAGTAGACTTCAGTAATGGTCAGAATCCATATTTCAAGAAACTTCTGGTGGTGTATTTGAGTAATTAATAGATCGCGATAAGTTGGATAGTTATTTTGAAATTTGCTTTTACAAACACTATGTGAAATAAAACAAAATACATATTGAATCGAAAGCGAAGCCTCTTGGTAATTCTTTCTAATAATAGAATATAACATATGATATGGGGTTGTGACAATTACGGAGACGAAATATGGGTGTTCGTCAGCAATATCAGACGTTTTGGATAATTCGATACTAAACTTTATTAACGTTAACAGAAAAATATAAGAGGATTTTAAATTGTACAACAAATGTAAATATTTATAGAAACGTACATGGTGTCATTTGTTTGAATTTTTGAGTTATTTATATTTGTACAATTATTTCATTTTTTCCAACGTATTTTCGTGACCTCAATGTTAAACGACAATTCGAATGAATGATTCTGTGTATTTCAGACTACCTTATCGGCCATCTTTGCGTATGAATATCACTAATTTCCACTTTAACTAAAATGTCTGAGTGAGAACAGGTGCTAGATATTTTAGAATTTGCGTGCAATTATAAAGTGCTAGAATTCATTTTCATGGATAGGCAAAAATTCCAGCTGTATCTGTTTTGCGATGTTAACGAACGTAGTAATAGCGACTACTTGCAAGAATTAGATAATAAAATATATTTTCCGAAACGCTTAGATCGAAACATTACGCGTACTCGTGTATGAGTACATATTCCAATATTCGGTGCTGCTTGAAGAGCGAAAGTTTTAATCTAGTAAAGGTGCAATTAGGAACAAATTTGTGTTATAAATTAATGGTGTCATAATTAATATTTGACGTGGCGTGTCCTGGAGAGAATAGAAAATTGTGTTCAGAATTATCCCGTCATATATTACAATACAATATGAAAACATTTTATTATAATACTAAATATTATAAATAGTATATACTACTATACGTTCAAATAGTTCAATTCTTAATTTATACTGTTTGATTTTTCCAACTTGAAATAATACAAATTTATTGAAGAGAATCATAATATCGTGTTTCAAATAAGTAAATAAATATGACCCATTAATTGTATTTGTCGGGCAATATTTTGCAAAACCACATCTCGTACTGGCCCGATCTATCGAAGTGTATAGAACAGACGGGCTAAAATAAGTTGGACAGCTCTGGTCTAGAGAGAGAATCGAGATTTATTTTCAATGAATCAGATCGTGACCGAAACCTAAAAGGCTCATATGAGATGAAATATCTTGTCATGACGTCTATTATAAAGGGCCCTATTTAATCTTATCCTGTGGATGCTAATTGATGTTCTTTACAGTCTCTAAAAGAAGCTTATTATTAATAGCCGGAAATAATATGCCAGCAATTATTCAAAGAAAGAAGAAGCGATACAGATGAAGCTGACACATATTATGTTTCAAGGAAAATATTTTTACAATGGTGACATTGTAAAGGAAATTTAATCAGAAACGATTTAGTAAATTAGTTTAATATTACCGAATAATTATTTACTAAGCAGACCCAGCACTTGAATCTCGAGTGACACTTTACATTACTAATATTTTTTAAATTTTAAATCTAGAAATCGTCGTCAATCATAATCATTTTTCAAAATCAATAAGATAAATTTAAAATATACATAGCAAAGAAACTACTTCAAAAATCCTTGTTTGCTCTTGATAATAGTATATTTTTTTTGTTTATTTGTTTACATTTCGTTTTTCAATCCCAGAAGGTTTTTGCCCCTTCCCAACCCCATTTGGGACTCCCCCAGATCCCAGCCAGATTCCATATATCTCACTGGAATCGACAATAATGTTTCGTTGTTATTTGCTAATCATTCTTCCTTATGAGGTTTTCCTACAACTCAGGGTAACTTCTTAATCTTAACGTTGTGTAGTTTGCCAAATATAAATGAAAATTTTACTGAGCACATTCTTGTTCCCAGGACTATATTGTGATATAATTTTTATTATTGTGTGAATATTTTTAACACTCTCAAATGGTACCGCATAATACATTTTATTTTATGATTTGCTATTAAGAACATCAGTAAAAACTATGAGTAATTTCATTGATTTAATATAATAGAATGGAAATAAACCGTGGGACTTTAAGATAGTGCTCTCGGTTTGATGAGCAAAGCATATATATTTGTAAGAATTAGTAATACCCTAAAAATCTCAAAGCTTAAATAATGTTAGCACATGACACGTGTAATTGTAAACGCGTTTTTGTATTTGTTACAAAATTGTATTATTCCTACACTACAAAAATGACATTTTTTCTCACTCACATATATGAATTAAGTTTGCCGCTTAACATAAAATTATAATGAATGAATTTCTACGTAATACATTTACAAATAAGAAGTCTCAAATAAGAAAAGAATTTAGAATGTAATACTGATTAATAATGTCTATGAAAGCATGAAATAATAGTTTTTATAAAACATATTGCTTATTATTGTTTCACTCTTTGATTTACTCGAATAATGTTACTCGTTAAATGTAAATATGATCCTCCCAATTCTCATCTTGTATTTTAAAATTTAAATGTTTTAAATGGTTAGACCCAAGAGCAGACCTTAAGGTTTGAGTCTGGACAGAATAAAGATACTTTATTATTAATAACAATATTTATAATTTCACCTGTTCATTATAAACGTGTTATAGTTAATATTATCTTGTTCGTGTCTGACGAAGACAAATTTAATATTATTAATTTTCATTATATAAAATAGTGTAGAAATCTACTTTGTGTAGAAATAATAAATTTAAAATATAAAAAAGTTTATTATTTTTTAAACGTTTATGAATTTTTGAACTCGTAATATCTTTCTATTAAATAATTTTCCATTTTCGTGGTGAAAGTGAATAGTGCCCTTTGTCGTCTTTCAAAGAATAAATTAACTTGTCTCTCTTCGCCGTCATCCTAATAAAGTCTTGCCAATATTGGAAACGGAAAATAGCATTAGTACTGAGTAGCAAGCCGGGCAATATTCCTTGTGGTACAATTGGCGTGGCTGAAAGGAGCAAATCATATTAGGGACATTGTGGTGATGCGGCGAGAGCATTGAGACGCTTGTCCTTTCAGACGACGAGGTTTCTGCCAAGCGCGTCACGCATCCCAAGGAAACGACTTGTACCCCGGATGTCGTATTGTTAAGGAAATCTAATTTACTAGTCCGGATTTTCTGCTGCGACGTGGCTTTGCCTGTACTGTGCAGTTTAGCTGCGACGCCAAGTGCACGCAAGAGCACGTTTACAACTATCGTAACCATTTATCTTTCTTAATAGCATGTGAAGTGGTTGTTGCCGCGAGAACGTCGCCCATTATAAACAGCTCTCCGCCATTTTCTATGTAGTTTTGGAGAGTGGAGACTATTATTAGAGGCGATTGGGTTAAAAATGTTCGAGTTAATTAGTTTGTCTCATGAAGTTCGTTTAAAGGCAGCAAAAATAGTGAGTACATAATTTCTGTGGTTGTATGAGTTCTTTTTTCTTTTCACCCATAACCATATATCTTTACATTAAATCATTTAAATATTCTTTCCTTTTCATTTATTCGAAAAGCGTAACACATGTTGCACATGTGATGCAATAAATGCACATGTAAATATTCCGGCTGTTTCCATAATCAACTCAAGAAGCAAGTTTATTGATTCTGAGAACATTTTTGTCAGTAACAGAATGATATTTTTAGACATTAAAAATGTTCTTTTATATTTGTGACATATTTAACAATTAAATTAAATGAGGTTCATATGCTTTTAATAAAATATTCTGAAAACTAAAAGAATTTGAAGTACTTTACATTCAGCAAAAGAGATTTTAAACATAATATTAGTAATGGCATTGTTCTAAGAAACGCACATGGAATTGAAGAAAAACATAATAGCATTTCAACATTTATTGAATGAGAAATATTTGAAAAATTTTAAATCTGATTTGAAGTGATTATGCTTCATGTTTTAATAAAATAAATAAATTATTTTCTTATTGGCTGCATCCGTAAAATCCAAAAAAATATTAGCCTTATTTTTCTCCGAAGCAATTTTTTTGTGAATTGTTTCTCTTGCCCAGGGGATCCAGAAACATTGCATCCCGTGATGTATTCACGCGGCAGCTGGGTCATCATTCGTGGCAACAGTTTCTCAATCGCATAGAGATGCAGCAACGTTTGGATCGAGAGCAGTGGCTGGCGGCGGTGGCAGCGGCAGCGGATTCTCTACACGGGTCGCAATCTTGGGAGTTTGTTTGTGAAAGCAGCGCCCGTCTCACTGCTCAGATTGCCTTTCTCTGAACGCGAGGGGCAGCAAGAGCGTCGCGTTGGAATTCGGAGGCACTGACGAAAGTGAGAGGAGATGACGAGGGATACAGCGGCGACGGCGGCGACGGCGTCTCGGGCTGATTGTTGCCGCTCGGAATGGGGGGTTGGTCGGAGAGAGGATGGTAAAGGACAGCTTTTCCCAAGAGCTCTATTTTAGACTTTTCAAGCACGTCACGCCCCCATTCCCATTTTTTGTTCAAGGAATAATAAACAATGATGTCCACATTGAATTTTTTCTTACTGGCCTACAAAAAAATTAATATTAGAAAACGAAGTATTCTAGTATATATTTGTTTAATCAGCTTTAAACAGTTCATTTGAAATGATTAATAGTAATAATCAATAGGCCTGAAATGTATTATAATATATATTAGATAAACTTACAATTCAGGCGTTTTAAATAACTAAAGAGGTGTAATTAATACACTCTTACGTATTAATACAAGAAGATAATTTTTTTTTTAATTTAAGAGGAAGTCGATGTACAAAGCGTTTAACCCCTTTTAGCAGCATCTCGCTCCCCTCGTGGTGAGCTCCACCAACAGATTTCGAACCGCTAGTTTAAGGGTATTGAGTAGTCGAAATTTGAAGGGAAACATTTCAAAGACTTTGTTGTCTTAAACTGTAGCTTGGGTACCGTAATATCGGAATTAATTCGAATGAACTCGGGTAAATATACAAATGAAATCTGTGTTCCAAAGAAACTTTAATTTACTTTTCAAAAATAATAAGTTCGTGGGATTTGTGTATGTTCCTTGGTATTCGAATAGGGTTTGGAGAATAAGTATATGACCCTGAAAAAATGTAAAAAATATTATTTTTGTACACGATTATTTCTTTACGAGAGTTTAATTTACTTTATTTAATTTTGTATCAAACAGATTTACAGTCCCTGATGTGCGGATAGCAGGTCAATAAATAATTTCTTCACTTACGCATTTCTATTAAAGTCTTGCAGTATAATAAATAGCTGAATATTTTTGGTGAACTATAAAGTAGGGCGCACTGGGCTCTGAATGTGATGTATTACAAATTTCCATCTATTATCTAGGACTGTAAAAGGGTTTTATGCTAGTTACATAACGAAAAAATATTTAGCTGAATTTCCGGTGTATTAACTATCTGATGAGGTGATTCTTTGAAATGACTGCTATGGAAAATATTCATTGGAACATTGATCTATGCAGGAAAGCGAGAGGAGAGAAGTATACATCTGCAAACAATGTCTTTTACCTCGGTAAGGTGGACCCTAATTGTCGAGAGGGGGCTAACTTCAGTAGCGGTTTTGCAGGTTCTGGTGATCATAGTGAGGAAATACTGTTGAGGCTGATGGTAATGAATGGTGTGCTGTTATAAGGTGGTGATTCTTGTGGAGGATATACGGTTATAGTAATATTAAAATGATTGTGTGTTGCGGATAGCTGTGTTAAGTGTTTTGATGTCCGTAGTAGTTATATATTGGGTTAACCAGGCAATATCTACATTTACGACAAACGTCATAAAACAACTGGTGCTTAAGTAGCATTAGGTGCTGGTTTTATTAAGGAATATGTGTCTACGAAACGTCTGAAAGATTTTTTTGGTGAGATTACATTACGCGTAGAACCTTCAAATCGTAATATATTGCCTGACATTCGAATTCGTTGACGTATTCATCTATATCCTTCAAAACAAACAAACCATTCCCATAAATCAGGATTAAAGAAGAGATCTCTTGAGGATACTACTTCTAATATCAATTCTGACAATTGAATATCGAGAATGTGGATTATGAAACAGAAAGAGAATGCCAATGAAGAACTGGTTTCGATATCAAAGGCCGACGCGTTCGATGGTTAGGGAGAAGTGGAGACGATTATATCAATAATCGTTTGCGAGGACAGACGATGCGGCTGTCGGAACGGAGCCCTCGGCGAATGCACTTGGTGACGAGACGACCTATCGACTGGCTGGTGAGAGGCTCGTAATAGGAAGAGACAGGGTGGGAATGAAAGAGGGTGAGTAGCAGTGTCGACGCGCCAGCGACATCGCTGAAATATTCATCCATCAGATAAGAGGAGTGAGGCCAACGTTTGGCGAATGGGCGGATGGGAGCAAGCCCGGCAAAGCCGAAGGCCGCGACCACAACGTTGGCTTCGGTAGCACGCATCACCGTTCCAAACATGAATTAATTAATTGGTGCGGGATGTAACTACACAGCCACAGCGATGGAAAGGCGATGTGTAATGACGAATAATTTATTGAATTTCTAGTTCATTCACAAATGAGTGGGAAATACCGTCTATATAACAATTTATTCACATAACTAGAGGAACTGATGTAAATCTAAACTAGTGGTGCAAAACCATTACACAAACTTTCTCATATATGTTTTTCCATCTGCAGCGTAGAATGACAAAAAATATAGTAAGAAGGTCATGTAAATGTAATTTCGTTGTAAATGTTATTGATGTATTCTCGTAACTGCAGTGCATTCACTGTCGTCCTATGCATTTTATCATTATCATATCTTTCAATTCAATTTACATCTCCTTGGTCCCTACACAGTGTTAAATATTATTCAAGCTTCTTGAAATGTGTAAACTAATGTGTAAGTGTAGCAGTCAGAAATTATTTTTCTGTACCAAACGTTCAAGCGAAATATCGCTAAGGCAATTGTAATGAATTAAATATATTCATCCGTTTACTCAGAGTCGTTGCGCACACACAGACGGTCGTTATGCCAAAAACCACTCTTTCAGAATCAGGTATCACCAAAATGGATATTTCCTTCGAAATCTCGCTTTCGAATTTTTTCACGGTTACAAAACTTTATATATACTACGTATACCAGAAAGTAAAATGTTTAGTTACTCTGGATTCTTGTCTGAAGTTACACTGATATATTTAATAAATGTTCAAAGGTTGTCATATATTATTTTAAAGAAAAGATAAATACCAGAGTATGAAGGTTTAAGAAAAAGTGAAAAGTAGTCTATTTGTAAGAGGCAAGAAGAAGTATCACAACGCTTTGTCGTTTTAAAATAAAACAGTCTTATCATGAGCCTCTCCCTTGAGTTGACAGTATTTTTATTAAACTACGATTCACAGAATTTATGCTAATAATTCCTGAAAATTAGTTTAAAAATTTCTCTCTGGAATATCATTTTATAATTTGTTTCTCTACAACACTCTCATTCCTCATCCACCCTCATTCGATCCTATACAAATGGAAAACCCCAGAGTTAGAACGATTCATTGATACCAAACCCCCTACATTTTATCTCTCTCGGTTTGATTTGCACCGTCTTTCTCCCATGTTCAGAGTATTATTCAAACTCGGATCTCAATCCAAGGGTTTATCTGTTGTCTTCATTTTGAAACAAAGCCTTGAGTTTACGATTCCCTTAGAGATTGTTTCTTTGAAATACATCAGTGAGGTTCTACTCGTTTTATATCTTGTTGCAGGAATAGAAGTTCATCACAATCACTGATCACTGCTTCTACCCTTCTCGTAATATCATTGGGTACTCGTTACGGCATTACTCCTTCAAGCATACGTTTGAAATACTTATCTGTAAATGCTCTTTACCAGACATTTATTAATAATGCAAGGTTTATTAGTTGAATTAATTAATCAAACAAATTTTAAGGTTAGATGAGTATTATTTGAGAAACAGTTGAAAACGTCCCTGGCATTTGCGAGCTCGTCTTGACTTAAATGACTCGAAATTTGGTGAGGAAGAGAAGAATAGGAGGAGGAGTAATTCACTAGGCTCTGTGTTGATAGAGGATACAAGAGAGAAAAAAGTGGGTAGAAGGAATTATTATTCACAAATCAGACATAGATTTTACTTCTCGCATAGTTTCTTTTATTTCATCAATGACTTATTCTGTTTCTCAAGTGTGAAACGAATTTGCTACCTGAAAAATTACAAATATAATAGAATTTCGATAATTCTTTTAGGCAAATATAATTTGTCATTATTATTTCGTGTCTTATAGCGAGGTCAGACCGTGAGGTCTACTCTTCCAACTAACCATGATTTGACTGAGCGAATTGGAATGGAGAGATGTGAGGTGGCTGGGGAACATGATAATGAACCCGTGTTTGTGTGGAGAAGGTCAGGATAACCGCAACTGAAAACATCATTTCCACGTAGCACTTTATTGACAGGAGGAATTTATCCTTAACATGATGATAGGTCTGAACACTGAGTCACAATTATCATGTCATACACCTTTTATGGAGACACCTTTGTACACCTTTTATGTAATTCCTTTCATGGAGACGCCTTAAATGCGGATATTTCTTAAATTGAAAAATTGTTCGTTATTAGATTTTTTTGACATCATTTTTCTTTTTTGGAAGTGAACTTGTATAATGTGAGGCGTGTTATCCGCGAATTCAAGGAACAATTCATATTACGTATGTCCCGTACTCTTTGTTTATTCGTTCGTATTCCGCAAAACGCCCGTGTCATGTTGGTTGCATAGTGGGAAAACTTCAAGGAGTAACGATGCTCTCTGATAGTATTTTCCCTCAACTAATATGGGTGGAAACATTTGGACTTATTTTACGAACTAAAATTAATTAATTCAATAAAAATTATTATGTTTGAATGATATACGAATGATTTTCTCTGTCTTTATTATATTCTCAATTTACTATTAAACCACTCTTATTTTATATAATATCTTTGGTTTCTTTACTTCCTCAATTAGCTTAGAGTTAAATAGCCTGTGATTCAATAGCAAGACATGGGGTATAGTATTCCGACAGTACCTGTTATGAGCGGTTAAGCTCATACATAAGAGAGACTGAATCAGTCGATTAAAAGCAGGTATCAACGACACATATTTTCATTTGCAAATAATTTAATAACAAGAAACAAGTAACCACTACAAACAATATGACAATAACTACGTATGCTGAATTACTTACATTTTTTAAAATCTTTGATATATGAACAGTATGCATGTGTTCTTTACAATACTATTCATATTAGCGATTTTATTTGACTTCACTTAAATTACAATTACAGAATTATTTATCGTTTGCAAATTTGATATATGGGTGATTGGCATGTCTTATTTACAAATCATACATATTATTACAAAATTAGAATGAAATTACAAATACACAGTTACTCAAATCATTCACAAGAAAAGATTGATATGTATGTATAGATACATTGAAATGAATCACGATTTAAGCGGCACTACTTTTACAAGATCAAAATTGATGCTAATTTTCTTGGCGTACATAAGAAGGAATTGACATGTAATCGAAACAATAGAACCTTTTGAGAATTGAACTTATATCTCCTCCTTGCGCTGGTGGTGTTTAATCTATTAGCAGATTGTTTACCCAATTCTGGCGTTAACTTTCACATTCTGGTAATCGTGATGAATTTCTCTTGCTGGCGTCTTCAAGTTGTATCCACTTCAAATAAAGTTATGAATCTGATGACTTTATAGACTGTATACAGAATATTCTTGATTGCATGAAACTTAAAATAAAACACATTAGTAACATGTAATTTAAAAAGTCCGCTAGCCACTTGCGGACAAAGGCTTCTTCTGGTTGATCAGGAGCTTTGATCTCGTTGCGAGTGTTGCGAGTCCCTTGAGAAATCGTTGAATGCCTGATGAGACGTCGTTTGTCCGAGTTTATATGGTATACCTTCGTAACCCCAGGCAATGGATTACCATTGGATGGATTACTCAAGCGTTTTATTTCTCTTACTTCTCCGTAGCACTATCCCTTTATTCCGTGACGAATTATCTACACTCTGTGGATGTTTAGGTTGTTCATTCGTAGGAGGTTTAATGTTCTTTGACCCTTTAGGACGCCCTCGTTTCTTTTTAATCATTTTGTTTGCGGCCTGAGCAGCGGTTACACGTTTTTTACAAGTTTCGCTTGTAACAGCACCGGTCAGTGCTAATTCTCATAACTCTTGCCAGTATGAATGATATACAGGAATCATAGGTAAGAATAAAGAGTACCCTAATATATATTTCCAGCACGTTTAATTACAGTTTAGTGTTGCGGAAAATGTGATTGTATCAGTGTGATTGTAATTTTTGGGTGAGCTATGAGTTATTTCTCAGCGTTTTCTCCTGTTTTTGAAATGATTAGTTGATATTACTTTCACTTTTATTTCATGTACATTTCCTAAGGAGATGTCGGTAATATAATTATAGTATCTCCTATAAACAATATGCAACACTAACATTAATAACCTCGTGCTATTTTTACTGTACCGGCCTCCTAATTGCCTTCCCAACCGGACACTCCTCGGACACCCTTCAAACTAGGACAAACCCGGGGAAACCCGGATGGATGGCAACCCTACGTGTAAGTGCGAGGTACTTAAGAGGAAAGTCCGGACAACAGCGATTTTGAATTAAATTATGTAAATTTCCTGAAAATTTATCACTTTTAAAAATTATGTACTTATTAGACGAAGATCTGAATATTTTACATTTGTGTCATTTAAGTGTCTTCATATTTTTAAAAGTGTTCCAACGTTACGGAGGTTTGAAAAATCACGAAGTATGAATTTCATCAGAGGTATTAAAAATACAATTTTTGGCTGTCCAAAACGACTATTAATGAACCTAATATCTAGTATAAGATACCTAATCAACGCTAAATTTTACTTTAAACTGCTCTTTAATATTTGTATTAGACAAGGTTTCGGTACTTGCTTTTTTAGCTAAAATATTATGTTTTCCTCAGATTACTTTTTTGTAGCACCAACTAAAGGTATTCAAATGATTTATAGCTATTATCTAATTAAGTTCTGAAAATCTTTATTTTTTCGCAGTCTAATTTTACAGACTTATGAGCTAGGTTTTATTTTGATTCATCAGGGTTTGGAGTAAGAATTCAAAATGCTATAATTCGAAATTACCTTTTATATTTGGCGTCTCTAACTCATTCTTTCATCATAGCTTTTCTGCAAATAACCTGCCAAATAATTTACATTCAAAGTGAGAAAAACCAACTTTCAACTTACCCATGTTGATTCTACTTACCTCTTAGAACAAGTTATACTCAAAATGCTTTGAGAGACGAACTCTGATTGCAGCTTTGTTTTCTAAATCCATTAGGGCAAATTACTGGCTTTGACTCTCGGCTTCGTCCACAAAACAGAAGCAATTATGGCAAAGTTGATGATTGTAATAAAGGAACCGGCTGTGCAGTGTGCACCTCGCATACAAAACTTAAAGCGACACAGCATCTCAATTACATTCCATAACGATTTCGGGAGGTAGGCAACAATTACAAAGTACTAGTTGTATTTTCAGAACAATATAAATAGTTGCAAACTAAAGAAATTTCAATGCAAAGTTTATGCTCAAATGATTAAATACCACTGACATTCCAATCAAACCAACAGTGATTTCATATGTCAAAAAATTCATCAGAAAAATACCTATTGCAACTGACTTTCTATATATTCAGTCTTTCAGTTTGAAAAATATTCAGGAGTTGAGAGCCACATATCCATGTATTCCTAAACTCTAATCTCATGTACTCCTACATTTTTTTCCATTTAAGTTACGAAGTACTTTTAATTTTTCTCATATCTACTTCATAATTTTGTTCACTTGATATTGAAAAATGTACAATATTGATATATATTTAATTTATTAACATCAAAGCGTTTATCTAGTGTTTCCCCGTGCTTACTTTTTTTTTCTTTCAAATGAAGGTTTTGGATATAAAAAATATTTTTACATATGTCTTTGTTTACATTTTATAATGAATATAAATACTTCTTCCAACAAAACGACAGTGGAAGTACGAGTATGACTTCGTGGATATCAATAAATTGATTTACTATCCAGGAGACCATCCCATCAGTTTCGATCAAGATTGCGAAGGATGTGGCTGATTTAACATTTCTCCGCCCCTTGGCAAAGCCGAAGCATGTATGTTCACCTAAAATTATATCAAAATAGTTAGCAGCTTCTCATCATATCTGCATAATATTAACAAATTTTATTCCCAATTAGTTGTAAAAAACAACAATTTAACAAATACATACAATTATAAAATCTTAAAAATTATTCCGAAACAATTGTAAATATATCATCATTATTAAAATCATTCACAATTTGAGATAAATAGTAAAAATCGTATTAATTTTACTACCATCTCTCGGACAAAGACTACTGGACCTAATGTAAATCTGCCCCTACCCTCCTCTAAGGGAAACCGGAGAAAACATGGATGAGGATGGGGCCAAAGAGATAATATATACAACGGTGCCAGGGTTGAGATCAGATAAAAATAAGTTATACAAATATGTTATGAAATATGAATAATAAAAATCGATAACAGCATGCTTTATATCTTGTAATAAGATTATTAGAAAAGCACCTTTGAAATGACGTAATAAAGTATAAAAGGAATTAACGTTATTTATTATTAACTTCAAGAATTAAAAACAATATTTCATGGGAAATTGAAATTCGTATTAACTTTTATTGTCATAAAAATTATTTGACATCATTGAATCAATGGTGCAATAGAAATTGAAGAGATCCAATTTAATCCTTATGCATCTTTGAGAAGGAAAGCAAGTACTTAATGAAAGTGAATTATTTGGCAACGACTTGTTGAAAAATACTGCAAATTGCAAATGCCCTATTGCAAATGTTAAATTTGTGAAATGACTTCAAAATTACATAATAGCATTATTTACATATTATTTTTATTATAGATTGGGAGGATTGTCATAAATATTTGTTTATATTTATGTCATAATTTGTAATCAGATTCAAACTCGAAATCAAATTATAAACGAAGCAATATGGCTAATTTCCTAGCTCCAGAATCTGTTGTTACGGTGCTCAAACCGCAACAACTGAGGACTTTAGATGATAGCATCCAAACTTCCATATCACATATTCATCGTCAGTTACTTATTTGATTAACTCTTGGCATTACCTCCATACCCCGTTAACATTTTTTAAACATTGAAAATCTTTTACGAGATGAACATTCTCAAATAGTGCAGTGGCACAAAATTATAGTTCTTATAGTGCAGTGGCACAAAATTAACCCCATCTCTGCACACCTGTGTGAGTTGATTATTTTGAATTGTTTGCTGCATAAACATAAAGAGGCTTTGTTAATATATCTCTTATGTTGTTTATTTCGAAAAATACATTTTTGTCTCAATTTTTGCTATCAACATTCCCATTTTTTTGCAGTCAACATTCCCGTTATTTTGCAGTTCACATTAAGAAACTATTCAAAACTTAACAATATCTACCAATTTGTCTTGTCTTAAGTAAGTTGTCAACATTTCACAATTACCCAGAATGCAAAATCACATTACGTCAACTTTTCGTAACTGCTTTTATAGCTAAAATGACTGAAAAATATATCAAAAACCAAAGATATATACATAAAATAATTACCAACACAACTAATAAAATCATTTGTATATTAACCCTTAAATTGAAATAAGATATTTGATTAAAATGTGATATCGCATAAATTGAAATTGGATCTAAATTCATTAGATTATCAGGTCATAACTTAATTTAAGTACATCTCCTTCGATATCGCATGATTAAGTAGCAAAGTGAAAATAACATTTCTCTCAAATAAATTTCAGTGTAATATTACATATGTATCTCGTTTCGGCCAGCTAAGGACCACGAATGACGAGTGCCAGTAACGCTCAGTTTTTGTGTGAGTTTACTCACTAGACACATCGTGAATTTTACCGAGATCGGAGGAACAGCGTCTTTGTAGGATCAAGATTGCTGTATCCGAGTATAATAACTGTGATAGTTAGTCGCAGAGGGCGGTTGTTAAACTCAGAGGGTGAACTTTTCATACATGACAGCCAATTAAACTGTGACATGGAAATGAAAAGCTACAAATTTTATCTTGACCCACCAGGGAATTGAACCCGGGATGACTTGGTGACGAGCAATCACGCTGACACCGTAGTCTCGGAGGGGACTAGTGTAATATTATAAATGTGTAAAAATGTATAAATTTGGTTGGTAAAATAATAACTTTACTTTAGAACGTTTTTACACGTTGGATATAATTTTAATTACCAAAAGCATTTTACACATAAAAGAAATTTGGAACCAAAAACGTATAATTATGTAGAACATTCCAGGTTTGTAAATAAATTTTTTCTCGAAAGAACGGATGTTAATGTAGCCGAAATATGAGAAAAGTTCCATATTCTCCCTGTTTCTACACTCAACTTTATAAATCATAAATCAGCAGAAAAATCTCCCCATATTTCTCTTAGGTGTAGATATAATGACAGAATACCATTAGCAACTACTATATAACAGGAGTGTAAAAATATTTTCCTTAAATTTCCACAAAAAAGCGCGCAATTCTGCATGTGCTTCACCTGACAAAAAGTTATGACAAATACAGTAATGTCTAAAACAATTCGCGCTTAGAAATATTTTATTTCCGCATTAATTCTACAAGTTATGATTTCTTTCCAACCATTAAAATCATGTTCGTTTACTCTGTATGAGGAGAATTTGTAGGAGAGAGGGGAGGAAGGTGTTAGAGAAACGCAAATACAATTAGAGCCATTAACCCCAAATCCCCACGCGCCACCCTTTAAGGTCACAGACCACCCCTTTGTGCATGTCACTACCATATGATGGCACCCCATGATACATCCCACAATCCCCCAGCAGTGATCACAACGGGTCCGTTTTGAGCTGATATTGCATTCCGATAATAAACAAATTATCAAAAAGTATTGATTCTTCTTTAAAAAGCTTATTTGAATTGACTATGAGCTTTGAAACGTAAAATTTTGTGATAATGCTCTTACAACTTCCATTCCATGACGTTTGACGCTGTGAAGAGTAAATTAAAATCTACAAGATGTGGTGCGTTTCCCATGTTTACCCAATTCACAAAGTGATAAAAATGAAATCTCTTCCTGGCGCTTAGGCGAAAAATGTCTTTTTATCGAAATGTCCAAATGCCCTTACAGATTGATACAGAATGGATGATGGAAAGATACCCTTGTAGACCATAATTGTTACAACAGAATATAATGCATGAATAAATAAGCAGGTTTGGGCAATTTATAGGAGCACATATGTAAATGGTGATACATTGGACCGTTTATTTCCTCTGATTGGAATATGCATAACTAATACTTCCTTTATCTTGGGCTTCATAAAACATCTTCTTATGACCTTACTCTCTCAGAGCCCATAGTCATTTCCTTTAACATAACGCATCACGGATGTCACGATAATTCCTGACGCACACATATCACGCTACAGATCAATGTATTCATCAACAAGGTACTACTGCTTCCATTGCGATCTTTTTAGGAACCAGAAGTACTTGCGTTTATTCTCAGAGAAAATAGCGAATGAAATACACGAAATAGAAAACGAAAAAGAAGATGAGATAATGGTTGAAAATTTCATTGGATGAACGGTACTAAAATAAATTAATAAGGTACAGAAAAGTATGTTACAAAAAGGAACAGTACGAATACAAAAACGTCGACGGTAAAAATATCAATATGAGAGAACCGAGGAACGCGAATGGATACAACGGGACGAGAAGTAAATGCAAAGACAAAAAGCGGGCGAGAGGAACCCGGCTCAGTCCCTAGCAGCGTGGCTCGGGGCAATTACAACCCCCTTGGATCGATTTGCGAAGCAGAGAATCCGATGACAGCGTCGGTGGAGGGTCTGACGCCTCGACGCGCAGGTTGGCTTCATCTACGGATGCAGCTCTGTGTTTCAATCTCGTGTTTACATTGCTACAAATTCGGATGCGATGTTACTTGACATTAGCAGTACAAACACCAAAACCATTACTACTTGTTGATTGCTTTCTAGCAAATATAATGACACAGCTTCGTACAGAATATTAACATGGACGAAATTGTTCTTCCTGAATCCAATACGGTAAACTGACGAGTTTTTAAAGATGGAGTGAAGCTTTTGATGTACTCTCTAATGGTGTTCTAAGCCCTGCAACTTTGACACACGTGTGCAATTTTGACACACTCAACAGCAGCACATGGAGTTCAAATTCTTCGAGTCAAGTAATCAATCACCGTTGTCAGAAGATAATATACAGAGGAGAGAACTTGTGAAAAAGAATTTACACCCGCATCACTCTTTCACGTTTAACTCTGACTGATCAAGATTTCATACGGTTCGTTATTTTTCCGTAAATATAGTATTCCCTTAACCAAGATCCCAATGGAGAGTATTCTTCGCACATTAAGCAAAACCTTTTGATTTAATGTTAGTCGAGTTGGGACATGAAAAGATCGACCGTACGAGTAAGTCAAAAGTTTTTTGAAGTTCAATAAAATTGGAAAGATTTTTCTGTTTTTGTCATAGAGTTTTTTTACTTTCAATTTAGCGAACAATGGATAAATAATTCAGCTTACAATTTCTAAATACGTGTAATTGGTGTAGGTTTAAACAGTTTTCAGAAAACGATCTATTTTAATGAAAATATACAACTTGATAGATTACTGAAATCATTTTTTAAAATATAAAATTCTTCCAAGGTATGTAACGCATTTCAATTCGTAGTGGTTTCCACAATATTTCATTACGGGAAATTTCTCGATGCACAGTTTTTCTCTTAAATCTTTCAATATTGTTCGTCGTCAAATCATAAGGTGCTTCCTAATAAACAAAATAAATACAGATTTTGCGTAGAATGCATAAGTTTTGCATATTCGTTTATTTTTATCCCTGAAATATTTTCTACACGTATCCATTTGTAGAAGTAAGTCAAAATCTTTACAATCAAAATAGAAATTGACTTGAGTTGACTTGTAACCAAAACATTGAGCTACGCCGAATTCACCATACGTCGATAAAATTCATAACAATATTCCCAATTGTATCCAAAATATGCAACAACAAAACATTTAGAGATTGGAACGTAAATAATCCCCATTTAATTATCTTCAGTCTGTAAATTGTGTAAATGAAACCTACAAAAATTTGTCACAACGTGATAAGCATTTTTGCGTTGGTCATTCTCCAGAACACGATATATCACCAATTCTCTTTAAAGCGAACTGGCTATATAGAGAAGTGATGAAAAATTTGTTAACTGCGAGTTAATATTTTCTTTGTATGGACGAAGTTATAAACGTCAATAGGAACCCCCGAAAGATAATACAATCGAAGAAACAAGTTTTCTTTTTTCATTAGTCTTTTCAAATCATCATGCTTACGTAACTTGTGTAGATGGGGATTACTATGAACACTAAAAAAAATATAATATTAATAAAATCGAAAAAAGTATGTTTAACACTCTTAAAATTAATACGAAAATAGACAATTATATTCCTCGNGTATAAGAGACAGATTATATTCCTCGTAGATTGTTAAAATAAAAAATAAAAATTAAATTTTTTGTGAAGCCGCTCTTTATGATCATACAGAGAAATTAAATGTAATTGAGTTGTGTTCTATTTTATCTGCCACATCTCATCTTCAAAATAAACTAGGTATGCATACGAAATTCAGCTTAAACCATGTTTCCATCTTCTCTTGAGACTCAGAGACATTTCTAATGGAACATCTCCTTACATAAGGGATGCATCTATGCTTTCTCTATCTTCTCAACTCCACCTACCAACCCCTATCTCGCCAAAGCGCGCCTCATTCGTTCACCGCAATTTCGGGATCGTAAATGCACACAGGAACGCGTCTCCACCCTTATTCCCCACCCCATTCTTCCTATTACACTCCTTCGCTCGTATTCTCCAAAACAGGCTGCTCTCTTTTTCCCCAACGACAGTCGAGCCACATGGAAAGGGGAGAAATAGTCCCAACATTAGCTTTTTATCCCGTTCTAAAGGACAATTTTATGGGCCGTCTCCCTCACTTGTAGTGGGATGGGAGGAGAGAGGGATGACAGCAGGGGGATTGAATCGCGGATCGATGACTTGGTCACCGACCTCTGAGATGAGCTATCGAGGTGGCAGGTCGACTTACGACCTATATAAGATAGTGAATTCTTTATGGATTATTCGCATTTCCTCTATGATATGATATGACTTTCTATACAAGCTACAACGTCAAAGAAATAGTACGCAAATTTACGATAAAAGATGTCACCACGAGGAACAAAATAAGAAAATTTTTCATGTTATACAATACTAACAAAGAAGGAGAGATTCGATCTAAACGTCGACAATCAAGCAGTACGAAGTCAGATGACCTGAAGAAAAAGTTATCCAAGAAACTTGAAATATATATGATTTTTCTGGTTTCGCAAGAAAATGATGAAGAATTCTTGTTAGATTCGATTAGATATTTATAGGTAGAAATAATGCGGCAATGCTCTAGTGGTGGGGAATATAAAAAGACTCATGTGGCGCTGTCTGGTTAATACTAAAAACCATAAAGAAGAAAGAAAGAATAGCGACAGTGACAATATAACAACACGAGACTGAACACTCTGGAATGACCAGTTTGGGTTCACGGTATATGAGACAATCTTCTCGAACATCTGCTGCTAACGATGGTCAAGATTTATTAGTTCTACCGAAGAAATTGCGACATGCGACAGGCGCAAAAAGAGCAAATTACATTCGTAAAATAAGAAAGCAAGATGTACATAACCTATCTTGTCGGAAAATAGAGCCAGATGAACGATGTCCATTTATGTCACACTTCTTTCCCGCAAAACATTCCGGTAGTCTTTTCTTCTTTTCATAGATGAGATGTTAATAGAGAAGCATTCGCAAACGATAGACCGAAATTATGTATTTATTAACGAAACGAACAGCGCACTCACATCCTTACCCCCGTAAATTTTGTGATATTCTTTTTATCAATAGATATTAATAAAACAGTATTTCCATTTATGGTATTGATAGAAGTAAAAGAAAGTGATGAATATTTTGCATCCGTTCAGTGTAATGGGTGTTAACAATATTCAACTCTCTTCTATTGTTGAATAGGCCTCCGTGTTCTACATTCTTATGGACAAAATCCGAGAGTAGTTCTGCCTGTAAACTTGATATTCACGCATGATGACGTATGAAGAGAAAAATCATGACATTGATTGACAGGAAATGATACGATAATTCCTTGTTTCAAAACGGTCAATTGAGTTATATTCGTGTGATATCCGAATACCATGTTCATTTGTAATTTTATTTTTCTTGTTTCAAATTGAACAATAATATGACACGATAAAAATTATGACTAACTTTGTAAATTCTGATGGTTAACCACAATATTTTCCAATTTGCCATGCCGAATCACGGCGGAAAACTAATTTTACAAAATTAATTGTAGCGGAAATACCCCAGTACCCAACACCTTAGCATATTAATTTACAAAGTTAAAAAGAAATTTTCATGAAATTTAGAAACAGTAATTTCTTTTTTCAGTACATGTTTTAAAAAGAACTTAGCTAATAGTTTCTCAATATTTTTATTTTCATTTTAATTTCTATTTAAATTTTTATTGAAAAGAACTGAGAGTTGAATTTTTACTTATCCAAAAATGTTTTTTCGCCATCGACCAGTCTCAATTTTTATAACACAGTTATGTTACATGATTTTACATGTAGAAAATTGAATCATAAATACTTCACATAAAATTATATCAAACAAAACCCCTATGTAGCGCGTTTAAGCTCTTTAAAGGCATTTATTCTCGAGACTTCTGAGAGGTTACACGGAATGTTGCGCATCAAAATCAGGGTAAAACTGCTCTCCGGCATTTTTCTTCTGTTTTGAAAACTCACGAGGTACCTTCAAATAACTTTCACAATAATCAATCGCAAACTGCAAAAAACCTTGCTTGATGAAGGATGTGAATTGAATATCTATATCGGTTATATATAAAAGTATTTCATACATGTCATCATCAAAAGGATTTTTTAGATTTTTCCATCTCCTTGTCCAATCAACAGTCCTACACAGTCTGATGGCTTTGAGACTGTCTCCTAAAGAGCCTCGATGAACTTAAAGGTCCTCGGATTCCTATCTTTCTGTCATTTTCGAAAGTACGCTTAACCTCGTTTTCATGCTTTTCCGGGCGAGATTTTCTACGCCCGGATTTTTAAAATAAGTCGATCGTTCGAAATTCGCACTCGAGTCCCTCTACGATTATTCACACATCGCGCTCGCCATTTGTGCTTGAAGTATATTAACGAAACATAGAGGCAACTATACTAACGAAACGAAAGATGTTAACATTTTTTTTGGGTGGGGGGGCTTTAAGGGCTCGTCAACAGCAAGGTCATTAGAGCCCATGATGTTAACTTAGAGACAAGCGATGCCAATGAAACGAGGGTTTCAGTAGGAGACTTGCGTCACATTCTCAAATTAAATGTAATGAATCTTTCAAGGCCAGAATGAGGTCAGAAGAAGGGAGAGTGAAGGGCACAAACTGCAAAGCATCGGAATACAGGCAAATAATTACGAAATTAATTTTGTTTCATAGCATGTTTCTTACTGTGATAGCACCTGTTGATTTATTATTCAATTAATTGCACATAATAATTAGTTAAACTTATTTATGATTATGAAGGATAAAAAATATTTTCATAGACCGGGATTTAGCCCCAAAATCCGGTCTTCTTCTTAGATTTGAGATTTTTTATGTTAACTTGATTTACATATGATGTGCGTGTAAAAGATTTCTTTAAGTCTCTGGATAAAGACGAGTATGGCCATCACCAAGGGNCAACCAACGAAGTACATAAAACAGAAATTTTTAACAACCAAAAAATTAAGTTTCTAAATTCATTTTCTAAAAAGGAAGCAGATAATTTTCTCTGCCATGGAGGAAGTAGCCAAACAGATTTTATAGTTACAGACACCATCCTTCCAAACAATATTTTTTAAAATAATTCCTCATTTGGTTTCATAGCAATCAATAACCCAAAATTAAGACATTATACCAAACATAAGAATTATTGTAACGTCGGCGCCAGGACATGCCATCAATTTGTGAAATATTAATATTTCTTTGCATTTTCCAAGCCGGATGCTTTTAAGAATCTTACAATAAGTGGCCGGTCAGCGCTAAGACGGACGTGTGACGAGCTTTGGATTCACCCTAATCCTTTTCCGTGTTGAGGTATTGTTTGAACGAACACCTTTCACTTTTAAGGAAAGTACGTACAAGTGTATTCGAAGAATGCAGCCGGCGACGTTGACCCACTGGNCGTTGACCCACTGGAATTTAGGTGTACCTGAAGAAAAGAAGAATTCTACGAAGTAATGAATGAAGTACGTGCCGAATATAGAACAACGACAAAGGTGCCTGCAAGCGCTTCGGTGACGCCCATGGCGGTTTGTTCTCTGCGGCGCACTCTGCGCTCCTAGAAGCCAAAGGGGTGACCCAAACTGAGTGTTTGCAAGGTGTGGTGGTGAAGGCATGGTTATTTGCTAATCACGTGACTTCTACTATATATTGGGAGGAGTGAATATCCTAGTCGATTCTTTACGAGGGAATGTAGAGATCCGTCAGCACTGACATGTGACTGAGCTAAGGCTAGGTCGCGGAGACCAGATGTTCGTTAGGCCTGTCTCTTANGCGAGGGTCGTAACTAGTATCAGTTAGTTGTTGGGGAAAACAACTTATATTTTCGAAGGATCAGATAACCTGAGGGTTTTTACAATTTAGTTGTCTTCAACTATATTTAACCAAGTGTAAATAATGCTCTCTGACAAATAATAACAGATTATTAGATGTATTAATGATTTTGGGAGTTTGTCTCTGTTGTAAATTCAGATTTCTAGTTAATTTGTAATATATCATTATTTATTGTTATTACACGTGTGTTTGGTTGCTCGGGAAACCGAGCTGGTGGCAGCAACAAAAACTACCATAGGGATTCTGGTATTTATGTGGATCCCGCTTCTACCAAAGAAAAAATAACATCGCATCAGGGCTTGAGGTGTGATGTTACAATAATTATTATTATTTCGTCAGAATTTCGGGCCATATTATTATTTCTTGAAAATAAGGATAAAATAGCATGAGTATGAAGATAGTGTTTGCCAAGTTCCATTATGGGATCTTTATTCAAGATATAGAGATTGTGAAGTGACATGGGGATCACGCTAAACTGCGCACGCAACACCAGCTCAATTCAGCATCGTTTAAAATATTCACATTGATGTTTTATGGCGTATAATATTTAATTTTGTGATGTAATTATGTGTTATATAATACGGTTTCCCAATTTACATACTTATTAAAAAATTAATAAATATTTTTAAATTTTACGAAGTGGAAAACAATAAAAATAAAGATAGTGACCATGTTGTTTTTTTAATTTTACAAGTTTAATTAAGTGTAATTTAAGTATCATATCTTGAGAAACAAATTTTAATTTACCATTTGCATACGTATAAAACAAAACAAAGTGAAATTTTGAATAATATGAGAAGTTATCATCAATGAATTTCGACAAAGTTCTATCTACGGGCTCTTTTACATTGTGGTTCATAGTCATTGACTTCCTAGCACGAACAGCTAATGCAACTTCAAATGCTGATAGCTTTTTTCTTAAAACAGATATGAGTAACCCGTACAAACTTGCGACTGTTGAAGGCTCCCATTTCCTGTCATTCGTTGCGTTATCACCTCCGACTGGTGGCATCGCGACGCGAGCCGACTCGTTCCCGTTCCCGTTCCCGACGCGACGCGCAGGACAAAGGACTGGCCTCGCCCCGGCAATTATAGTGCGCTTCACACAGTAGCGCAGCTGAGGGCCGAGAGATTAAGCGCAACGATAACACGGTGGCAATCTCACCGCACAGTGGCGCGCCCAGGAAATTTGCGTTCGATAGGACACAACTCCGGCAAATGTTATTGTACCGACGCAATTGGAGGGCGATAGTGTTTCCAGAGGTGAAGGGAAAATGATGAATCTTACACTGTATGAATGTGGAAAAAATATTGTTATAAATAAAGAGTATTGACATTTATTGTAAAATATTCATCTTGAATTATTATTTTAATTTTTGAATTTTTATAAAAGAAGAGGTAATGTTTCACATATATTGTATTTAATTTTTCTTATCAGTAATCTATGGATTATAAGCGTTCAATTTTATTACTTATCAGAGTTAAATTTACTACGGCGCCGATGAAAGATTTACTAAGATAAATTTGCACTGAGTTTACCTAGTACTTTCAATGTACACAAAAGAAATTTTCATAAATTTGAATCTTGATTTTTGTAGAACGATGTGTCACATTTATCCAGTGAAGTCATAACAATATTTTCATAAAGATTTGCTACATAATATGAAGACAATTTCTCCAAGGAAACAAGGCTATTGGAGAGATTATTTTGACAATTATTAACATCAGGTAAGCGTTTACCCTGAGAATGTGAGAGAATATTCTCGTATTCACATGAAGAGGTAAATGACTTCAATTGAAACTCGAAACCAAATGATTATAATTCAGAAATCTTCTCGCTGGCATAAAACCTAATATATAACACGAAAAATGCTGAAATTTTTTTCTTGTGCAATGAAGTGGAAAAGTTATAAATTTGCAGTAGTTAAGTTTATAGTTTCAGGTAAAATACTAGTGCCACAAAAACGATATAACTTGTACGTTTTTCTCTGTGAAATCAAAATTTCGCCATAAAATGTATTGATTATTAAATTTCTGGAATAAAAAGCGAAAATGATTAAAAAGTCAGTAGTCAGTTTTACGTTCGAAGTGAATTTCTAATAAATATTTCTACGAAGGAAAATTCAATTTATCATTTCGAAACCCAAATATCACCGTTCCAACAATAAATCTAGGAGTGTGTTCTCCGGAACCATGCTCCGTTTCTTCTCAAGACCATCGCAAGCGATTAATTCCTGAGCGCGCTTTGGCTCGAGGTCCGAGCAGTGAGTTGTTGGTGCATGCGTGTGCATTCACGAGGTCGCTCTGTGGGCCGTGAAGGGCGCATATGAAGGGAGAGATGAAGTCTGGGTGAAGCAACACAAGTAGCGAAGCGTAGCGGGAGGAGCTCGCGACGAGGTGCAGACGCGCTCATAAATCAAGTGAGGTAATGCGCCCCCCTTCTCCACCCCTTCACTACCACCGCCACAGTCCAGACAGACAGCGCGCGAAGACAGGACGCACGCCCGCAGACCCAGTTTACGACAGTGTTCCGTCGAGAATGCGATGAGATAAGGACGGCAGGGTTATAGTCTATGTCTATGTGGAGGATGTAGAATGACCATGACGAATAGGACTCTTCTTTCGCATTCCTCTCTGTGGATAGATTCGTTTGAGACAATACTTTTAACACACTTCTCGCATATTGACATCAAAATGCGCCATTCCGGTGGCTGAGGGGATATCATACTTGCTCACCAACAAGTCACATCGATTTCATTTCCCGGCGGGGCCAGACAAAATTTGTAGCTATGTTCACATTAATGTCCCAGTTCATCCAGCTGTGACTACTGAAAAGCAAACTCTCCTTCTATCCACCTCCTTCTGCTCCTAGTATCACTAACTCTTACTATTACTGACTGCTACTACTAACCCCTCCACGTGGACTAAGTTGTTGGTAAACCAAGCTAACTGACCCACCTACTAACAATAGCCCCACCTCCCGCCTCCTACCTCCCAACGCCCGATGAAGATAAGCTTTAATAGCACGCTACATTTCCCATTGACAAATACTACAATAAAAAAACTGCTCGCGAGGAGAGGAATTGTGGGAGAGGCTTCGCGTGTAAAATAGTTACATGAAAGTTGAGTGATCGAGAGAAAAATACAACACGGTTAACCATCAAGGTTGCCAAGTGCGACATGATATTAAGTAACTTTCTATCATTACTAGCTTTGTCGCTTCTGTTACAATTTCTGAGCCAACGTCTGTCGACGAGTTTGTCGCGATCTACAGGGATGACGCTTGGGTACAATTCTGACATTAACCTGGGTTGTACAGGTATCGAGAAATCAGGGAAAAGCTGTCGGAAGAGAGTAAACGAGATATCAGGGCTGGGAAATTCGTTGTCTCGCGGATCTCCCCCAACCTCCTGACTTTAAGGCAATGTTGTTAAATGTTGGAGAAAGAAGATGAAACCATAGAGAGGAAATTGATGTGTGTGGGCAGAAGTGTGTATAGGTATGGGGAGACGATGGGACTAGCATGTATGAAATTGGGTCATTTGAGAGAGCGCGGAAATATTATGCGTATGATTCCGTGGGTTTACGTCGAGCTCGATGATCGACACGATAATAGTTGAATTTAGGAATTGAACAAGGTGATTAGTAAGAGTAGCAATGGACTGTAAAGAGGTTCATAAGTTCATAAAGGGCACTTTATAAAGTACGCATAAAGTAAGTAAACGGCAGTCCATAAATCATAATTATTGACACCCATCCACTCTTTATTACGCACCAGTAACGATCCTTGTTACTCCATCCCAATAATTGAGTACAGTTAACCTTACTTCCCTCTTGTTCTTTTTCAGAAAATGTGGGGGCAGAATTTGATACATTAACTTTGTTGTTGATTCCTTCTCTGTGGTCTCACTGAGTGATTGAGTTCATAAATAACAGTGATAAAATATAAGATTAAAAAGCTAAAGATCTAAACCATATCCCATGAAATAGTGCTACGGAACACCAAGACAAACATCCCTCTAACCCACCGTAACTCTGCGTTACGATAATATTAACACCCCTCCAGGGTTTGTTACGTAATTTATGGATGGTCCCTAATAATAAATTATAATAAGATAAGTATATTATAAAATATTAAACACTTTGCCTATTGTACTACAATATAGCAATTCCAGGAATAAAAAAATTTCAAAAGTGTGTTTTCGTAGGACGCGCCATGGAAGTAATAAGCGCGACGTGTGTTAGAGAGGAATTACTAGATCTACAACGGATTGGCAATAGTAGAGAGGAAGAGAAATAGAGAGACAGCAGACGGGAGGGGTACAGAAGAGAAAGTGGAATGACGATAAGGCATACATAGATTAAAGATCCAACTGTAGGAGGATTGCGATGACGTGGGATAATGTAGGCTCTTTAGGAATCGTGACTGAGCATGATAAAACGACTAGATATGATGATATATTCAGTTTATATTTCTCCGATTCAGCAAACCAGTCTCCTAAACTCTCACCAACCGAGTAATACAATATAATTTATTATTGTAGAGGAAATTTGATGCCATGGCATGGCCTTTATCCTATGGGTATAATTATTTTGAGATACACATGAACTCATTTTTGAATAAACACAGATCTGAACGTATTTATTTCTTCATTGCAAATTGAATGAGCTTAATTCTGTGGTCCACTCTCTTGGGTTTTACTCTATTCGCACAATTTTTAACTTATAGGTGCATTAAATTGCAATAAATTATATTACATAATTATCACGCCAATATTAGGAATAAACATTTGATATGCTTTGAAAAAAGTACTAAAATCACTCATTACTGACCACTAAATGAAAATTTAATGTTTAGTAATTTAATCTTCATCTTTTTCTCAGTCCATCGATTAACTCGAATTATGCCTTATATCTTCTACAAGAGAAGACTTGAATGAGAAACTTGTATGTTCGTAATACTTATACTTTTCTAGACAACAATATTGCTGCATCACCATGACTTTCTAAACAAATGTTTTCAACTTCCTCACAAAACCTTCACCGTCCAACACAACTCCAACTCAATACTTTTGTTTTTATAGTGGAAAGAATGCTTAAATCATTTCATTTTACTTCTACTAATGCTCATATAAAAATAAAATTTGGTAACTAAAATCGATCATATTCGATAATTTTTTCATAGAGCTGCGTTTTTTAATAGGGCTGCTTGTACACTTAAGTGTCCTCGGGAATGTCACTATTAATTTCAGTCGCCCCGAAAACTATGATCTCAATAACAATAAGTGTCATTTTCATTTATTTTTCTTTTCATCCCCTTCCCAAAGTGAGTATATTTCCTTATAAGGGATGAGAGTGTGGCTCTGCTTTTCAGCGTATTCAACACCAATATCGGTCGTTTATGATTATTTTTAGATGCGTTCCCACTTCTACCCTAGGGATGCTAGTGTCATATTATATGGACTTACTATAAACTTACAAAACATCGGGGACGCCCTTGTCCTCTCAACGACACTGAAACATATGGTTTCGAATCTAATATCTGATTTTCCTATTATGTTTGCATGCTGCCCTCTCCCCACCCCCTCCCCTTTTTGTTACCTAGAAAAAATTAACTTATTTGTTTATATACTATATATCGTCTGATAAACTACAGTTGAAACATTGTGAATTTACAATAAAATAAATTCTAATTACAAAGTCGCACTAAATATCTCAATTCAATTCATATTCGTGTCCGTTCCTTCACAACAGCAAGAAAATATGCACACACGGAAGTTGTCTTCTTTTGATCTCCAGGGACGACCATTTACACTTTAAACGATGGTTAAGAATTATTCTAAACTAACTCTTGTTGGTGTTGAATATAAGGGTTTTTATCTCGAATGAATAAATAAACAAAATCCCGTAAGAGTGTGCACGTGATAAATCAATTATATCAAATGTTTCTGAGATTGTTCAAGGAAATATTTTGAAAAATGTGATCAACACGTAAAAACTTAATTTATCATATCAGTTTATGACTAGACATTTTAACATTAAAATTCTCTTAAACAAAAATGATATATACTCTAGATTAATAATGTCATGGTGGAATTACTTCTTCAGGGCAAACACGTACCGTGCACTGGATTTGGTAGAATGCCAGAGATTTTATAGGAATTAAATTTAACTCAAAGAAAAAAAACTTCTCTGCTTGGAAAAATAATAGCCTCATCATCGACATCTGTTTATTTGGCACATTACGCCTTCAAACTGTATGGTTTCTTTAATTTTAATACTTACATATGACTAGATTAGATATATTCTCACGATCTTCTCCTTTTTAGATTTAAAAAAAACATTCCTTGTGATTGATCTCTATTGTATTCTCCAAAAATAAAAGAATTTGAGAACATTTCTGAATTTAATAATGATATCAATCTGTTTCAATCAGTATTTTTCTAAATGAATAATTTTGCTAATTAAATTCATATCAGAGTTACTTATTATTTTTTAAATATTAATTTTTTAAATCTTCTAAATAATATTTACGAAACAATTCTTCATTTTAATAGTTATTACTGATAATAATGAGTAATGGTAATCCTATGTGTTTACAATCTATAAACCATTCATTCATTTAGAGCATTCATTCGATACATTTGATTAATACGTATCATAATTGACATTCAAAACTTAGAACTATCTTGCATGAATGAATTGAAGCTATCAGAATAGTAAATATTACTGTTACCTGGATTTAGCTCATTTATGGAATAAAATATTTGAGTATTCTCGAGGAGAATTTTTTTATTTTTTATGTTTTGTTTGTGCTATTATTATGGTATGTATGATTCCCTGTTGGCACTTTGAACCTGCAAGGTACATTGCATACAGGGAGATAACGTGATACGCAATAACAATACATATTTATGAGCATAAAATACTGTACAAGCTTTTCTGTTTTGGAATATTTTTATTTACTCCCATGTTATGTTCTTTGGCTACGGTAAAATGTTTACGATGTTTTTTTCTCCTTTCTTGTAACAGCGTGGCATCGCTGAAAAGGTTCCAGTACATTGATTCCGCTTACGAATTCTGCTTGTTTTAACATTTTTAATGTTGTTCAATGTCAATGCACAACTATCGTTTCTTTTTTGTTTATTGTTCTCTAAATAATCCAGAGAAAGAAATTTTATATACCTGTTCGTTGCTTATTCACGTTGATTAAATGACAAAGAAAATGAAAATAAAACATCAAACTTGTTACGTATGAACCATGTATACGCGGAAATAAAAAAATTCAAATTTATAAAAAAAGATACCTTAATAAAGAAGAAGGTTGATTGCTCCATGTACGCTCTTGTGTTTCATTGGTTTATTATTTTAAACAACTTTTTGCTATGATCTGGGCTTACGATACTAGTTTAAAAGTCTGTGTAATATCTTAAAATTATATTTGTTTTTACCTACAGAAAATAATTCTAGACTGAGAAAATCAGGTGATTCATCCAAAGAGCAAAACTACTACAAGTGCTTTTTATTTCAAATTAAAATGAGATATGCACAATGGGTTTTAATGGAAATTTGTTGAATAATTTGACAATGTATTTCGATATCATCGTATTTTGGTGCAAGAAATGAATCATTAAACTAAAAACTTTAGTGAATTTTACTTATTTATTTGATTAAACTCTCATAACCCATTTTCTCATTATTACCTAGGTTTTTGGCCATTGTCTATTTTCCCAAATCGAATCTTTATTTCTCCTTTATTTTCATAAATTCATTCTTCTGTTATACTCTTCATTTGTTCTATTCCTTCTTGTCCCAAACCCCGGGGAGGTTGGTCACTTCTACTATCTCGTATCCAAATTTTATTGCATTTCTTAATGTTCCCAATATGTTTACATATCTTTCAAAATCATCATACGTCTTCTTTGAAATTATGTATGTTTGTCTGTCTTCTAAATTTGTTATTCCGTGTTGCTTCATCCTCTTCTTTCTCGCCAATTAATATCACAATGATCTAGGGATTCGATTACCTTACCGCACACACTTTCGTGAACTTTGGGGTATGTCGATTGCAAAGATTCGTTTCCGAGATATATCGTATGCCGCTCTCTGCTGGCTCCTGCCATCTAGCTTACTTTGTACGCGTCCACAACTCCAACGCCGAGAGTTGTTCTCTCTCCGCTCACATCGTCTTCTTTGTCTTTTTCTCCTCCTCTCTTTACACCCGCTATTTTCCTCCTACGCCTTCGCTTGCTCTCACGCCAAACAAGGAGTTCGGCGCCGTCTATTGTAGACACGGCGCGTTCAGATTCCCGTTCCGAAATAAAGTGACCCGTGTGTGTATTCCTACGCTCCTGGCCACGACCCTTGGCTCGGCCCTGTCGCTTCGCGCGTCGCTTTCTTGTCCTCGATGTGTCACTGCTTGAGAAGACGTCCCGTGACTTCACGATTGGTCACGGGGGGTTGGGGGAGTGACAATGGAGATAATCGGTGTCGAGAGGAAATTGTTTTTATGTGTTTCGTTGGGTATGTATGAGTAAATGTATTGGTGTTTGTATGTATGGATGTGATTAGATTCGTGATTTTTTTAAACATCAGTATATTGCCTTGTATTTATGTATGTATTTTATGTTAATTATGTATTTATCTTATCATGTATTCCTGTTCTTACTAAGTCCTTTTATGATTATTTTACTTGCCACACAGCATTTGTCACTTGTAGTTTTTAATTATTATTATTATTATCATCACTGTTATTATTATTATTATTATTATTATTATTAATGAGGGGATGCGAGTATTCTCCTTGAAGTGAGAACATCGAAAATGTGGCACTGCTTTTAACAGTTATGATAGTGATAGAACTAGATTAATGAAGTTTCAAGCGTTTCAGTTTCAAATTAACGTTGACAGTGAAATAGTTGTTGCTAAATGAAATGAAGTATATTTCTTGTAAGATATAAACAGTTCATCTCAACTTTTGAATTACTATTTTAGTGACTTATTACCCAAGCTCTTAATGACTAATTACATTTGACATCTGTGTCTAGTTAGCACCTTTATAATATCATCTCAATATCAAGGTATAAATGAGACTAAAAAATATTTTCCACATTCTGACTTCATGCAAATTTTGGAATAGTTATCAAAAGGTTCTATTACTTGTTATAAAATCATGATATTGAGGAGATGAAGAACGCAGAACTGGTGGTGAATATTGAATGCCGGACCAAGGAATTCATTCTGGCATAGTAAAATTGAAATGAATCATCATTGTTTAAAAACCACTTGTGGAAGAATTGAAGGGTGTAGCTCTAAATAAAAGTATGTGTATTCCACTGGTTGGCAAACAAAAATTTATTTTACGTCATATTGACAAGTTCGAATAAAACATGGATTGATATTTATTAGAGGTAACAAGAGATTATATCTGCTTCAAATATTTGTTGTTAACTGACTTCTATCCAAGCGTTATTGTTTATCCTGTTGTTTTGATTGTGATGATTAAGAATTGATAACAATTGAATTCATACGTTACAATGTGATGACTATACAGTAGTTTTTTGTTATGTTTCTGTTGCGAGACATTGCCAGACAAATTTCGTTACAAAAAAGGACTTTTCTTTTGTCATCATTTTCTTAGGTACCTCTTATAATCTAGTTCGTCTATTCACTTTCCATTTCCCATTTTTCTTCTTGTATTTCTCACTCTTCTTATATCTTTATGGGTAGACAGTACATTTAAAGTTTTCCCACACCTAACCAGGTGGGTGGGTGCAATTCTTTATCAAGCTATATTAGTTCATCTTCAAACCTTTATTAATTTACTCTACTCGTGTTATATATAGTGATCGCATCATTATTCTCCGTATTGTCTATCATTCAGTTAGTCGTTTCCGTTATCTGTTCCGTAGATTTCATCTCAGCAACGTACTTATCTCGTTCCATTCCATACAATTCACATTCCCAAATTACATCAGTGTACTGTAGTAGACGCGGTTGTTGCGAGTCTTGGAAAAGACTGCGCTGGGCAGAAGATAATGGTCAGCGTGGTTGTGTTGAGCACGTGTCTATCCGCCAGCCAATTCTCCGCTGTTCATCGTTTATCGCAGAGGCGCTGGGCGTGTCAAGCCTTGGCAGGTCGCTATGCTCGTGAGTTTCTCACGATTTATTTTCTAGAAGCGAAGTCTGCGATCGCTGAAGAAACACTGGTGGCGTTAAAGACATGTCCGTTTATTGGTACGCCTTAGAATTTCTTTCATGAATAAACATAAGTATTGAAAAAGTGAAATTGTTATAAAAATGCTTAAGAAACTAGATAGGTTACTATAAAAATGTTTTATAAACAAAATTGATAGGCACATATAGCATTTAATTATCTTATCAGACTTTACGAGTTTATTTACTTGCTATTAATATATTACAAGTAATAATATCTTATATGCTACAACATTTACTGAGAATATTTTAATTCAATTTTAATGGTTAAAATTTTTGTGGCATGAAAAATTGATTGCTTATTCTGACTGAGTAATGGCCGAGGACTGCGTTAAGGTCATTCTAGAATATTGATTAAACAGTATTTTTGAATTTACATCTACCTGAATAATACTCTTATTCTTTATCCCTTCATCACTGCAATTGATCATAAATGTTAATTTATCAACATTAAATGTAACATTTTAATACCACATTGAATAAAAATCAGTATAAAATATGTTTCCACTTGTAAATTAACTCTGGCAATTAGGACGTAAGTGTTAGAGCAGAATGACCAATTTTGACATTCGCAACCTTTTATCAACGAGAAAACCATAGCATAACTTGGCATTATTATTTTTGAGTCAGTAAGAATTTTAATTGAAAATTTTATATTTAAGATATTTCTCAACAAATGTAAGTATTTGTTTTAATAAATGTAGTATTTGTTTTATGAAAGAATAATAAAAATGAGAGTTCTATTTATTGTTTAAAGCTCATTTCTATTATAACTCCTATTTAAGAAAATTAGCTAATGACAAAAAGTCTCAGAATTCAGTAATATTAATTTATGTTAGCATTCGTATGGGTGTTCTTATTTATATTCTGTTTTATATGCGAGCTCGTGTAATGCTTTTCTAAATCGACATTTACTATAAAGTGCAAACGAGAAAAATCATTGAAGGAACTCTTGAATTCTTTGAAGATATTTTTTGTTATTTCTATGAAAGAGAAGTATATAAATGATAATAATGGTGAAATCAGAGTAAATGTTAAATCATCTCACTTCTATTTCACAATACTTAATTTTTCAGCTACTACTTTAAGAATATTTAAAAATCGCTTCTCCTTTATATAATTAAGAATTCTAGCAAATAATGTTTTGCAAGAAAACCTTGCCATAACTAAGTTAATTTTTTTTCGTACGGTGAATCGAATTTTAAAGCCAGTTATTTTATTTTCATTTCACGAAGTAGTGGTTCATCAAAGGATTTGAATTAAAAGATTGTTTTAGATAACCTAATTCTATCATATTTAAGTGACCTAGGACTAGTCACATGTGAACAGAAGTACTGACTGACAAGCTACGTCATAACATTATTAATAAAAGTAACAACAAAATACATTTAGTATGTAATGATTATGAGATGAATAATATTTTGTGTGGTCAAATAATATGGCTATAAAAATATTTTTTTCTACTGCTGTGCTATAAAATGGTTTTAAAAACAAGATGATTTTGATAAAAGGTCTTATATTAATTTTGAACAATGATTCTTGGTAAAAGGTTTGCACGAGTATTGACTAGTTTGCATATGTATAAGAAAGAAAAATAGCATTTTCATTTTTATTAACTTAGGTTTAAAAAAAATTGAAAATATTTTAAGAATGTAATTAACTTCCTTGATCAAGTTTGTGAGAAGATATTTATTAGCCCTCATTAATTTTTATGACCAATTTATTTGCTAATTTGCATTTCCTGAATGGTGATTATATATTTTAATATTTATCATGCATATTAAATGTGACTCAATGGAATATCAAGTCCATCAGCGTAAATAACCCACACTTTTGGCATCACCCAGCATCCGGAATCCAGGAGCTGAATCCCCCACGCGTCTCATCCAACACGAGGCAATCTTGGAATTTGTCAGTGGGCGCCGCGCTGACACATTTTGCGTGTCAGAGCTGATCTCTTGCCCGAAGTATTAAAGAAAACATTGCGTCGCAAATGTTCCCGCGATTTTTGTGCCAGCTGTCGCAGCGCCCGCCCGCCCGCCCGCCCACCTCGCCAACTCCATCACCCTCGCCCATGTGTCACACATTTACCACACGCTCACCCGCATGCCACCACCGTGCCAAATATGTTGCATTTTCATTATTTTTTTTCAAAGCAAAAACCTGCATCTCATTTTGATTCCAACAATTTGGAATACAAATTATGTGAAAAAACACTAAATTAATATGGAAAAATGGTTAGAAAAATAAATTTACAGTGTTGTTAGCGAAGAAATATAAAGAACCGTTAACGTTCAATTGGAAAATTTTAATCATATTTCAGAAAAATCGCTCTGTACGGCACTTGGACACACTCTTTGTAGAACGCGAGTAGCAACTTTATAGAACTCCCTTTAGTTCGTTGCTGCGTGGCTGATATCAACAAGCGCTTTAAATTAAATAAAGAAACATCTAATTCAATTTTTGAAAAAATCGTTTCGAGGTCCACACGGATAAACCTTTTAGAACACATGAGTCATCCAACCTGTAAGGAAGGCATCAAAATACCACATTGATTCAATTAATTTGTAAACTAAAAGGTACATACATAAAAGTCATAGTATTATGTAAGATCGAAAAGTTTTTTGGAAAATAAAGTTCAAGTAGACAATGCTTTGAGATTGTAAAATATACGACTTTTATTTTTATAATAAGTTGATGTGTACAACAATGATAGATCTTTTAATTGACAGGTGCTCAGTCATGTTCTTATCGTTTCGTGTTATGGTGGAATTTCTGAGTAATTTTCATGTACTTTTCTTCTGGTATCATTTATAACTATTATTTCAACTGTCTCAATCTATTTATCTCTAATGTGTGAGAAAAACTAAAAGTTTAATATCATTGAAACTATTCCTCACGTTGGTAGCTATTCTTTCCTTTCTGTGAGAGAGAAACTGAACACGAATGTCCTTGAATTAATGGTAGCGACGACTATTCTCGTTTACGTAAACACAGCGGCGTGCGTTCGAAAGAGAAATACGAATTGCACCTGCAACAGGTACAAGCGCCGTGTCGGCAGCGACGTAGCCACTCGCTCGAATACAGCAGTCACTGCGTTTTCCAATGTTATTGGGAGAATGCGACGTGCGATAGAAGTGAAATGTTCGTGTGTATGAGGAGAAGAAGAGGGGACAGATGATAGAAAATTGGTTTGGTACGGGTGTGATGAAGTGTATCTGGAGAAAATCAGAAGAAGAGGATACGGAGCTGCCAGATGGTGAAGGCTAGCTAAGAACAAGTTAATAAATACTAGTAGTTCTCTGATGTGTTGGGGATATAGCTGAGGTATTGTAAAGTATGTAATGGATGCCATGCGTGTTAGTGGTAGAACAAGAAAAATTGTGTAATAAAGAGTTTTTCATTTCAGTTGACTGCTGATATTACTTGCCATCATGCTGTTCATAACACTATCATTACAGGGTTCTACAACATCTTTTCCTTATTTTATTTCTTCATTTTTCTTTCATTGCGCTTCTACGAGGTTTGTAACAAGTTACGATCGTTGCCGTTGGAAGCGGGTGTAGATTTGTTACTTCGCACCTTGTCACCCCATTCATTGCTGTCTCAAATGATATGCTATGTTATCTTCATTACATCGTTCAGTTTCAGTAACGTATTGTAAGACATATTATTTTTCCTTTTATTCTCAATTAGAATTTCCCTCCTTTTCAAATTTAGTTTCTTAATTCGTGTATACTTTCTTAGCCGCTCTATGATACCGTCGTTTCCTCAAGACATCTTCTTGTCCTACATCGAACCTTCCTTCAGCGTGCGCCTTATTTTCTCGACGTGCTGGAAAAAATATCCCTGGCCTGTTAAGACACATCAGCTGGAGCATCAATTGAATAACACCAATTGTGTGTGTTAAAGGTAAAGATGAAGGTAGTACTATTGGTGAGGTCTTCCGCGACCACAAAGAGTGATGTTCTTGCCGCGCAGTCAGAATGAAGATAATTAAGATTCACTTACCATCGACTCACGTGCGCACACCTTGCGTCTGTCGTGTCCAGGGAATGGAGTTGGTTGGACTCTATGCAGTGGCATTGGATTCGCTTCAGAGGTGAGGTTCGGAGAAGCTGTAGGCGAGAAAGAGTAACTACACACACTGAGTGGCAAAGGAGAGAATGGGAAACTCAAGTGGTGAATTAACAGACCAAGGTGCTGGTCACGTCTGTGGTGAATTCAAAAGGAAAGTGGGAGGCGAAGATTTAGACAGACATTTCAGTCGTCAGAGACATTTTGTACAAGAAAATGGGAGTGCACGGGTTTAGACTCAGAGTTGATTTGATCTAATAATAAGTTACAAACGATATAACTAACGATTAATGCTAATTCCATAATTTTTTTAACTAGCAAGGGCACGAAAACAATTTGTATCTTTTCATAATTGCCTCTGGAAGACTTATAGATTTATATACTCTTTAGATTTATAATATAATTGTTAGTATGGCATAAATTTCTCGTGTGTCAGTGTTTTTTGTCATACGTTACTCCCTCAATATGTTAAATTATATAAAATAATATGAAGTGAACGTACTTCAATGTCTCGTTTCGAAATGTGATCTCATGAAATATGATTTGTTTTTTCATGAATTGAGATGTAATCTTACATTAGTTACCGAACATGGCTCTATTTTGACGGGTATGATTGGGTACACTTCAATTTGATTATAAGATTGTGTGTATGTTTGAATTGTTTGTATAGTTAGTTTTGTTTAATGGCGTTTCGACAACGAAGGCCATTTACACCCGAATTGATTGCATCTTGATAATGATTCAACTGATTTTTTTGCTTCCAGATACGACTAGCGATTAAACCTATGTGCAACAATATATTGTTCACATGTGTCTGGAAATTAAGTTAGACATTGAAATACATGCTTTCCTGTAATCTTTTGTAATTAGAGAATGTTTACTTTCAAACATATTCTTTAACAGTAGTTCTTATGGTAATGTTGGTCTACATAGCCATCAAATTAGTTGATATCTATGTATAACTGTCAGCTGAATTGTTTGAAGATTTTTTGTTGACGAATTTGATAAAAAAACTTTTTAAATGGAACTCTGAGAAAGCGCAAGATTTATGTATTGAAATAACTGTGCTGACGAAAGAGAAGTCCTTCATAGGTAAAAATAATTTCAAAAATTAATACATTTTACTAACTTATAATTCATGAAATATTCATGAAAAATTTACTCACTGCCCCATCGATTAGAATCAATCTGAAATGTAATTTAACATATTTTAATTTATCTTTCGAATTTATATTCATTCTTCAAAATACGTCAATATGTTATATTTCTCATTGTGTTAATCTTCTATTAAATTATTTATCAGTTGTATGTATATTTTTCCATTATGAACTATTAAAATGAAAATATTTGCTTCTAAATGAATATTTTTTTCGAACTATTTGTAATATTCTGAACAGTATATATTTATTTCATTGCAAATGAGAGCAGCTAAGTGGTGATGATAGAAAATGGAAAGTTGGAAAGAAACTAAACAAACAATGACAAGTAAATAACAACGTACAAAGACATGACACTTAAGTTCATCAATGCATGCATTGTTCACGTTCAATGCATGCATCTCCTGCTCACGTTTTTCGCTGATAGCACAAACGTGCATTAGTGTTCCCCTAGTTATTTTTTTACCACTCTCCACGCTTCCCATATCACCCCCCTTCCATTTATTTCTTGAAAACGTAAAAGATTTTCTATGAACTCTTTCATATTCTTGAACGTGCCATGATCTGTAAAGATCCCAACAAACCGACCCATACTCCAGAATCGGAAGAACCAGAGAAGTGTATACCAAACATTTTGTATCGTTACCTATTCTACGTGTACGCATTGCAAAATGCTGATCCCGCCAAGCTTTTTATTGTATAATTTATCCCACTCTCCCGACCTAAATAGATACGCATAATCATCCCCAAATACTTACTTCTATTTTTCTCCGGGATATGTGTCTGCCCTAATGTTTACTTAACACGTGTCCTGGAAAATCTGTGAACTTTCACCTTCATCGCATTTGATTGATCCTGCGAGCTAATTATGTTTAGGTTATGTTGAACATTTATACATCATTTGTATTTTTAATTTTCTGTATTCAATACATTTGGTAACAAAAAGCGTATACCTGAATGGACAGATTCGCCATTGTCGTCATACGCATGAGAAATAGTCATAGTTCTAGAACACTTCTCTTCATAAATTCTGATTTCCAATTTCCCTTCTAATTTCCTTTTGAACACAGTTTATTGGATAGAAGCACATTAGATAGTATACCAACCTCAGAAAATATAATATCCAGACTTCATTATTTATGTTAGATTATGATTATCTCGTGTTAAATTTGTAATGAAGAAGAAAAAAAAAGTGCGCGTAGAAAGGGAACATAACTACATTAATCCCCGCTCGCGAGTTCCGAGTCGATATCTTTTGAACAAACCCTTCAGAGCAGCGGTGCGTCGACGCATCTTCTTTTCCAGAACTGCGTGTGCGTTTTATTTCTCTGCATCTCATGCATCGCAGCATCCTCTGCGATGTATTAACGGAAATCGAAGCTCAGCTCGAAGCACGCGTCACCGACGTCCGAACACAAAAACCCTTCTGTCGCGTCCCTTCACAAGACGCTGCATGCAGCCCCTGCCATAGAAAGTACACAACGTCTCAGAACGTTCCAACGGGGTTTGGAATGTGTTGATAGAAATGGCAGTTTTGAGGAAGAACATCCGTGATTGATATTCCTAACATGTAGAACTTAATTTTCTTATTTTATTATGTACAAGTAGGTAAACGAGTTTCTACCCTCTGAGAGAGTAACTAAGAAATTTTTGAAAACTAATTTTAAAAATTCTAGTATAATTAGCGTCCATTGTACGATAAAAAATATTTAAAGACCTACAGAGAGAGAGAGAGAGAGAGAGAGAGAGAGAGATAGGGAATGAAACCACACATGATAAACAAGGAACTGAACATACAAATAGGCTTGCCTGCAATACAGCGCACACTTCGTAAAAAAACGAGAAAAAATGAAGAAAGGCTTTCGACAGTATGTTTGCTGAGAATCTTCATAATGCGTAATGCTCCTTTCATTGCATTATAAAGAAATAGGTGTATTTAATTATATTTTGGAACAAAAGAGTTTATTTTCGATACCATTTTTATATACCTGCTGTATATACATTGTTGCTATGTTACTGGGTGCCGAAGGTTTTATGTTTACCCCTTCCGAAAATTCCGTTTATATTGTAGTATCATAAGTAACGAGGATCAGTAATATTAATTGTTATGTATAAGTTCGGAATTTAACGGGAATTATTATAGGAAGATCCTGATTCTGAAAATTCGATTTTAATTTTTAGTCCGCAGGTTGATATTTGAAAGAGTTCAGCTGTATCATTATTTTTTCTTTTCGTATTCGTTGTGAATGTAAATTGATATTTTAAATGTTTCTTTCCTTTTGCCTTATTGATACTTAATGAATACAAATTAATCTTTTCTCAAATTGCCATAACTACCATATTTCACAAATAGTTGCTTTACATTAAGTTAATGTGTACCCCATGCAATCTCGCCCAATTTATATAAGATTAATCAATCCACAATGCACCTAACACAAAAGTGTGCACTAAGTCGTTCAAAATATTAGAATAGTATGCTTAGATTGAATTTTTTTTTTGCAAACAGAACACTGGTTTGAAAATCATTTCAATATAGGTAAACCAACACACATTCACATTCATGTAGCAAAAAGAATGGGATGGTTCTGTAAAACATTTCTTTAATAATATGATCAAATTGTAATAAGTAAATAATACAAAATGCTTTTTAAAGTTCGACTCATGATAATTTCTGTTTTATTTTTATTTTTCGTGTGAAATTCAGTTAAAAACCAATGTATTAAATATTTGCTTTTGTTTGTTTCAGGTAAGTGCCCGGAGAATTGAACTCAATTTCCTTTTACTTCAATCATAGGTATGTATTGGAGATTACTGCAGATACACTTTATTGATTAGTATTTGATGTACTAATGAAGAGAACGGGTATCGTATTTTAAGCTTGCATGATATTCGTGCATTTCGTGGGTATATAGAGCGTGAATTGAATCGTCTGATCAATGGACTTTGTTGAATGGTGTTTATTCTGCACATTTGAAATGCAATTCGTCGGTGGTCAGCTGAGAAATAAGACATTCCCTATTCCTACTCCCTGCTGGCGAATTCTTGTCATCAAATTTTTCAAATTCACCAAACTCACCTAAAACGTTGTCAGCTGAACAAGTCGTCTAGTGCGGGTATGGATTTACTACTCTGTTTCCTATAACAATGTCTTGTTCCGGGAATGTTTCATTAATGTAGACGCACTACTCCAGCCCGAACTAAATTTTCAAACTCGTTTTTTTACGATTTCTAGCTTTTCTAGCGTCAGCCTGCGTGGTCTGTACGTTATCAACGGGCCATTCGTGGTTGGGATAAAATGTACGGTGTCAAGTCGAACGTTACTCGGCTTTCCAGAGGGTGTGACTAATTCCGGGAACTTGTTTATGATTTCCCCGATATCATTATTTGGTACCCTTTTTATTTTTATTTCCGTGCACTTGCACGAATTGTTTTGGGCACTCGTAGCGATTCCCGTCATTCTGACGCTCAGCTCGCCGGTTTTGCAATTTAGGATCAATCCATAGTAAGACAAAAAGTCTGCTCCCAAAATGGGGTCCTCCACATCGGCTACTATGAATTTCCAGCTGTAATCTCTGCGAAGGGCCAAATTTAGATTTAGGAAAACCGTCCCGAAAGTCTTGATATCTGTGGCGTTAGCCGCGTTTAATATCAGTCCAGTTGGATCTGCGTTCGACCTCCAACGTCGTTTTGGGAAAATTGATACGTCCGACCCGGAGTCAATAAGAAAGTGCAGCTTCGTATTCTTTTCGTATGTGTAAGGTCGCTTGCCCATTAAGCGATTGCAAAAGCTTACTCCATTTTTGAATTTCGAGTTTGGTGGGGTCGCAGGAATTTACTCGGCCCTTCAACCTTGAGTTGGAGGGCGGTTTGTCGCGTTTTTTTTAATGTTGCAGGGTGTGAGGCAATGCTTGGTTTCACTTCCAAATCTGGAATGGTACCAGCAAATTTCGCTGCTCGTTGATTTGGAACGCGACCGCGAACGTGGGCGAATGTTTCGCTGTTCATTTCGATAAGATTCCCTTCGGAAATTGGAATTTCGTTGGGAAAGCTGGAGTTCTGCCATTTGTCTCGTTAGATTTCCGAGTGTTTGCATGATATAATCCATGTGAGGATCTTGAGCTACGGACGGGGATCCAGGTACTTTGGGAGCACGAGTTGGTGCGGCTTCTCGAGCTGCTGGGACGGTGTTTGTCGCGAGAAACGCGTCTGCAGTTTTATCTGCGAGTTCCGCTTGCTCGGTTACATCTCTTGCACACCCCCCGGCTAAAATTCCTCGAATCTGCGCTGGGAGTGCCCTCATCCAAATTTCCGATAGTAATGAATTATCTTGGTTCTTGGGGCCGGCGAGATTTTTGAGGTGGCGAAGGAATTGCGAATTGCGAAGGATGTCTTCCGCCGATAGAATCTTGTCGATTTGAGTCTTTTGAGAGTTGGCATATTGATTAATGAGAAACGATTTTAGCTTCTCATACCCCGTGGTGTCATGGGGTGTAAGTAAGGCAACGTCAATGTCCCGAATTACGGAATTATCTAAGTTGCTGACTACGAAAGCGTGCTTTTGAAAAAGGAAGGTGATTCCCCTCGAGGCCAATAACGCCTCCACAAAAATAAACCAGGCCTGTGGTCTATCTTTCCAAAAGATTGGACATCGCGGTAGGTTCATATGAGGAAATCATAGGGATTTGTGCGCCTTCGTCAGGCATTGCGATTGTACAAATATAAATTTTCCTGTGTGAATTAAAAAACAAATAATTAATGGTTATCAGGAACCTAGCGCGAACAGGGAAAAAACGTAAGTTTCAAAGTATGCCACGAGCAAAACTGAAAATAATAGGAATTAATGTAACATCGATTAAATTAGTAACACTGTAAAAACTAACTAGGTAAAAAATTCTTAAAATTACTGTAACATGAAATGCTAGAAAATACTAACAGTTTTAGAGAAGTAATGCGTGTTTTAACGCGAAAGCAAAACTTTGATCAGAAGGGTTTGCGAGTTTTTATCACGTCGGTGGGAAACCAATTATATATATTTATGTTGGTCCGGGAAATTAATTCTCAAATTCCAGTATTGAAATTTGTTTCGCGATAACTTTTCCCTTCACAAAATAAATATACAAGGTATTTCAAAGGAAAACAGGACAAGTTTATTTCAGTATATAACAAATGTGAAAAAAGATAACTAGTGTGTCCAATGACAGCAGGGGCACGCAATTACAAATGTCGGCTGTTGTAGACGAGGTTGTGTAGCGCTCCCGCATGGCGTCGGTATAAACTGTGAGCAGCCTGGCGTAGCAGCGCTCCCACTAGGCGTTAGCACGAACTATGAGCAGTCGGACTTGCGGTGCTCCCGTCAGGCGTCAGCATGAACTGTGAGCAGTCTGACGGGCAGCGTAACGTCGTTGCTGGAGGTCGCCTGATTAAGCTTCTTGCGTTGGAGATTAGTAGCACCTACCAGCTCGGGAGCTTGATCAGAACTGAATGTTTGGCGTTGCTATCTCGTTTATTACACCTCGGTTCGGTGTTCTTCTTTTAAACATCCTCGACGCGCTGATGACGAAACATTGATAGGATGTTCATCTATCAGAAGCTTTCTGGAACTCTCTTAACAAACATACGACGTTTGCTCAAACCATATGCGTCCTTTGAAATCATGGAATCTCCCAATGTTTATAAACGACTATGTATGTAGAGACTCTTGTGTGGACGGCATCTGTTATGCTGGCGTTGGACATAGAGTGTCTGGGTCGTTTGTCTTGACGACGGCGTAAACATCATGGCGTGTGATGTCTTGCCTTTACGACATGCATCTAAACGTGTTAATGCATGGGGGGGGGGGTTATCGTATATGTAGAAGGTGCGTCTACAATTATTATTATTTTCCGACATCTTTCTTAATGTATCTTACAACTCGTATTTTCTAATTTTTTTCTTCTTCAATGTGTTTGTACAATTCATTTCCACAAAAAATGGTCTCGTTTATATTGCTTCATCGGGGAAATCTACGGGTTTTATATTTGATAGCTTGGCCATTTTAGCGTGTTACAGGGATATTTCTCCAATTTTATAAATTGGAAAGTAGGTCAATCGCCATTTTACCTCAAAATGTCTAACATAGGAATTATTGGGCATTTTTTATAGCAAAGGTTTAAATTATAATTGATTCTCAACTCAAAATATCTTGTACCCTCTATTTTACCCTGCTGTTGGATTCATCATACTATTTTTGTAGCGTGCCGTTTTCTTCATTGTCCAATAGTAAAATAAACATATTTACATTTTCCCAAAATTGCTAAAAACAATTTTTACGTCTACAATCATTATTAAATTGAAATTTTAATTGACCTTTTAATGTAGACTATTCATTAATATTATTACAACGTTTCAACAGCATGTTGCTAACATCATCAGGCGAACGTTAGTGAATGGACATATCAACAAGTTATTTGTTTCATCTTAGTTACAAGCATAAAAACTAAATTAAATACGTATACAAATAAAACAATGACGAAGAAAAAATAAATAATTTGAAAACACAAACCTTCAAAGCAGAAAAATCATTGCAAACAACTAAAAAGTTTTGACAAGTTTTCTGTGTCAGTTTGTAAATTTAATATGCTATTCGTTAAATTAATATGTAACATTTCTGACATTATACGTTTCTAATGATTTGGCTCCCGATCTAAAATTGAAACATTTTCTCAATCTATTGAATTATAAAAATTTAAACGGTGTAAGGAAATAACATTATGCTGTAGCGTGTTTACGTTACGCTGATGTTCTTTTATTCGTGTTTGTAACTTACGTTTTGTCAGCCCGTTATAGGAAAAAGGACAATTTTTGCGAACAAGTTCGTAGACGACATTTTGCGAAGAAATGTGATCGATTTTATCTTTCCCCTTAATTACAAGATAATTTTGTTTCCTTGTTGTACTCACCAACCAAATGTTTTCTTACCTAGTTTTATTTTGTCGCCATTTTCATTTATTTTTGGGGAACCGATCAAGTGTTTTCGCTGTATTTGCGGATGAAACAAAATTTGTTATCCTTTTGTATGATCACCGACTAACAAACACGTAGTTCATGTTTTTATTATTAACTAGCTGAGTACCCGCGGCTTTGCTCGCGTGAATTTTGTAATATGTCTGTAACTTTATTTTTCTTACACTGTTAACCAGTGAAAATGTTATCAATTAATGGAGGTTTGATAGTATTGGTGTGTATTAATCCCTTATTTTCACAAATGTAACTGAGAAAAAGGTTTTAGAAAACACCAATTTCCCATTTCATCCCCATGGCGGCGAATTGTCGTAAAATTCTTTCTAACCTGACATTTTCGACAGTTTTTCGTGTCATGCTCGTCCCTACCCTCATTTTTAGAGGTGTTGTACATAATATAACGTATGTCATTGGAAAAACTATTATTCATCTCAGAATACACACAAATAGTGGACTCGACCCTAGTATGGATCTTTTAATATTATTTTTACGTCTCGCTTTCCCACCCCAACTCTAAGGATACCGTGCCACTATGTGATCTCAACTTAAACTTAACTGCATCGGTAGTATAAAAATCTCATCAACCCTAATACCATGAATCCGATGAAATTTTCATATTTTTATACTTCAAAATTAGTTTTCAATTCTTTTTAACCATAAACTCATTTCCACCACCACTCCATGAGTGATAGTGTGCTTGTTTCATGAGAGCTGAGCTCAAACTTACTCGATATCGGGATTTTATTATCACCTCAGAGACGCCGAAAATTATGGACTCACTGGTATGACATGTTCGATATTTTTTTAATGGCATCCCATTTTCTATGGGCGCTGGAGTTTATACGGGACTATTATGAATTTTGATGACTAAGAGCATGTCTCTACTATTTCAGCGGCCCCAACACTAATCCTGATCACTTTCGAATATTTTTATATTAAAAGGGTGTTTATTCCTTATAGGGGGTGCTCGTGTACGTATCTGGCAATGAGGGTGTCACTTCATTTCAGTGGTCCCAAAAATGATTTATTCAACACAAATATCGGTCTTTTTTATTGTTTCTACCTGTCCTTCATTCCCACCCCTACCCTAGGGATGCTAGGGGTGTATTATCTGTAATGTTAACCGATTGTTAACTTACTAAAGCTCTCATCCATCTCAATGGTACCGAAAAGTATGGTTTCGAATCTACAATAGGATTTTTCCAGTATTTTTACATGTCATCTCCTTCTCACCCCCTCCCTAGAGGATGTCTTACCCCCACAGTGCTTCTTTACATATATTCAGTGATGTATCAACTTTGTTAGAAATTGTTCCTGGTACTCCAGAGTTGTTGGGATACAAACATAAAACATTCCATCCCCAATTTCACCCCGTTAAGGCTGAATTTTCGTAAAATCCTTTCTTAGTGGCTGAAAGAAGTCCGAGCGACCTGCAAGAGATCGACATAGAAAATCTGGACGACCGCACCGAGTGCCGGAACAAAATAGCGAATGTCAAGTTTGAACAAAGAACATCACGACAACCAGGGAAGAAATGGGCAGATGAACGGAAGAAAGAAGAGATTTTGGGAAGAAAGGAGGAAAATCATCAGAAGATGAAAATCGTGTATTCAAGTTCAATCGCTCTCCTAAAGGGGAACAATCGCCATAATAATAATAATAATAATAATAATAATAATAATTCCAATGCAATGCTGTGTCAAAATTTCAAGTCAATCGACCGAATACTTTTCGAGTTTTGCGAACACAAACATGCGCAGGCTGAATTTTTGTATATGAGATAATGCTCCAAATCAACTTGTGTAATTCATATTAGTGCACTTCCCTTCTCTGATTCTCGATTGACACGATTTTTGCACACGTCAGAAAAGGATGTACGTCGTTTTCTTTCGTTTCTACTCCGGACACTCTGCGGTCCAACACTATTTTGTTGTTGAATTGTCGAACTTAAACGAATGTCATACGCAGCTCACTTCGACAAAACGACAGTACTGCAGCAAAAATTGCTCGACATATTTCTCTCATGCGTCTATACACCATTTTCATAATGTAGCTTTGCGAAAATGGGATATAGAACACTTCAAGAAGGGAGACAATTAATTCTTCAATATTCAGCAAAGCTGCTATAATTAATAATTAGGTTTATTATTAAATACTTTATGTTTAAAACATATTTAAATGTGTTAAAATCATTTAATAGATCATAAAAGATAGAAATCATACGAATTCTGAGTGGTTTAAATTTCATCTATCTCCTAGTGTAATTGTTAGTCATTTCAGTAATCGCATTTTAAACTGTATAATATTTGTTAATTATACCAACATATACAGTTATTTTGTAAATCCTCATCGGAAAACTATGATTTCAAATACGCAGGGTATCGAGTGAACTTAATAGTTATTTGTGAGGAGGTATTTTTCATAAACTAGATTGCAGATGAAAACAAAATAATAAAATTTTATTTCTCCAGCAAAGTCATAATAGGAATTGGTATTTCAGTGGAGGCAATAAATTTCGAATGTCGTGAACTTCTCTCTTGATGTGATGTGCAGTCAAAAGTGGAGTGGAACGCGCTTTAGATTTTTCCACCTGCGTTAACCTCACGCTGTATATATGAGCATGATTCCATATAATAGGACAGCAACAACCTCAGAACGACCCATACATCCAATGGACGTGTATCTGTACGCTACTATGGTGATGAACAGCTGGAAAAGTGCGTTTATTTTGCTTCAGTGGAGGGACACCGGACCCAATGAAATAAATTTCAATTTTCAATTTGAAAAGAGGTTAAATGAGCTTCAATAATCCTGACTATCCCCACTCTACACTCAATTTATTCGTGTTCTTGGATCTAATGATATATATTGTCTTGTATTTTATGAAGACCTAATAGTTGTTTTCCGAAACCTTCCGTCCCTATGAGCTGTGAGCTAAAACTTTATGTGTTTTACTGAATTATTTTTACTCTGAATTAGTTTTAGTTTTGTTTACATTGTCGAGAACTTAGTTTGGGTTATTATGTATTCATGAGATGAAATCATTGAATGTTACAAAAAATATTTAAAATAATTTCTCCACATAGCCTATTACATTTCTGCAAAAAATACGATTAATGAAAAAAATATGGTGTGTCCCTCTTAATTTTCTAATTATAATTAATGACAACAGGATCATAGCACTAAACACACTATTTGCCATAAAAATGTAAGAAAACAGAAAAACACTTCCAGAATAGAAATCATTAATTATTATAATTTTCTAACGCGATGACATATTTAAAATAAAAATCGGATCCAATATATTTATCCCAATAACCATTCGTTATACTCTCCCAAACATCATCTCTACTCATTAGAGTATAGATTACCTGAATTACCTTCTATTTGCAAATGCCTTGTGGGCTTATTCAGAACAGGCGCCCACAAGAAAGTCGGTATGAACTGTCCAGAAATAGGCTTCTATTTCCAAAACATTCAAAGTCAAATCTCAAGTTTTGTTTGGATGCATCAATGTGCTCGTGAGTTATCGGGGCAACAGACTTCTTAACATACGTACATACACACGACATTGGACATCGTCGCCAAAATTTGAAAATAGACTCCCCTGGAGCCAATTGGTAAAGATCTAAAGAGATTTGAAAATTATTTTTTCGACCGATTACATTATTTTTTGTATACATTCTGTATAATTGGAAAGAAAAAAGTGTTTTGTTTTGGAAGGTTTGGTGTAATTAACGGACAGACTAGTATCATTTTAGATTTAGCATAGTTGTAGGAATATTTACAAAATTTACTTTTGAATTGTTAACAATTTATTACAGAGTTAATTTGGGTTACCATTTTATAACTCTTCTCTGACGGACTCTTTGGAAAAAATAACTACACTAGGACTGCACAATGAGCTGGAATTACGACGCGGCGAAAGATAATTTCGGGGATGCAATAGAGAATGAAGAGAGGTGTTGTAAAATAAGAGAGAAAGGACGAGAGGAACAGAGACAGCCAAAGAGCGAGAAGGAGGGCCAAAGTTCAATGGAACCGTGGTAAGAGGTCAATGGCTGCTAAAGAAGGACCTACAGGATGTGTTCAATTCAGAAATGTGTTTATGAGTGATAACGAGGGATAGATCTGCGACGATAGGGTTGACAGGGCAAATGGATAGAATGGTACACAGAGGCAAGGTGAAGTTGGAGGTGAGGTGAAGATAGAGAAGAACCAAATTATTGGTCGAGGGTGATTCACGAAGTATTGTTGTAGCCCCGAGAAGAGCTCCAAGCAAAGGGCATGAACAAAAAGGGCTTGGAGGGCGTTGGAATGCGACACCTGTCTGTTCGTATCGGCAGAGCGTTATTAGCGGACGGGTGGACGATGTCCCCATGGAATTGAACTCACGGAAGGTATGAATACCCCTTCCAGATGGGGGTGACTAATGGATGCTTCCTGCGTCACGACTCTATGTCGATACGAATCATAGGTGTATACGGAGATGATTTGGATAAATGTCAAGTTCCCTGTGGAACATTAAGATCACAAAAAAAGTATCTTTCTGTTTTCCCTTTTTTGTCGAGTAAATAAAAAAAACTGAACAAAACTTCTTAGTTTGTGTTTATTCAACTTATTATGTTTGTACTATGCAATTAAAAATGAAGTTTGTTCGGGGAGAACTTTAGGCTACTTGAAGTATAAAATTATTTTTTGAAAAAATGGCTGAGTTACCAAATATGTTTTACGTATTACCTTTTGTATTTAATTATAAATGCCTTATTTGTTTTATACGCTAATAATAAACATTGTTTTTTATTTTAACTTATAAAACACTGAAAGGAAAGAAAATGAACTTTTGGTTTATTTTCATTTAATATCTTCTTTTTAGTGCTGAGGAATGTACCATATAACACATCTTAATCTACATCATTTATCAGAGGGATAATGAAAATTGTTTGTCAGAGTGATACAAGGAATAGTTTTTTTAGTGTATGAGTAGTCCAATTTTCGCACAGAAAAGGTGAAAAAGATGAAAATCTTACCATTCGAAGTTACGAATATAGAACGAAATTTATTTGCTCTCTAAGTGACATTTCAGAGAAGCTTTTTGTTAATATAAGAGTAATATACGACGTTCATTATGTTTTAGTAAAGATTACCTGAATAGAAATCAATGAAAAAGTAGTAATGACTAATGTTTTTTTTCTATTCCACGTACGATCTTCTTATTACGTTACTTGCTAATTGATACTACAATATTTTCATTGATTTACATTCGTAAAATATTTATGTATGCACTGGCAGCAAGTGAAAAATGCTTTATGAATCCTTTTGTCTCGAATTCTCCGTCTTTGCGTACTGGTGAATGAGTTGGACTTCATCTGCCGGGTGACATTTGACTTGTGGTCTGCCCCACTCGCATCGGGTCGCATCCCAGTGTGAGGTTAACTCCCACCGCAGGCCGTGCTGCGCGACCGTGATGGCAGCAGAGGCGGTGGCATGATGAATGTGGTTTTTAGCCACGGCACGGCAGCTATTATGAACGCGTGTGTAACTGTGGTGTTCTGACGTTCTCTTGTTCCAATTAGAACTGTGGTATTTATTACCAATGAGTATTTATCATGAAATATCGTTCGTGATGTTCCAAAAATAGAAATAAATTATTTATTTAATGGATATATGGGTAGGAAAACATGTTGATGTGTACAGCTTTCTAAAATTATTTTTGAACTCTTGCATGAAAAACTTTCCTTCCGAGCATCTAAATCCATTCAGCGAGAAAAATTATAAAATTGATACTCGTCTTATTGAGAATATTTAAAACTTACGTTAATAGATTTTTATATCTTAGGTCTATATTTCCTACGTGCTGAAACCGAGTAACTCGCACAAAGAGTGAATAAAAGGAAAAACAATATTAATAGAGTTTAAATGTATTAAATTTGTTGTAAACTTTTTGTTACAATTAACCTTATACTTTTCGTACCAAGATTGACAAAAAAAATCTCGATTAAATACCTGCACCATTGGTCTTGGATATTCACGTGCTGAATTTCAGAAGCAGATTTTCTTTACTTCGATGACAACAGTGAAGACTAATTTTATTAGCAAATTTTAATATTAACACAAAAATCGTAATGTCATTGAACATTTAAGATATATGACTATAGTGTTTAACATATACACACAAATAAGATGTGTCCTTCTCTACTGCCTCTCGTTAAAGTTCAGCGTTCACGTGTTACTTAATGTACCCTTCCGTTGATGCAGGAAATTAGACTCATTACTTTTTTACTTGTTGACCGTATTCTTGAAATATGTAAATTAACAAATCAACTCAATTACTTTCTTGTTACTTATTTTGTTGTCACTATTTATGTCTAGGTTCATGAGATATTTGTAAGCTTCATGAACATGTACGGCATGAATTAAAAATAGAAATTATTTTATTCTTACTTGAAGTGACAGTTTGACCTGATCGTAGTTAAGGTGATTCACTTTATCTCATGAGTTCGTTAAACATTTATCTTACCAGTTTCAACGTCTAACATAAACCGAAACACGAGGAAAGTTAGAGGAACATGTTAGAGCTTCTTGTCAATTTAGCCAGAGTTGGTTCTGCTGAATACTAATGTTAACTCTGTCGTCAAAATTAACTTGTTTATAGTTCAAATATATATCTTAACATTGAGATGTTTACCTTCTGAATTATTAAATTTCTATTATACAGAATGTTAACTTGTATTTCAAATTTAATTTTCATACTGTGATGCTCATCAAGGAAATATTAATTTTTTTATTGTACTGGAACATTTTTCAGAAATAAACTCCAAAACAAATGTTATAGCAGTAGGACTGTGAATAAATAAAAGTGACTGGAATCATATCTATTTCACTTCGAAAATACATTCCTCTATGTGAACTGAGATTTCAGGAAAATAAATGAGGAAACACGATTGACTGAATGAGATCGCTTTACTCTTATTCATTTTTTGTAGACTGACTAGTATGATATCGCTTGTTTTTTACCAATATAATGTACTGGAGTCTATTTCCAGAATTCTTCTCAGATGGTTAACATTAGTGGTGATATTTACTCTAATCATTCTTAATGTCATTTCTAGATCAACTGTGTTGTTTTAACTATAACTTTCACAGTAAAGAGGTTACGATACTTCTGCAAGTTCTGGCACATGAAGGCAACTAAATATTCATGTGTATGAATGTAAACCGCTATACATATTCTCTCTCTTCCACCTTCTATCTACTGTCGAGGAAACAAAGAAACATTTCTTTATTGTAACATCTGATTCATTTTGCGTATTGACTTTCGTAGTACTAACTAGATGCCGTTAGGAAGTCCAATAGATCGATAAAATCAAAACAATAGAATAACGTTTACCTCCAACCAAGGTTGTGCTTCACGTTAGGGCTATAACGTTGTGAACAAATTGTGTAAACGTAAACAAATAAGAAGAAAAAAGAGACAATATTAGCAACATCAAATGGCTGAAAAATGACCTTGCTTAAAACATTTGATATCAAAGAAGAGTTGGGAATTTGTACAATTTTTTTTTAAATTCGGGTTTTGGGGCTCGCCAACGTCTAGGTCATTAAGAACCTTTTGTTCAAAATTCCCAGAATTTACACATGTGACAAGTATTACATCTTACGAATAAATATAACGATCGGTACTTTTCAAACTTTTTGAAAGTTCAAACAAAACTTCAAAATATACGTTTGAACTTCAAACGTAAATTTATTGACTTTAAGTGCGCTTTGGGTTCTAGGGCCATCCTTTTCTCAAGACGTATTCTCGAGACGCGCTGTGAAATTCGAAAATAGTGGAAGAAAATTAAATAGCTTGACCGTATCTACTGTTAAGATGTAGCAATTTTTCTAAAGCAGAGGAGTTTAATTAGACTAGTTTATACTTTTCATGTGAAGTACGTACACGAAAGCAACAACTGCTGAGGAACGTGCAATTTGAATCTTTGAAGGATAGATAAACGCTGATAAATATTGTGAATATCGGTTTAAAAAATAATATGACTAGTTTTCTAAATCGTAATATATTGAATCGATAGATAAGTGAAAATTGAGAACGTCCTTACAATGTGGTGTCAATCTCTTTATGGACAAATATGTTTCGGTTGATATTTGAATTATTCATTATTATTAATTTTCGTAGTAATAAAAAGAACAGGACCCTATTTTAGGCCCATTTTAACTTCAGTCGGGCGCTGAGGCGGATGAATCATTTATGCGTCCTCCTAAGACTAATAAAAATTGTTAGCCACGTATTATAATATGAATAGAGTACCAACAAATTTATAATTAATAGAATACAAATATATTTAACTAATAGTACTATTTTCAAATCTTTAAATTATTCAGAAAATATTGTTTGCAGTTCGGGACTATAACAATAACTCTAAAATCGGTGTTAATTACGACTATAGTATTAATGACACTGCCACCCCTGGGCTAAAACCTAGATACATTACATATTAAATTCGCCTCTACTCGAAGCAAAACCGGAGAAAACCCGGCAATATAAATATGAAAGTACTCTATCTTTTTAAGGGGAGGTATAGTCTAAAACCGTTTTTTTCTTTCCTCAAGATTATTCAACTATGAAATGAATGTAATTATATTTTCATTATTGCATTCATGTCGTTGTATAATTGAATATTGTTCATTCGGTCAGTCGTGCTTAAATATGGAAATTAGAAAAAGGTTATCAATTTTTAAATACAGAAGACTATCCATCAATTCTTTTTAAATTAAACAATTTTCACCCCTTCAGTCATGCAAGAAACTTTTAATTTTAATATTGTCTTGGACGTTATATTTTCCGTTACATTCGATGATAAATTTCCAAACCAGTAGTTCCGAGAAAAAAACACTTTCTCCTTTAAATCAGTTAAAATGAAGGATTAAGATTTCTAATGTGGGTTTATTTTAACAAATATCCCCAGAAACACGTGGGCGAAGTTTCAAATACTGAGCTATTACTTCATCGGATTCCTCTTTAATTAGTTGGAGTTCTTAGTAAATTGTATATTATATTATTCAAAAGAGCCTTACCATCACCAGTTACGTACAGACTTATTGTATGTGAAGAAATTTTGAGACAATTGCCCCTATTAAGACATCTTTGTCCTGAAAAAAAAATCGTGGAAAACTTTTTGAACTGGTTACTTGCCTCGCGAGCGCGAAATCATGTAGCATTAATCGATGATAAAGAGATATCGATGGAAAAAAGTCTAGGATTGTTAGTTTACATATCCATTGCGTATTTGAAAAGTATCGATTTTAATCTATCACTACAACTCAGTGTATTCATTTGCACCGCAGCAGGTTTCATAGTCGGTTGATCCAATGCACTCCATCACAGCCGCCGTTGATGAGATGGCCTCGCGTTCCGTCTCTTCATCACTTCAATGTGCGCGATGACAGAACGGAGTATGGGGACGTCGTTCGCATAATCGCTGAGGAAAAGCCTCGGAGGGTGCAATGTGTTTGGACCTCTAGTGGGACGCGGGAGAACGTTTACGCGTCGGCCTCTCTCTGTGAGGAGTGACAGGCCTTTGTCGGTCGCACCGGCCGTGTAACGCCGATAATCGAACGATCGTGATACGCCACGTTGCACAGGATTCGAGTCAATACGCTACTTCTCGTAAAGGAGAGCTCTGTGCTTGATGTCTGGTTTTGCCTTTGAAGAAGGATGTCGAAGAGACTCACTGGGCGTGAGAGCCAAACCCCAGCAATGGATTGGAGACTCTAGTGCCAAATACATCCCATGTGCATCGATGTAAGGAACCCTAGGTAAATAATGGCCACCTTACTTTAAATTCATTTCTTTCTGTAAATAAAGTTTAAATGAAAGACACTTCGATACAAAAAGTGAGCGTAATTTTAGAAATAGAAAATTGAGGCATAACAATGTATAATTTTCATGCTTGTAACACCTTTTAAAATTATTTTCTCGGGCTTTTTTTAAATAGTTTGTTTATTACCGTCCGTCCGATAAAACACTATAAATATTATTAAACATAAATGCAACGTACAAATTTGTGTATTAAATTACAAAAGAAATGTACCAAATCACATTAAACATAAGAAATATCAAGCTTCTAAACACATGAAACTTAAATTGAAACTTCTGTTATAATTATTTTTTGACATTTTTTAAGTTGAGTATTCTATTTTTTTATAACAAATAACATCATGATGATTGTTTTTTATTAAAAATAACAATTATGCCAAAGACGTCCAGAAGTACTAGAGGAACGGCGCTTCACTGGTAATGTGGTGTTACAAGCGACGTGCATTCCAATGGGTGTGAACTATGTGTAGATGAGCCGTGATATGACGCAAGAAATACCAATAAAAGTATGTTTTCTGTAGTGTGGGCATTATTTAACAGCGGGAGTTAATTGATTAACGTTCCTTATACAATTAGATGACGCTGTGGTGAGTGACCAATGCGTTCAAAAAATGTCTCCCCCTCGTACCACAAATTTTTAAACAATTCCAAGTATAATAAAAAGGGACCTGTAACCTCGCCTTGTTTCTGAGTATATTGATAATGTCGACATTTCTTTTGTCGGTAATCTCAAAGGTACCATAAAATATAGCAGCGCGATTACGCTGCTTCGTTCAAATACTTCGTAAATGTTAGTACTTGTTTGAAATTCTTTTCTTGGGGTTTGAAGCAACTCCGAATACATACTTGATTTCATTACAAACAATAAAAGTCTCAAAAGCTCTGCAGTTAAAAATTCTACAAATTATTTGAGGACGTATAATTACAATTATTACTTTTTATACTTTTTCTCGTTCCGGTTAAAGTGAAAAAAATAATGGTGACTCGACAGTTTTTAACGAACCAAGACGTATAGGGAAAACATATATAGACCTACATTATACATATCTTCATGAAGTCGGAAGGAAGATGAAAATTTGCTTACACATTTATTACCAAAAGAGTGAAGAGATTTTTTAGCGATTTGAAGTTCAAAGAGAAATGGGTTAAAGGCACTCGTTGTAAAAAAAAAAGACTTAGTGTGATGTATCCAGGGGGCCTTCTGTTATCGAGATGTTACAGTGAATCAAATAGTGACAATGATTATGTTTCTACTTGACACGTGATAAGAACATCTTGGAACTAAAGAATAAATACAACAATAAACTCATTTATTTGTTATCCAATTACAATCTTTCAAATGTGGACCAAAACCTCCACCAGCCAAATATTACAGATCCAGTGCTCGAATTTTTTCACGTGTTGTGAGACGTCTAACATAGATTCTATTATGTCGTAGAAAAAGATTCATAGAGCAATATGTTTATTCTAATATCTGTATCTGAAACTTTTTTTTTTTTAAAGAAACTCAAAATAAAAAAAAACACTCACATAAAAATCTTGACACCGGGAGGAGACTAAAGTTAATTCCATCGTTTAGTATTAAATGCTGATGTATTGTAGCAAATCTATTGTAGTATTTTTATACTTCCAATTAAAATTATGCTACAGATTTCTGTTGTGTAAATGATAATCTACCATTCAATTTTTGTGTGGTCTAACGAATGATCTGGGTGTCAATAAAGTTTCAACAAATATAAATTCATATAGAATGGTAAAAAAACCGAAAAGTTGCCACTTATGAAACAGGCACTAAATCCCACGCAACATACAATTTGATCATTACAACCTTGGTCATTTTTAGTATTCATTACATTCAGTCCAAATATTGCAATAATTAATCTCGAATTTAGAGTTATTTTAATAGTTACGACTTATAAACAATATTTTCGAATGATCTGTATTTTGATGGTAACACATACTTGTGAAATAACTTTTTTTTGTTCCATTAAATGCAAATTTGTTGGTATTCTGTTGATATTATAACACTGAGCTAACCATTTTTATCGTTACCTTAAGGAGTGTACTGAAATGTTCAATCCGCATCTTCCTTAGAACCCTTGATTGTAATTGATAGTGTGCTCCCTTGCTTGCTTCAGAGAGTAAATTAGTTTATTGTCCTCCACCTGGTCATACGCAGTTTGTAATGCTTTTTTGACAATAAATATGTTATTTTAAGTATTGTATGAAAACTTAGCCGGAAGTAGTCATCGTTCACAACAAGATGAATTCGAAATGGTGGCCCCACTTCTTTCACCCATTTAATTTAGTGCCATGACATACCATTTATTTAATTTTCATAATGTACCTGGACGAAAAGTCAGTAATATTCGTTGCAGATCTTTATCCCATTTCTTTTTCGTATGTGATCTACTGAAAAAGTAATGTGATGTACGACATTACGCTAACGCAACCAATCAACAATTTGGAGATCAATTTCATTTTAGGACACTTTTCAGAGCGAGCTCTTGAAATATGGGAAATCTTGAAATATTTGTTTGATTGAAAATTGTCGTTTTATCATTTTCGCTTAGATGTTTTCTACAGCATCTCATTTCGTATGCATAGGCTATTTTAGTTGAAAGGGACTACAGTTGTTTCCATTTCATTCCAATCCAATCGATTTAATGGTATCATTTAATTGTCGTATTTCACAGGACTTTTTTCTTCTATTTCTCGGTCATGTAGAACCTTCGGTGACGTAGAACAACGATATATTTAGAAAATTCAACTGAATATATCTTATTTTCAATTCATGTTTGTCATAAGTTACATTTCTATAAACTGACGTTCTGGTAAGGAATGCATGGTACATAATTTCAAAATAATTGAAGAAAATTCTATTTCCATTGCATTGAGGTTTTATGTGAATAGCTGCAGTATTTTTGTTTCAAAACAATGAATATAAAATAATTACTGGTAAATTAGAAGATGAGCATTACCCCTAAGCAGTGAAGGATTTCTTTTAAGTATTGAAGAAAGAAGAACTGTGTTACTGAATTGTGCATGTTTAGTTAATTGAGTGTGTTGAATATAAAAAATGGAAAAAACACAAAAAAGTATGATGTCAATCACTGAAACACTTTCCTCTTTTTGGTTCGCCTAAAATCAGAAAGAATATTCCATAATGTGTAAAAACGATATAAATTGAGAAACTTTGTGGTGTATTACGCTCTTATTTGTCTTCGAAGACTGGGGGTACGATTTTTAAGGACAAATGTATTTAAAGTTAAAGTTATTACATTTTTCGCAAGTCCAATAATATAATAAGAAATATTGGTATGAAATAAAGTTCTGATACTGCCCTGTTTTGATATTCATCCCTGAGAAATTTACCCTCCGATCGCTTCTTGCTCTACGAGAACCCTCTTCAAACACTTCATTGGGCAACGTCTGCTCCCGTTGCTTTACTGCTACCAAAAGCGCTTCTCTGCTGACACTGTCACTCAACCGTAGTCCGTGAGTGAGCTCCGATTAACCTCGGCAAGAGGCCACGTCCCAAGGTACTGTTTTACCTGAGCGATACCGTTTGTCCGGGGAATTCGTGTGTCGCGCCCCATGTCAAGCTTCTGTTACGTCACTTGTTCGTTCCTGTTCCGCCCTGTCCAATTATGTCCCTCTTTTCAGGGTGGCTCCATCCAGTCCAGTAACCCTTTCTCCGTTCTTCTGATACAGGCTGTCGTAGAACAGTGTTACAGAGAGAAATAGTTCTTTAGCTTGGAGGATAGCTACGGAAATAAGTGTGAAGTGGCGGATGACATATGAATGAAATGAGGGGAGAATGATGAGTGAATATTGCGGTGGAATGAAGGGCATGGAAAACGGGAGTACTCCGAGAAAATCTTTCGCGAACCCTCTTTGTGCATCTCTGGATTTAATACTAGGATCAACCGGGGTTTGACCAGCGTCAACAGCGGGAAAATGCGAGTGCTCTATTTACTACGCCACGTGCCACCTCTGTCTCCTTTGCAACGGAACAATTATTTCACCTTAATATAGATTGAGTCTAGAGAACAGCTCGATTTTCTTGAAAATTGTGATGAAATTCTCAGGATAGAGGTGTCTTTGGACGAAAATGTGATCTGCATGATCTGATTTCCTTGTAGGATCAGTTGTGTTTAATAATTCGTATTAAAATATGTATTTCATTGATTTAAAAAATAGATAGGCCTAACTTTATAATTCTAATTGCGTTAATGAAAAGTCTACTCCTTAAGACAAATGCTAGATCGTGTAACATGTCTTCTATTTACTTTGTTTAAATACGAGATAAAACTCTTTGACCTCGGTAAAGGAAAATAATACCAGTCTAGTGGTATGGTACTGCTAGTATTGATAATGCGAACGCTCTAAATTACTGAAATAGTTTCACATGTAATTTTCGTCCTAGAGAAACTCAGTTGCTCAGATTTTAAAAGATTATGGAGAGTTTAAGAATGGATGTTATTGGATGGGATTGATGAGCGGCAAGTGCTGTGTTGGATCGCGAGACGAGAGGATCGATTGGTGGGTGATGACTGCAACAGTCGATCGAGAGAACTCATTACTGGCGTCGTCGCTCGCACTGCTACTCCAGACATCGCTGACGGCCAGCGCTGCCGTGGGGACATCGATCAGCGCGGCAGACAACTCCCCGAAGTGCCAACGGAAGCGGAAGAAGAAGACCGCGGCGCCCGAGGGCGGATGTCGAGGTTGAAGGGCACAGGGTGAAGGAGTTGGTGGCTGTCACGAACAATTTAATTAGTGAGGTGACGGAGGTAATTGGCGACGCGTATTATAGGAATGAGGGGTAACTGTTTGTCTCTAATGCTGTCAGTTTTTATGGATTGGCTGGGTGAGTTCTTGAGCTCTAGAGTACTGGAGTGCATATTTTGAGAAAAATTCTCAGGATTCACCAGAGAATAAAGTTGGTTCAGATAAGAAAGTACACTACATTTTGATGCTGTTGTGTCAAATACGAAGTCTGAGCTGTGTAAGTGTTCTACGACGTAAGTTATGGTTCACTTATTTCTGGATCCAAAGGAAATAGTGTGTAGAAGTGGATGAAGAGATTGCAGAGTGATAAAGGCAGAACGATAATGGAAACGTGAATAACTTCAGAAACATTGCCGCAGGCCCATTTTATCAACCACAAAAATTTTCTATTAGGTCGGACTAATCTGTAACCTTACGGGCCTCCCCAACGTCTATGAAGTAACATATTCAGATCATTTTTATACATATATCCCAATATTTACTTATAAAATGTTATAAAATGATACTTGATCAATATAAATTTGTATTATTAATAATTTCATATTATTCATAATATATAGAATGCATTTCTCTATCATCTGAAGTGAGTTATAATTTTTTGGTCTATTCCCTGTTACCGAAAAGCTTAATTCCTCCACCACAATATTTTACAATTCATCTAAACGAACTCTGATACAAAAAGTTTTGAGCAAATTTATTACAAAACTCGTCCGCAACGTTTTACAGTACATTGTAAACTATACCCATTAGCACCACTTTGAACTCATTTTCAACATAATTTGTAAGGGAAAAAAGGAAATTTACGAGAATCAACCTCAAGTAAGAATTTTGAGCTCATACGGTGCTACTATGCGTGTTTTACCGTCGAAAGAGCGTATTGTAATCGTGAAAATTTTGATTTCGCGTTTCTGCGAAATACCAGTAGTTCTGAGAAAGTGATATGTGAATGCAATCCGTCCTTTTATTCTTGTGTGCGCAGAAATTCCGACTAAACGGATGAATCAGTTCATTCGAGTTTCGTATTTAGAGCAATATCTGCTTATGTATAATACTGATACTCGGGTATAGCTTTATTAATTTAATATAAAAAATTCTTCAGAAAAAGACTGAAATATATTGTGCGCAATTTCTCAAAATTAAACGCAACGCCTTTCTTTTAATTTAAGCAGATACTGAAAGATACGTAGGTAATTGGTTTGCTTTTATAGAACCTCGGCTAAAGTTTATTAGCTTGAACTTTTGGTGAAAGAGATTCTTATGTCTCTTTATAAACTAACATATCACTTTACTATTTATTAAGAAATTTAAAACCAAGGGGGATACAAAGGTTTAGGAAAATTGAAACGAAAGGTTTTAATAAGACCAACTACGTAACACACAAACTAGGAAATTATATCTGATCATATCATATCACCATTGTCATTGATCTCTAAGAGAATTCAAAAATTGTTTCAAATTTAAGCCGTACTCATGTTTCGTGAATATTTTATCGCGCTGATTTGACTAAAATATACGCTTTGGGAATCTTATGTATCATAACAGCATTATAGGAACTATATTTCTGAATTACTGAAACTATGACTTTTAATATTTGGAAGTGAAGTGGTATCGGCATATTTCTATATAAACATACGCACTATTTAAGGGATATGGCTCTAAAATTTTATTTATTGGTATCTCCGTTGAGAAAGGAGAAAGTTGCTAGTCCTTCCGGGCCCTTCCAAGTCAGTAACAGGTAGTGGGATATGCTGATAGTTCATTTGAAAATGATGTCAACTTCATGGTTCCCAATATTTAATTTTTTATCGAATACAGATCATATGAACGAAACGCTCATTACCTGATTTTATATGAACGAATCAGGAGACGAGTATGTATGAAATATTGGATGAGTAAGAACTAAAAAACATTTCTTTCTTATTTCTTAAAAACTCTAAAGGATCGCCTGTTGTTGTCTGAATTACAATAAGCATGATACTTTCGTCCGCGGACTTGTTGATTGAATTGATGATACTCTAAGTCCATTTCAGTTCATAACATCCGTTTAATCCTTCAATTCAGCGCTGAAGTTCGTGCATCTGTAAGGACGTGTCCCTTGTCCGTGGGCTCCTTCGAGCGAGCGCCGGACGCCAGTCACGTCGGGTTCGTTCAGACAGCTGAGTGATGGCGCGCGCAATTACTGTGCGAGACGTGGACGTCAGAAAGAAGACACGGGCAATTGCAGTCAACGAGACGCGCCGATTAAGAGTATTGCATTCTAGTGACGTTTGGTTCGAATAAATTATTTTTTCTAAACGATTACTTATAAGTAACACGTTGATCGAGATACGTTTGTGCGAAAATTATTCTCGTTTACAATAAGCCACATTGGTGCTGATCTATTGGAGATGATAATAATAATAAATTTATTGTCAAAAAACAGTACAAACTGCGTATGACCACGTGGAGGGAAAAAAAACTAATTTACTAATTATGTATTAATTATTGACATGTTGATTGTAATATTTAATGATATATTTTGGAGGATGATTTTATCATTCACAAACTATCAAAACTAAAAATATTAAAATGTATTCTGCTGTAAGTTTTAAAATATACTCTCGCCAGAGTGATATTGATGTCTTAAAACTCAGTTGAGATTTGTTATGTTTGTGTTGTAGTTTTATATCTGTATCAGTAAGTGAGAAAAGACCAGATGGATAAACAGAAAAGAAGCACCTGCTGATATACATGCAGGGGTTATCAATTGTATTAACTAATTTAATAGCAAAGATTGCTTTATATTGCTTTTACTTCGTGTTTACATTGGATAATTCATTGTACTGATTCAATGTGTGATTAAATTATTGAAGATTGCAAATACAAATGAAATGATCTCACCTTATTAATTCAGTCATATTTTTGTACTTTGTATTTTGTAATGTGTTCAAAGCTAAATTATTCTTTTTTTTATTGTTCATCCATTAATCATTTTTAGAGGTTCAAATAATATTAATCATTCATTTGTAATATCCTGTCATGTAATTTACAAAATTATTATTTTTGATTACTAGCATAGACCAGAACTCCGCACTCGAGTCCCATTTTTAAAATTATTTTTTATTTAAAATCTAGAAATTTTCAACATGATTTTTCGACATCAATACATAAAATTTAAAAATAAAATTTATGTTATAATAGGAAAGTCAGTTTGCTGAACAGAAAATTTGATAAGATCTTGATATTATATCCCATTGTATATTTGTTTTTCATTTTTTTAGTGTACTTGCCTTTCCCGATAGGGGTTTCACCTATTTGGTTCTTCACCCCAGCCAGTCGTCTCCAAGAGTGGATGTCTTCCAGCCATAGACAGTAATGTATCGATATCCGTGTCACTTTCTCTATAGAGCAATCTTGGGATGATTTCTGTTTTCAGTGTGGTGTATTGTGCGAACTATAGATAAAGTAGCTAAACCAGTGCAATTAAATCGAAAAAAATAAATTCATTTGAACTAACATACTGTATGGTAATATAAACGTTTGATAACTTTCAGTGCGGTGAAAATGGCGAAGAGCCGGAAATCGAACCCGGGTCTCCTGCTTTGATCGCAGGGGTGTTAACCACTACACGTTATTATCCGTACGCTTCCCACAACAGTACACCTATTCCACCCAGACCTGTTTGGGTGGAAGGCGAACGTGTGGTGTTGTGGTTAACACCCCTGCGATAGAAACGGAGTACCGGGTTCGATTCCCTGCTCGTCGCCATTTTCACCTGACTGAAAGTTATCAATTATCTTCTCCATGTGTAGGTACACGATAGAAATATATGCTGTATGAACGTTTATTTTATTTACCAATATTTTTCCTTACCTGGATAATACGACAGATATTACTTTCCCTTATTTGCCAGCTGAAAGCAAGCTTCACTCCCTCATATTTAGCGATAAACAGTGTAAATAGGACCAGGACAGTTATGAGTCATATATTATAATGCGTAATCACGTTACTCGTACAATTCTTTACGTATGTTGTTTGTGCGAGGATGGTCAGCTGCGCCAGAGCTGTCAATTGTCAGGATTCAAGGAATACCTTTTCCAAATAAATGAGTCAAAGCCTCTTTTCTAGATGTAACTTTTGAATACTATTGTATCTGAAAGGAATAAAAGTGAAAGGGGAAATATAAGAAATCGTCGACACATCTTTTAATGTTCTAAATACTGTAACTTCATTTGCGTGATTTGCTCCGTCCGATTTCACAGAAAACGATCGCATATTTTGTGGGACACTTGCGTATTAATGTATATGTTGATGTTGATTTGTGACTGTAGTGACATTTGAGTTAAAAACTACACGATGAGGCAATTTCTATTTTTATTTTCAACGTATTGGACACCATGAAATTGTGAAATAGAGCTGATTTCTGTTTTATCGATCAATCAAGTAATAAATATTGTTATTATTTCATACCTTGGTAGCTTTAGAAACATGTACCCTGCGTGGTGCATAATTATCCGTCTACTCGCCCGACTCCTCCTCCAGAAGAAAAAAGGCATTATTTAAGAAGTATCGTTGACAGGGATAATGATAGTGCTCAGACGCATAAAAAGTATTTTTTTTTTTTTGGGAGGAGTGGATGAGTTTTGGTGGGAACTACTTCCACAGAGCTGATTGTAACGTATAACGTATTGCTTCTATAAATATAAAAATTGAGTAGTTGTAAACGATAATGAATAATTTATTTTGGAGATATTGTGCAATATTTTACTTATTTGTTTATTAAATAAATATATCAAAATCCTTATTAATTTTGGTTTATTGATTCGATTCATGGCAATGAAAATTTCGAACTGTGTACCTGAGGATACGCCAGGAAATGTAATTTGATATTATATTAGTCATAATTTCTAGTTCCTTCTTTACTTTTTCGCCAAATTTCTCGGAAACGGCTGAAACGATTTTGACGAAATTCACAGTACAGAGGTATTTTGGAATTGATAAACAATATAACATCTTATCAAATTCAAGAATCATTTTCGTAATTTTTTTAGTCTTAGAAAAAACATGGAACATGAATTTCACAGAATAGATAATTTCATTATTTACGATAACTTTCGGTCAGGCGAAAATGGCGACGAGTCGGGAATCGAACCCGGGGCACGAATTTTGATCGCAGGAGTGTTAACCACTACACCACCTGTTCGCCTTCCACCATTTCCATCCAGACCTAACTAAATCCCGGATGACCTGAGCGCCAGGCAGGAGATAAGTGAACCAGGCGGAACACTATGCTGTGCACACTTAATTATCGGTTTTACACGTACCTACGTGTTAAGGTTCGTTATACACATATTTCTTCTGTGTACCCTACACGTGGAGAAGATATGTGATAACTTTTGGTGAGGCAAAAACTGGCGACGAGCCGGGAATCGAATGGCGAACGAGCAGGAGTCCCGTGTTCGATTCCCGGCTCGTCGCGACACAGAAGAAATATGTGTATTCATTATTTACGATGAGCGAATTAAATAGCAATGGTCTCCTTATATAAAATGAATCGTGTTTCAATGTTAGTCACATACAACCTAATAAAAAGGGACAAAACGATAAAATTTTAAATTACTACTTTCAGATCAGTAATTGAAAAATGTCCAGGAAGTGCTATGGATGGGTAACAATAATTCAAAAACACCAACCTACTGTAATAGTAGTTTTCATAAGAGAAAATAGGTCGCCCGTATTTTAGAGATAATTGTACGAAACTTTGGAGGTACATTCTTATTATGATTATAACTGAATTCACTTGACACTTCCCAGGAGTAGGAATTGGTTATACAGATAAAAATTATCGTTATCAAAGAACCTTGCGACCTCACATCACTCATAAGGGTGCTTTAGTTGCATCCCACGTGGCGCAGAAACGTACTTAAACGACATCGAAAGTGACAATCACATATCGGTGTTATTGGAATACTATCGCGGCACCTTACTCCTACTCTACCTTGAGGGAGTCCTAGGTATACATTTCCGTCGCAGGGGAAAGACCTCCAATGAAAAGTCATCAGGAGGTCACTAGAAACTACATATCACGGTCACTAGAAACTACATATTACTCATATAACGTTTGTTGTTAATTATATCACTCTTTCGCATTCCAACCCTATAGGTGTTCGGGCTGAATTTGGAGATACCAGTGAAGTAAACAGAAACTTCACCATTATCAAGCATATTCAGAATCCTTCTTCAAGGGATGGGAATCTTTCTTTTTCAATAAGTACTAAAGTTCTGTGAAGAGCGACGCAAAAGAAGCATGGAGTATTTTATCGAATTTATTTGTATTTCCTTGTATTTTGAACGTCTAATGTGTAAATTTTTATCAAGTAGTATCTAAAACGCTCTTTATAAGGTTTGGGATGTATTTTTAATCTCATACAGTTGTATTACTCTTGTTTCAGTTCTCTAGAGTTGAAAATTTCACAATGAAGTANGGGGGGGGGGGGTAGGAGGAGAAGTGATTTTTCGAAATTTTATGTAAACAGTGATCCTGTTGTTTTGAAGGTGAAGTGTGCCAAATTTCATATAGATCGAAATAATAATGGATATTAGTACAGACACAGATGACAGGAGTTCTTCAATATTTCGTTTACATCTGATAAATATTTTGTGTAACAATATGTGAGACTTTAACCCAACCTATATTGTAAGTAGTGATTCTGCTTCATAAAAAACCGAACTTCACACGTTTTCAAGAAAATGGGTATTTAACACACAAAAAGAATTGTATTTTTGTACCTCGTGAATTAATGAAAGCGAATTTCTCAAATACAGGCTAACGAAAAAATATCAAAGTGTATCTTCAGTAAGATAAGAACTAGTGTTAATCATTCGACATATTTAAATAATTTACATTTTTTAGCTGCAGAGATATTTACATATTTCTTGATTTTTTAATGAAACTATAATATTTTTCTTTGCAACTCCAAATCCCGTGAAAAGACGAAACAAAAACATGAAATTTACTAAATTTGAATAAATAACAGCAATGTGAATGCTTAAACTTTTCTTAATATAAAGCATGGTTAACAGAACGACATAGTCGCATGCCTTGGCGAGACTCTCTGCTCCTGTGTGATAAATGTCCAGTCCGTGCACATGAAATATTCAATTATTGGAAATGCTATAACTCTGCTATTATTTATTCTAACTCAATTAATGTTGTATCTTTATATTCGCTTTCTCACGAACTATGAAATGGCAGTTGAAAAATATATTGTCGTAGGTAGTAAAATTATTTGTGTACTTTAGCTGCAAATATATTGAATTGAGTTTTTATATGGAACTATTTTTTTTATTTGATAGAATAACAACAGAGAAACTCTTCAAACACTAATAAACTTGCGAAAATAATGTATAGGAAGGAAATGTAATTCCTTGCACCGAAGCGAGTTCTTCCGGCTGTAATTGGTTATGGTTTAAAAACTTTAAAAACTAACAGACACACGTCACAATCTAACCCTAAAATTTGCACTCCGATTTCTTTATTCGTTTAGGAAATAATTGAGGCGTTCGTTTTTGTGATTTAAAGTTCACAGTGTTTCGATTTTATGTTGAAGTCGTCGTCAGCCGATAAAAATATGTATATTTAGTATTCGTCCGTTAAAGGTCGCAAGTCTTTATTTTTTTTTGTTTATCGTTATTCGTAATACTATTCAATAAAGTAAGTACTATAATGATAAAGGAAACAATTTTACTTCTCAGTGATCTGACACACTTGTTGCGCTTGTACTTCCTTAAAAGTGAATGTCAGGATATTGTGTGCACAGCCTGCGAAAGCTTCAGAACTGAATTAAATACGAAAGGGTCATAGCTCCGCCAATACGAGATATCAGAAAAAAATAAAACTGCAAATTAATACCTTTTGAACTGAATTACGTTCCATGAGATTGAGGCGGAGGATGATAGTGAAAAAACTAGTTACGTGCGGTCGAAAAATTTTAGGAAAGCAGTGTCTTGCAGCCTGGAGGGACAGAGATGTTATTCAAATAGACAATATTATATTGAACTAACTATTAATTAAACTATATTAAATAAACTAACTTATTAAAATATAAAACGTTTAAGGAAAATTAATTGAATCCATGACACCCGCAAAATAGAGAGAAATGATTTTTGTCATTTTGCTTATTTAGTAATTCCCTAAATTTTCAATATTTTTATTAGGCTCTACATTTATAATACAATTTGACACAATGCAATATTTGTTTCGATGAATGCGGTTCCTTTCTTCATTATAACTATTACTGAAACGATTTCTAGTTTTCATCTCCACTTTTGTGTTTGTAGTATTTAAAACGGAATATTGATGCTCTGTTTTCTTGTGAGTAAAGTTAGTTTCTTTCGATCGAAACTAATGTCAACGGGGAACTGAAATGCATATACGAAGGAGTGACTCGTCCATCACAAATCGATTTGTGACGTTCTAAACTAGCAACTCGTACATAATACGAACTAAAATAGAAATTGCGACTTCAGCTAATGCACGAGATTCGGAACGGATGGAGTGGATCGGATATATGTGGAGAGTTGGGGAATGGGGAAGTAATGTAATTTCTCAGAGTCGTTCCGCAAGGGGATTTTTATCGATCGAAGCTTCTGCTTCTCTTTCCTTCTTTCGGCTGCGACCGGCTGCGCTTCGTACTCTTCCACCTCCTTCACGACTTGGACGCCACTGATGAATATTTGATTACGGCGTCCTCGGTTCTTCGAAGATTTTTCGTGATTGCTTCAGAGGACACCACTATCTGTCCTCATCTGCAAAGAAGCGGAGACACTATTTTTTCCCGATATAGGGGGGAACGTGTGCTCCATATTTGTTTCTGGACATTAAAAGTACATTGACACCAAAAATAGTTTTCGCATTTAAATGATGTGTTGATGTAAGAATCCGAAAAAAACTGTCAACTATATTATGAATGACTTTTTAGATAAATATTTCGAGGATGTATTCCATCATTTCCATAAAATAAGGAAAATATTCTAATAATATGAAATGAAAGCATTAATAAGTGAGAAAGTCGAACAACATCACACGTATATTTATTTTATATTACAATGTTTTCATATTACTCAGTTCAATAAATTTTGTTTATCTATTTTGAATACTTTTTTCTTATACCAAACATTTTTCAAAACTTGAAATTGTCCACGAAATATTCATGTTTTATACTTTCAATAACTCGTGTAGAAGAAAACATGTTCAATACGTAGAAGAACGAAATTTTCTGGCAAAAATTCCATTAAAAGAAAACAGAGATAAATTGAAATTTGGTAACCAATTTGACCGTTATCATGCACATATAGTTTAACGTTTGTTACTTTAAGCTTCAGCAATAATTGGAGAACGAATAATAATATTTTATATATTATTGAAAGTAACTAAAGTGTTTAATATTGGTAGTAAGAATCATTTTATGTAGTTATGGAGAAATAACGAATCTTCCGGACAATATGTTTATAACACGTATCACTTCCTTCCAATGGTGACTGGGTATATTACCCTAGAGCAGGGGTGGACAACCGTTTTTCGCCGCGGGTCAAAATCAACCAAAATGTGAGTATTAAAGAGAGGTTTGGGTCAGAGGTAATTTCGACATGGATCTTATATACATAAACACTTATGTGTATAAGATCCATGGTAATCAAACTAAAATGTTGTTCTTAGTATCTATTTTCAATTTTTTTCATTCTCAAAATGTTTGTTTCATGTTTATGTTTTATAATTTATTTTTATATATTATACTTTATTTTCGGAACTAAAGTGGGTCACTTGAAATTATCAAATGGGTCACTCGGTGAACCTCGGGTCATAGGTTGCCGACCCCTGCCCTAGAGCAACTGTCGGGACGAACTTACTACTTCATTCTACTCTTGAGTCATATTGATACCATCTGCCTCAGTGCCCCGTTCCGCGAGCGTTGGACAAGAGACCCGTCTGCTTTCTCGTGGTGACCATCGATTCCGCACTTTATGTAGTGAAGCGACGCCGTCGTTCGGCAGAGTGCCCAATCGCACCCCCTCGCCACCACTCGTCCACTAGCGAAAACAACCAAAAAGTTAAACATGAGCGCACAAAGCATTCAGTGGCACGAAGCTCACGCGCGCGGACGACTCGGACTCTGGGGAATACAAATATGTCACTTTGGATGCGATGTCAATGACGCCACGATTATACACTTCATATCTTCCTTCTTTTGGGAAGTTATTAATATTCTTTGACACAGACATTAACTATAGTTCTACTTCAGTTAACGTTCATTATATAATCAAATAAATAATATAGACTTATATTTACTTCTTATGGACGAATGAGTGATAATATAACTCTTTTGTGGTATTAATTACACAATGTTTCAACTTTATATTGTCTTTAAATGTAAACAAATTATAACGAGAAACGTAAGAACAGAACAATTAAACATGATATTAAACGTAAATATAAACGCAGAAAATGTTTACAAAGCAGAAATTACACAAAGATGTTATAATATTGTATTGAGTTTGACTTTACTCACTGACACAGAAAAACTATCTGATTACAAAGTTATAACATCTTTGTGTAATTTCTGATTTTGTTTATTCATTAACTATAGTGTTTATATCTTAGAATTACACATAACATTATGAAATAAAGTAAACTTTATTATCAAAACTGCAGTTGCAAACTGCGAATGATCATGTGGGGGGCAATAAACTAATTTACTCTCCGGAAACAAGCAAGGGACCATACCATCAACTCTGATGAAGAGTTCAAGGGCAGTGTCCGATTAAATATTTATATAAAATGTTGCCTGTATACGAGGACATATTGTAAATCTTATGGAAGTAATTTTTTCCTTCTCTGAAATTGTTCACTACGCACTGATTCACGGATGAAGAAAACTACCAAGACATGTCATGTTGTAATAAGGCGTTTATTTTCAATAGTCATTAGAATATTATTGTACAAGATATTATTTCTGTAACATTTTTTTCTGTAATTATTGACGTTTATTACCATTGTGAGTATTAATTCAAGAAAAATTGGTGACGAGCATAAAATTACATCTGGTACCTACCACACTGATCGCAAGGGTGTGACCGATACCCCATTCGTTCTCTCTATAGTTGTTCAGTGTACACCATTTCTATGCTGGCCTAATCTCTGTAAGACTTGAAACACATTCTCGTCAGGGGATAAGGAACCATAATAACTCCATTACTAAAAGTCAGAGCATGTCCTTCAATCAATAGAAAAATTAACTAACTTTGGGCTCTAATGACCTTTGATGTTGACGAGCCCTAAAGCCCCACCAAAAAAAAAAAAAAGAAAAATTAACTGGAAACATGGTTTTCACACATATAAAATAAATAATATTTCAAACGAGCAATAGGTTTAAATGATAATAAAGAACGTTTATAGAAGATGTATGGTAAGGTTTTTAAAGTTTTAGGTATGATAAAGGGCGATTCAAGTTGATCAATATTAACTGCCCCTAATGAAGGCTCCATTTCTTTCCACTACCATACCAAATTTCTAATTTTTTTGAAACACAAATACATTTACTATTGAACTGAATATGTAACCTACTTTATCTAGAATCTTCGAATATAGATTTTTCCACTCAATAAAAGTATGGTGTTTACTCGAAACTGTTTTTGCATAATTACATACTCATCTTTCTCACAGGAATGATATCTTTAGACCTAGGTAGAAAAATGCTTAGAAATGCCTTGAGAATATTGTCGAAGGAAAGAGAACAAACAAAAATCGACAATGACGTAATAAAAGAGAGAGAGAGAGAGAGGGTGACAGGGAAAATTATAATGTTGTTAGTAAATTACAGCCATTTACGTTGTAATCTTATTATCTTATAAAATTTAACGACTTTTAATAGACACATTACTAATTATTTATTGATATGGACTGTTATAGATCGATAAATTATTACCTAATTCTTAGTTAATACATGGCAGATACGATTGATAAATATGACAAAAGGAGAAGGTCGTTTCAATATGTACACGATGTATCTTTTGTAGATTAAAGTAAAAAATTGTATGAAAAAACAAGAATATTAAAAGAAGTTTTAACTGGTCATGGAAATTTCAACGATTACCTGATGAAAATGGTAAAATATGAAGGTGGACTAGGCGTGCGAGGAGCAGGAAGAAAATTAGCAATGCACATTTCATGGGATTTTATTGTATGGAAAAGGAATAGAGAGCATAAAACAAAATTTTAGATTATAAATTTAGTAGATGTCACAAAAAATGTCTGAAAATAAAGAAATATTTTTTTGTAGAATATATGGGGAAAATAGAACTATCAACATTCAATAAAGGTCTACAATAGTGAAAAATTGATAAAAAATACTATTTCCGATATTAGGACACACGAGGTACATACCAATTAATTTAATATATTCTGTGCTTATGAAGATAAAGGCAGCGAACACAAAGTGGACATAAACTGTAACTATAAAATAAATCAAATAATATCATAAAACTTAACTTATTGACAATAAACATATCGACAGAAAATTGTGATAATAATAAGACGTAAATAATTCTATTCGAAAACATAATCTTTCCTTGAACGTTGAGAGACCTAATGGAGTCTGCTGTGGTTCTTTCTCTCTTGGTGAAATTTACTAATTACCAAGACATAGAATACATATATATTAAAATAATAATGTTCCTTAATGTATTTTCTAGAGTTGAGGTTGTGACTTTATTTTAGTGATTTTATTTTATATTACTATACATATATTTAATATAATGTATAATAATATCTAATATATTTAGTTTGTTAAAAACTTATTTACGTTATGAGAATTGAATAAGAATGTTTTACGCTTGACAATTCGAAGAGGGTTCAAACAAACCTTGTTAAAAAAATATTTTTAGTTTTTTTTGTTTAGGTTGGGAA
>NNCF01127796.1:321616-358686 GCA_002313205.1 Laupala kohalensis | reverse complement strand
TATATATATATATATATATATATATATATATATATATATATATATATATATATATGTTTTGTTTAACGCGTATTGTTCAATGTGTTGTACTCAATGAAGGATCTTGTTTTTTTGCTGATGATGCCATCCATCCATATTGATCACCCATCCTTTCATGACATAATGCGTGACCAATGAAAAGAAACAACTGAATGCTTTGCGCATTCATGGTCGTCGTTGATCATCGCTCAACGCCTGATGCCTTCTTTCAAGGGCAGATACCTCGCAGATGCCTTCGTGCTTCTGGACGCCATTGATAAACGTCGTCCGCCCTCGTTTAATGCCTTCGAAAGGTGGGAAACCCAGCACATGTGAGTTGTTTGGTCCGAAGCTCTTGTGATGAAAGAAAGTTGGCAATGGTTGAAAAGTGTGTGATGAGACGAAAAACCACAAAAACATGGAAGCAAATGCTAAGTGCTGTATTTCAGAGGCGCTATACGAGTAGTTGAAGTCAATGTCTAGGTGTAAATTGAATTCTTGAAATAACATTTCAATTACATTATCATAATATAAAAACGTAACAAATTAAAATATGATAAATGACCGATCATTTTTCTACTTTATTAAAATCATTAAAAGATTATGAACCGTTTATCAGATGAATTTTGTTATTTCAAGTTCTTCCCTATAACAAATATTTATTTCAGTGCCAATTTTTCACATTTCAGTTAAAATAAGCAAAGCATTATAAGCAGAATTCAGCCAATTAAAGTTAACCCAACCGTTGAAAGAATGAAGTGTACTTTCAGGCGTTCTACAGTCCAGTTCGTAAATTCTCCTCGAGAAAATTTTTTAAAAAAATGCACTGGTTATGTTACATCTCGACAATTTCATCAATATCTCTTTTCTTAATACCTCTCTCTGAGAAATTGTATTTTAATATTAATTTTTTAGTTTATTGAATTAAAGGACATTTTATCACTATTTTTATTTTGATGTTAGTTTGACTTGTTCGAATCTGGAACAAAAATAGAGTAGGTCATCAGTTAGCTATGTATTTCACGTATAAGGAGGTTGATGAAAATAAAGATTCTGGAAATACAATTGATTTTATCCCTTAATCTCCAATTCATTTTTCATGGAAAACTATTATCTCATTTTAACACGCAAAAATTTCAATGTGATTATTTTCCCCGTCATCAGGGTTACATATTGTACATTTATGTCTTCTATTACGTATCCAGCTTGGCAATATGTTTAGTAATACATTTATGTTACATTCATATAGTGTCATAGGTCAAAACATTTGTTGGAAGTTTATTAAATTCACAGTATAATGTACTTATTGTTTCTTGTACAAGCTACACTCTCACTTCAGCTGCATATTCCTCGTAATCAAAGTTTTCACAGGACTCATACGCACTTTCTTCGTGCGTCATATTACTGAATTGAAGATTGGGAGTTCGAGTTCCACCTGAGACATGAATGTTATTGAACTAATTGAATCCTTAACACCTTTGTTAGGTAAATACAGTGTTTGTAATCATATCCAATAGTTAGTAAAATGTATCAAAACTTCAACTCTTATTGGCGTTAGCGATGGTGTAGAGGTAGCGTCTTCGTTCGTTCCATACCTCCTTCAAAGTAGGTGTGGTTTTCCGTTGAAATTTCCCTCACTTACTCAAGATCAACGTTGGTGTATTTATCTTCAACTCTCCAGCAACCCAAAATCTATCTTTCTCACTTTAATCATGGTTAGGTGGAAGAGCAGTCCTCATGGCCTGAACTCCCCCAAAACAAAATAAAAATAAGGTTTTGTGAAAAAGTAAAAAACGATTTTTTTTTTCAAGTAATAAAATATACTTGATATTGTGCTGGTCACTCGCTCTTCCTGAGAACATAATGACCTTATTAAATTATAGTTGCGACCAGCAGATTCACCGTAGAAAACCTTCCTGATGCTTGAAAATAAAGCAATAGCGTTGAATGAGGTTGTAGGGCGTGCGGACTCCAGCAGATGCTTCTTGTACGCTTCTAAACATTTGGAGCTGAGAATGCGAACATTTCTTGGGAGCTGTTGTGACTTCTACTTCCACCTCTGGTGCTCATCTCGTCTCCTCTTCTTCATCACGTACTGTGTCACTCTCATCCTCGACCATCCCCACAAATTCGCATCCTGCACTCGCTGCGATTTGTCGCGGAGGGAGGACAGTAGCGTTTCTGGGGCTTCCCCTTATGCGCCGTCGACAGTTGCCGCGAACTCTCGTGGAATTTCTTGGATTCATACGTCGGTGGTAGAAATGGTCTCGCCGTTCCAGTAACTGAAAACGGTAAGCGGAGCTAAGCTAGAGATACGTAATATTGCCACAGAAGTCTCTGAATGCTCACATTTCATGATGAAAACGTATTATAGAACATGTACTGTATCCCATTTCTCGTTTTCATTTCGTAGTAATACCTAGTTTTCATATTAATGTACATTCAATATTTAAATTAATTGGGAATGTGTCGTTAGATTATGTTTCATAGTTATTTAAAATGTTTCGTGTAAAGCGTATGTAGAAATTTCAGGGTAGAAAATAATTTATCTTACCATCTTAAGGAAACTACATTGATTTATAAAAAGTACTGTTATTCATGGTGGTATAATAATTCAGCACTAATTTTTATGTATTGGACGTATCATGCTCTATTTCAATTCTATTTCAATGGAGGAAAGTTCTTGTTAAATTGATATTTTAGTTTGTTACTAAAGTGGAATATTTTTGAAAAAAATATTTTGACTGATCCAAATTTTTGTTAATAAAGCATTTTTTTTTCTGATAGAAGTAGTATACAGAAAATCAATTTCAGTAGCTCTCCATATTCTCGAATTTAGGACGAACTATCATTTATATTGTTCAATATAAATTACTCAATTGATTTTGAAAATAATTTTTGAAGAATACAACAATAGATATAGAAAACGTAAAATTGATTTTAAAAATTTGAGATTTCTTTAACGATTTGTGACGATTGGAAAGAATTGTTTTGCTAGACAACAATATATTCCTTATGCAGCACAGAAACGCCACATAAAAATATTCTAATAGACATTCAAAGTTCACCTCCATTTCAGCTATGTTTAAGTTGCAATATCCTCTATCTATTAGCAGTTGTTGTTAATCTACGTGCAAATTTGTCTTTTGCATTGGCCTACATGTGTCAGTACGACAAACAAGCAATAAAAGTTAATTGTTCTACATTTCAGAGGAAAAATGAGTTACCATTTCATTTTCCAGAGAAGTATCTATCTTTGTCACTCTTTAATCGATAAATTGAATGTAATAATCATTAAATTTATTGAGTTACATTTATCTGATATATTGGGTGTAGTTTGCAGGGCGTTAATCCCCTCTACGTTATTTTTATTTTTTTATGGACGTGTAAATAAATTAATTGAGGCTAAACCCTTAGAAAATTGACTAAATCTAAACAAAATGTAGAAATAAAATGATTTAAGTAATCTTTTATCAGATGACGGTAAAATATGCTAAATCTTTATGCCATATTTCCTTAATGAGTTATATTAATGTAGTGAATGGGAAGATTTATCCCAATTTTAAATTGCACCAATGCACTGATTTTCTTTCAAACTTATCCCCCGCGCCTCATATTCTCTTTTCCAATCAATGTGGAACTTTCCTAAATTTCTTAAAGCACCTTATTGAGGGGATTTTCAGAAGTAATATGAACATGGTTGTTGTACTCTACACAGAAGATTAATTCGAAGCTTCATCATGCGAAGAGAGATTTTTCCACCTAGGAGAAGGCTACGGGGAACCACCAGTTGTGACGTTTTAAAATTAAAAGTCATCCTCATGCTCATCTCTCCTAATTCAAGGAACAGTTCTTGTTGGGATCCCCCCCCCCATCCAGTCTGGACTGTCTCTGACTATGAAGCAATTAATGAATTTATGCAGTCTTCTCCACACCTGGCTTGAAAGAAAATCAGAAATTTAGAAATGAAGGGAGATAAACCTTATTCGCACTGAATCAAATTTACTTCTGTGTACATTTTTTGATGTTACTTTGCTTGTAAATGAGGTCATGTGAAATCGTCTTGCAAATAGGTGTTGCCTCCAACGTTCTCGTGCACTACTAGTTGTAGATCCGTCTGGGGCGTAGATTATAACGCTCACTGTATTTTAGCATAGAAACACCGGAGATAAAACTTTTATGAAAGTTTCTTACTTCTTACGTCGGGGAGATTTGTTAAGAACTTTAATTTTTCCCTTTCAGTCACCTCCTTTTTGTGCAACTTTCCTTCATGGTGATCTCGTACGATCGATACCATACTTATAACTAGATAAACTGAAACTGATATTTTCATATTTCATTTTAGGTACAGGACAATATTATCAGAAAACGAATTTTCACAAAAATGAAATGAAAATGTTTCACGACGACTTCCTAGTAAGTATATGTAAGTAGTGTGTGACATTTTCAACTTTAGCAATTCTTTTAATAACGAGAAGAAAATATATTACCCCATTTAGAATACAAGGTTGAAGGTTGAAGGTCCAAAACTAAAATACTCGGATTTTTTGAGAAAATCTAGGATTTGGGTAATTTTGACTAAGCCTTTGTATTAAATTTAGAAATAATTTTTAAAAAAGGGGAAAAATCAGTGATTTGGGGCTTATATTTAAGTACACCATAGGTACAATCAACAACATTTTGGTAATTCTATAGTGATGTATGGATATTATCGATTTAGGATTAGATTTTTCCTTCGCTCTTTTTGAACAGTAAGAGGATTCTGTTCCCGAAACATTGCCATAAATCCCTAATCAGTATTTCCCCAATATATGCATTATCGGTTTACCACTGTGTCTAAACGTAATGACTGCATACAGCTTACTGAGGCATCGTTCCAGAAGCCCTCTGGGCGTAGAGCTGCAAGAAGTAAAGTTAAGACGATAAGTGCGACCAGTCGGCTTCAAAGGACGAGTTCAGTCGAGAGAAGGAGAGTTTCTCTCCAAGAACGTTCACGGAGGGTAAACAGAACTTTGCTCAGCCGGAGGTGAGCCCATTGTTTGGAAGGCGTTGTTTTATAACGAGGTGTAAAATTGCCTATGTGAGCAAAGAATACTCCTTCAAGTTCATTTATGTCCTTTCTCCTTACTTCTAAATAGACTCCGGACTCAAAGGGTTTCATAAAGTTTCCCTATATTAACTCATTAAATAAAGATGTATGTCTCAAAGTACTTTTACCCAGGGAACCTCAAACACTTCTTTTTCTTATTTTGAAAAAATGCTCCAACATACAATACGCGTTTCGCATTCTTGCTCTTCAAATAAAGTCATACATTTTATAAAATTCACTCATGCATATCCTGAGCACACGTACGTTACAATGTATTAGAAATTCTTCACGGTAACAAAGCAAGAAAAATGTACTACAGCATACGTTGTTAAAATGAGAAATGTATTAATATCAATAGAATGAAGATAATTTATCATTTACATATTGTTAGTACAAGTTTAATATTTCTAATAATTTAGCGTTCACTAGATTCAATTTATGGAAATTGCGTTGTCTGCGTTGTCGCCATACCTTAATGAGTTGAATGAATGAGAGAAAAAGAGAGAATTTTGAGTAGACTCTCGGATCGTAGTGTATATAGTAACGGACATGATTTAAAAGCATATGTCACTACTCAGAATAGTTACATTTAACTTCCAAGGAAGTGAAATAAAATTATTTGTCATAAAAAATTGGAGAAAGTGACCGAAATAAATATTGATTGTTTTTTTACAATNAGGAAGTGAAATAAAATTATTTGTCATAAAAAATTGGAGAAAGTGACCGAAATAAATATTGATTGTTTTTTTACAATTTTTTTGTTATTGATCAACGTCATACATTTTTCAGAATTGTATGTATCATCTAATTAGATTTCTCTAATTAGATTAGAATAGCTTTGTCTTAGTTAAACTATCCCATACAGACCCTAAATGGTATCAATGGGATTCACAGAGAGTAGAGGTCTGCAACATCTCGCACCGGTCGGTTTGGTCCCGGGATAGACCCGGTTCTCAACTCACAGAAGGTTTAGTTGGCATGGGAGTCAGTCTGGACCTTGAGGTATGAAGGAAATTTCCATATCTTACGGGAATCGAAGCATGCCCACCCGACCAGCAGCTCAGAGCTCTCTCCCTTGAGTCACGTTGATGTCTTAAAGCTTCCTCAGAACTAGGAATTCTCCATCCTACCAACGTAATATTCCTTCATTCTCTATCTCCCTCCTCACAAATCCTTTTGGAGTACGAGGGTGAGGTCTATTAATTACCTTGTCGTAAGCGAACCCTTTTCCCTACGATTTAAGGCGTTGCTTTTTTAAAGATTGTTCATTTGTTGGTGTTCTGGAGGGAAAGGAATGCTGGGTAATTCCTTGGAAATGTCACTGCGAGATTTGTCTTTCGTTCGTTATTACGGCTACGCGTGGACTGGAATTTTAATATGGTTCGTTGGTTGAGGGAACGCGTTATGGAGGTGGTGTTTTCGGTCCGGCCGCGTTGAATTACCCTGTGCATTGTGTGCTGGTGAACGTGGCAGATACTCCGAAGAAACAGGCGTACGGTTTTCTTCTCATAACAGGTCACCTAAAACATTCTAATAATGGAATAATTTTTTTTAGAAATGGGAAAAATTACGATTACGTCACCATTTTATCCTTAAAAGGTAAACATTTTTTGTATTATTTTAAACTGTTTACAACATTCTAACCTTGTTAAACGTATGAAAAAAATATTAAATAGAAATTCAAAAATTGCAATTATTATGTTTATCAATCAGCAAATACTACCCAACCCGTTCACGGTAATTGTCTGTTCAGATTTTTGTCGTATACAATAAAACAGTAACTTCTCTTGCAATTTTAAAAAAAAATTATTTCGAACTCAGATGTCTTTCAAAAATGAAACCTAGCTCAGTGTTTGTCTTCAATCGTAAGGAATGCAACCATGAAAGTTTCCTTTCTATCCGTTGAAACTTTAACAATGAAATTTAAAATCCCGGATAAAGATGTGCATGGATATCGGGGTCACTTGAGGTGGGTAGGACGGGCTATTTCTATTTCGGTTATAATATTATTCGATTTGTGTTAAAAAATATACCATTTGCTATTATTGTATTTATCAAACTTCATGAAAATGTGAGAAACAGCTAGAAATGACCATTTAAAACACTCGAGTGACGTTGTGTAAGTTATTCGTATTATGAATATAATCACAAAAATTTATAGACTATAAAATGTTTTCTTTTATTCCTTTCATTCAACAAATATTACAACATCGTCTTATTTGGTTTTCTCCTATGAAAAAGGAATCTTAAAAATTGACCCATTGTGTAATTCTCCTGAAATATTCTTTATTTCAATATGTGCATGAAGAATACGAGCCTACTGAATGCTTTATATGAGGGTTAGCTGAAACGTTTGCATGTTAGCTCGCGATTCTTAGCTGATGATATCTAAGTCCATTCGTCGGACTGAGACGAAATCAAAAGGATGTATCTTCATGCAGGATGTTCTCCTTGACCTTGAACATTATCTAAAGTCTAGTTCTGTGATATATGCAGTTCCAGCACGACTGCTGGGGAGTACTTCATGGTTTGTGATTTTCTATTTTCAAAATGTATGTTATTTTCACAATAAAGTTTTCGATTTTTAGAAATAAGGAGATTAAATATTGAGATTTTTAGTAATTTTGGTACAATTTAGAAGTTAATACCTTTAGTTGTCTGACAATTTTAATAAGTGAACTTTTCAAAAAAAAAGACACTGAACTTAAAATTCACGTTCCTGGTGCCATACATTCATAATACAAAAACACATTATTTTTTTCTACTACGTATTTTCAAACGTTTCCTTACACGCATGACTCTGATATCATTATATCGTTCATCTGTTAGTGACTACATTTGTCTGACTTGAATACCTCAAAATTAAATAGACAATATTACAATTAATAACCTTTATGTGTTTTATTTTTTCCAGCTTTCTCATTTTCATATTCTTTATTATACCTCATATATTTATTTTTGTTCTACATTTGTCGAGTTCACCAATATCCTTATCTTTTATGGACAGATATTTTATACACATATAATTTTAATTCACCGATAACGTAGTGATGACTAGTTTGTTGTTACATTTCCGTAGATGTTCATGAGAGAAATTAACATGAAATATTTGATAGCCTATGCTTGTAAATCTCTATTTTTGATCTCCGAATTTCTCTTCTTGGTACGGGAATTTTCTTTTCTTATTCATTCTATTCGAAATATCAGAGGAGGTAAAACGTAACTATGGGCTTACTGAGCGGTCTCTTCAACATATCAATTTTAAAATACAGGCGTCAGCTTTCTTTGTGCGACTGTGAATTCCGTGAATTCAAGTCAAGTGCTTGTCAACTACTTTGAATTCTCTTTTCAAAATCTTAAGCTTTTCTTAAAGGAAGAGTGAGCATTCAAACTCACATTAAGATATGGGATGAGCGTGGTGGGTTTGTGCCTCGCAAATCTTAGACATAACGCTGTGATTTTCACGTTTCCGACATTTCAATTTTTACGAATTCTTACGAAATTACGTCCATAATTGGGAATTGAAATGTGCTTTAGCGATGCTTTGTAAACTAGTTAGCGTTCACATTCTAGTTAAGAGCGTGCGGAGTGGGATTAACGGGTGTGGTCTTTCAGAACCAGGTCCCAGAGGGATAAGGATTTAAAAAATATTTTGTTTATATTTTGATGAAGTAATGAATTAAATTGGCTCAATTGTGCGAGGTCGTGGAAATCAGAACAATCTCTCTCGACACAAAAGAATCATGGATTAGATACAGTGGTTGGAGAACTCTTTAAGGCATAGGTTGTCGAAAATATAAGCAGTAACAGTTCCTTTTTTTAAGTGAAATCTAAACGAAACGGCTTGGATCAGTTGTGTCAAGAAATGGAGCACGCGATTAGACTTGCGTTCACCCGCGTGCTGAGAGATCGAAATTGCGGTAACGGATTCTGCAATCAGACAACAGAAAGGGACTAACAAATTCTTTTTCTTCGTTCCACACGCTTCTGCGAAATGAAAGTACGGAGTAAAATTTCGAAAGGTGATTGGAACGCCAAACGATATATTTTAGTTTTGATTATATACAAAATCTCCATGTAGTAAACAAAAAATCATAAGAAAAATATTAACCTTTTCCTCTTTTTTGTGTTGTAAAATTGATATATACTTCTCTTCGTGGAATCCTTAATAATGTCGTTTAATACTGATTTTCTTTGTTATATTATGTTTCCTACACATTAAACATTGTGCACTACCACCTCATGACTGCGTCAAGTAAACGTCGAGGAGACGGGAAACATGTACACTTTGAAACAGCAAAACGCATCGAGTGGCATATGTTATGTCGAAGAGATCACACAAGAGAAACAATATTGTCAGTTCCCTGAAAGAAGTGAGAGTAAAATCTAAGCACGAAACTAAACTCGCGCTGCGTTCTTTGTATCCGTTCGATTTCAAAAAAAGATAAACTTTTTGCACAAAGAAATATAATGTTGAGATTAGGGTGTGTAATTTTTGGGCAACTTTTTTTCCACTTATAACCACATTGTACATTTGCCAGAAGGTAAAAAAAGAATTTGGTAATGTCACATTGTACAGACACGCCCATGACATATTTTTATACAAAAGTAAACGATCTACAAAAAAAGACCTCTTATATTTTTTATAAACCAATCAAATGATATTCGAGTTCAAAGTTAATAATGTATGAAATTTCATCGTATCTTTAATATTACAGCAAAACTATTGACTCTATAGAAAAACATTAAATTACTTTTTTGTAGATCAATAAATTTTCTGTAAAAAATTATTTAATTTATAATTCATAAATATTGATAGATATAGTTTGTTAAGTCTATTGCATATAAATATAAAATTTCATACATTATGAACTTTGAACTCGAATATCCTTTGACTGATTAAGTTTATAAAAAACTATTAAGAGATTTTTTTGTAGAGCGTTTAATAGTGTATAAAATATGTCTGTACAATGTGCCGTTACCGAGGTATAAATTTCAGAACAAAAATTTTTTTCCCCCATATAATTTAAATGGGAAATAGAAATTCGCGATGAGGCACCTGTTAATATTAATACTAAGAGTTCAAATTCTAACAGCCTTCTTTTTTTACCTTCCCGCAAATGTACAACGTGGTTGTAAGTGGAAAAAAGTTGCCCAAAAATGACACACCCCAGTGGAGATAGAATGGAACAAAAGTAAAATGAAGCGCCGAAAAATATTGGAAGTTCGGACCTTAAAATTTAAAGAAACAATTCTTGAACATGCAAGAAAAAAGATCGGATTTGTGGGATAAGAAAATTGCTTCTCGCAACAATAGTTATGGCTAAATTCCTTTTGTTTTTAAGTTACGCAATGTCTTTCTTAAGCCTACCCGTACTCAATGATTCAAGTACTTTTCCAAGTATTGACGTTGAGTGCTATAACCAGCGGTTGTAAAATTGATAGAAGTAATGTGGTATTAGGGTGAAGGGTGTAGACTCGTTCTGCTACGATGCCACCCTTGGGTGGCGCCCTCTAGATGTTGGTCCACCTCCCTCTAAGGCTACCAAGATCAGGCATATTTAGTTATAAAATATCAAAAGCTCTATATAGCAATACTTCTTCAGTCATAAATGTGAAATCGAAGATAAATGATTCTATCTTTTGCTAGTACAGAGACACCTTTCTTGATTGAAAATTGATGGATAAATTGTAATTTTGAGTTCTACCCTGGCACGGCTAATAGCATGAAATCATGCCACGTATGAAAAAAAGCGCAAATCTGCCAAGAAAATGAAATATCATAGAAAAGTATTACAGGTATCTTTATCAAATACATGGTCATATGGACACAAGGCGATGCACGGAGAACTGAAAGTTATGTTTTTCGGAATATTGATCGGAAATGGAAAAGGGACAATTGTATTTTATTGAAAGAAAAATGTATTATACGAGTTAAACAAATAAACATACATTTTAAGCTTCGGGAAACGACGACAGCTTGTAGACGTCTTCGCGCAGATGAAACGCTAACAATGCGCGCTCAGGGAATATTTGGCGAAATATGTACGGGATACCTGGTCATCTTCTATTCGCACTGAAACCTGAGGTTTTCGATCGAAAATCATATTAAAGCAAATATTTCGTTGTGTATTTTGCTACATGTTGATACACAGGTCCTTCGAGGTACTAATACGCCATAAGCATCATTTCTTTGTCCAAAAAATGACGAAGAAATTGTGATTTTCAAAACTACACTTGATTGGAGAGCTTATATCTCGCGAACAACTGGACTTAACTAAAAAATGGTTATCGTCTTTTTTTTAGGAAATTTAATGAGAAATGTTGGTCATGCAGATAACTTTCTCGAAAACCTGATGGTTTGGCGTCAAAATGGTAAAAACCGCAAACGTGCACATTGGGGTTGGCTTTTAGGGGTACGTGGCTCCGAAACATTTGCGGGAGAATTAATGATCGTAACAATACTACATTCTACATCTAATTACAAAGTTTCAAAACTTTACGAATTATTTCCCCTAAGGACCTGTTTTTCGTCTAATTTCAGTGTACTATATGTCCTATCTCTTTCGGTGGGACTACTGCCCCATCTTGCCCCGCCCTTCATACGCCCTTGTGGCCAACCCTGGCTGATGTCTGCCTGTTGACATCCCTGGATAAGATTTTTTATCCGCCCAATAGAATAGAACAGAACTGAAGTTTCGTTTCAATCGTACACACCGGTACAAACAGTTTTCTTTAATTCCCCGGATAAAGTTATACCATTCTTTCATTGAAAAGAAAGATATAGAACACTTGCACATTGCATATGCATACTGTTTATAACCATGAATATTAAGAATATCTTATTACTACATTTTAATGAAGATGTAAGAATATATTTGTGTATTAAATTTAAAAAAATATGAGATTGAAGTAAATTTGTGCAAAATCACAAAATTTTCGCGATTTAAGCAGCGAAATTTAATTTGTAAATACATTAGAAGCTCTGAAAATAAACTTAATACTCCTCCTTGTTGAGAAGAAAAATTATTTTTAACATATTCATTAGTATATTCGTTGAGATTAACTTGTGCAGTACCAGATATAAGTAATGTACTCAAATTAAATATTATACAAAGTAAAATGATTAAATTTAATAATAAAGTCATCAAATTAAATATTATATAAAGTTAATTTTGAAAATAAAAATGCACACTATGGTAATTTTTTATTATTTTTAATTTATTATATAATATTCAATTTAAGTAAATTGCTTACCTTTGATACTCCACATGAGAACATCAACTATTATATTGCTTAAATTTATCTTTATTTTTACCAATCACAAGTGATTAATACATTCGTTTGTTGTCTAAGTACACGTCACGGCACGTGCTCCAAATCCCGACACACCTTGAAGCAAACCCTCGTGGTATTGTCCTTCCTCGTATGACCCTCCAGTCTAGAGTCTTCCGGAAGGAGATTGGGTAACGGTGGGTTAGATGGAAGGGATAGGGAATGTGGGTCTTCTCCTTTGATGTGCGTCGTAACAATACCCCAGGATCATGCCGCACTGAATCCCCCCAGGCGCACGCTGCCGAAAGCTGTTGGCATCCCTGCTACATTCGACTTCTGACAAATGAATGTTAAATGATTTATTTAATATGAGGTTTAGGTTTTACATCAAAGAAAACATTTTATCACCTTACCCACTTATCAATATTGGGATGAACATTGAGCAGCATTGGAGATAAGTTGGCGTGCATGACTAGCTTAGTAAACATTTTTAGTTCGTTTCGATGTATCTTAAAATGCGAAATTCTGTGACTATTGGTATGACAATAACTGTTCCTTTTGGACCCTCCTGCTGTTTTATTCTTCCATTCCAAATGGTCAAGAGAATCAAGCGTGTAATAGGAAATATTCATGACTTTATCATACGGATCTGGTTTTCTTTTCGAGTTTCGAGAATGTTGACCAGCATTAATGACAGTGTCATTTTGTTTGAGTGCAGAGAGTTATGTACCTTATTGTCTTTTTATTGGTCACTTGCAGGTTTTAGATGTAAAACATGTATAGATTAAGACCCACCAAAACAAACCATTGCTTTTCAAAACGAGACTGAATATAATTCCTTCGTAATATCTCGTGATAGAACACAATTATAATACTTTATCCTATATGTCTACATGGAAATGAAAAAATGAATTCCATATCCAAAGAAACTGATATTATGGATTCTGAGAAATGTATACCAATTTTATTAAAATATTTTTTGGATATTTTGGAAGGCGTACTTTGAATTTTAATTCCATGAAATTTCATTAGTCAAGCATGTTTTTATTCTTGTCTTTAACATTAGAAATATCAATGATTTGAAAGTAAGAAGTTATCTAGAAAATGCATAGTTACAATCAATCGGATGAGATCGAGCCACTTCAGTTCAGCGGTATTCATAACCTTCAGAGGTGTATGTCCACAACTAATCCTTTGAAGACGACAAGTGGTGTTCAGGAAGTCATTTGAGTATGAACTGCCTGCGTTTGTCCTCGCGATAATCAAAGAGTTGCTCGTGTCAATCATGATCAAAGTCCAGTCAATCAAAGGGCACTTGCTTCGCAATCACTTTTGAGAGATTATTTTCTTGAGACCAATTAATGGTGACATTCTTTTCCCCCAAAACTTTTATATAATGTAAGAGTATGACGAATACTTACATTTTTGGAATAACAGTTATATAGCGATTATAATAACATTTCTCTTGCGTTTAATTGCGTCAATTTTCATCTTGGCAACCTATTCCCTTTTGTTTCAATAGTTTGTGATCCTAAATCTTTTTTAAGAGAAAAATTACATTATTCAAATTTTCAAACTTTACAAATAAACGAGTAAGATTAAAATTGTTCACTTGAATGTAACGTGGAGTATATTTCCAACATGGAATCCTAAATACCTTGATATTTGAAATGTGCGAACACCAAAAGGTGGCTAAACACTCAGCTGTGGCACTCTCAAATGTGAAACAGGATATTTCGTTTGATAAATTAAGTCGCACAGATAGAAAGCATTGGAGTTTCATTTTAATGAGAGACTCCACGCAATGCCATTCACGGAGCCTCCGCATTTTCATCATATTCCCTTCACCATATTTTGTTTTTTAATGCTTTAACCTCAGTCTCTAGTTCACTTCAATCTCATCTCTCCCCACTTGTTCTTCAACATATTTTCTCTGTGAGTCTCATTAGTATCGCGCTTAATTGAAAACTTTCTCTTCCCATCGAACGTTTTTTATTCCTATTTGTATTTTTATTTCATTTTCATTTCATGAGATTGTAACTCTTTTATTTAATATTTTGTTTATATATCACCCATTATTATCACATTGTCACCCGCATGTTAACACTTGTACCTGTTCCATCAGTTTTAAATAAATTGTAGTATTGGATCCAACGACAAGGTCGTGATTCTGAGGTGTTAAATCAATAATTTGGTGTGCCAAATTCTTTATTGACCAAACCTCGCTATTCTGAAATACCAATTTAAAATATTAAAAAACTTTATGAGAATTAACATTGATTTTACTCTTGATATTTCAAATTACAGTAGAACCTCGATTATCCGGGGTAATGGGGGGTGGTCTCACGGATAAATGAAAACTCCGGTTAATCGACACACTTTGAATTTAATGAATTATTTACATATACATATGTGTGTCCAACGTCACTTTATCAGGGATTGAAATATGAAGTAATCAGTCTTTGTTTTTTGCTGTTTTAAATGACTTTCCTTACTTCAGCTTTTTTCCCTAAATTCATTGCATCATGGAATACTAGGATTCTACGTACATCTGTGAAAATAGTTGGATTTATATATGTAGTTGGAATTTTGTTTTTCAGCTGAAGAATAAGCACCATGGTTAATCGTGAACACGGTTTATTGAGATACGATTAATCGCGGTTCCACTGTATAAAAAAAGTTATTTTAATTTGTGTTAAATTAAAGTTATGTTTAAATTATTTGAGATCTACTTATCCTTTCGTGCCTTCGAACCCTGCCTTTTCTAATACGGCTTGATTTCGCCTTCAATATTACTTCTTCCCAAACTATGTTTCGTTTTCCGAGAATCCCGTTTTCGCATGTTCGATTTCATGCCTCCGTCGTTCCGTCTTTCGTCAACCCACGTTCACGCCTTTTTAAGCTTCTTCACCATCGTTCGTTCCAGCTCTTTGTCTTTAGTCATGTTCTTCCTCTTTACGGAATCCATGCTATGCTAACATTTGTGTACCACAATCCGTTTTCGAAGCTCTTAGACCATTATCGTTTTCATTAGTATCTCCCCGAATTAGTCCTTTATTGCTTCTCTTTTTTTCTCTCTTTTATTGCTTCTCAGTTTCCACTCCCATTATCAATGAATTTATCACGACACGACATACTCTGGTACCGTGATACTACCTACTTTCTTCCCAGGGATCGGGAGATCGTACTTGTTCACTAGATGATCTTATCTGGTGTTTCCCTCATCTATTCTTGCAATTGACATTGATCCTATTCACTTCCGTCACTAGTTAAATTTGGAAAGGGCAGTTTTACTATCCTGAAATCATTAAGACATTAAAATAATGATGATAATAGAAATAATAGATATCAATTTCTTTTTATACTGCCATTTTTTAATTATGTGTGAGTGCATACTACGTCCATCAACATCACTGAATCCCAGCCCCGCCGCTTACTCCCGCATTTCACTCTCTTTTCCACTTTCATACGCATCTTTTCCTTCAACCCGCACCCGAATTCCTCCCTTCCCACGCATTGTATCCCCGTTTCACTGCTCTCTCCCTTCGCATCCTCACGTCCTCTGTCACCACATCTCACGCCCACTCCCTCGAGAATGGGAGTTGCGACGCGTGTGAAGTGAGTTATTGACCGCGCGCGACGTCACCCACCTCCCCGAAGGAAGACATGGCTGTTTGCCGCTTACCTCGTCGTGACACATGGAACGTGTAGCTTTCATGTCGTGATACAAATCCCGGAAGAAATAAATGTTCTGGATGCAGCGTTCTGGAGGATGGTCTCTTGAAACGTAACGCTTTGAAATGGTGTCAGACGGGACGAGTGTAAGCAATACTTGCAAAGCCATTGGTGATTCGAATGAGGACGCCATATAAAATATCTGGAATCGATGATGCATCTGGAAGCGAGACAATCAGAGTTGCTCGTTGAATGAAACGTTTTTAGGAAGTGGATGACGTACAATCTCCGAATGGGAATGATGAGTTAAAGATTAAAGTGAGAATTTCAAATATAGAGAAGTCTCTCTTGATCGGAAAGTGATTCAGGAAGTAATGTTCCTTTATTTTATGCCTTAAGTCACAGAATTCAAATTTGTGGAGTTCGATGTCACGCAAAGTGGAAAGGTTTTATTCACAAAAGGTTTTATTCACATTTAATAAAACTGTTGATTAAATTTCCAAATATAAAATTCGGTGTTATTTGAATGGGTGTAATAATGGGGATAAGGGTTATAGTAATGCTTAGGTTCAACTCATGGTGGGTCTCCGTTACCATCCACAGGGTCCATATTATATATTTAAAGAGAAATATAATATAGATTTCATAAAATATCTACTTTTTCGTATTTAGATCGAAAACGAGGTGAAAATCTTTCTCATGACTTAGGTCTTTATTTTGTCTAGTTTAAAGACGGAAACGAAATATATCTTACAACGTTTGCAAGTAAAGGCAAGAAGTCGTAATATCGCACCAATTTTCAATTACATACCAGTCTGTAGGGAAAGGAAAAAAAAGGAAACTCTTTCTTCCGTTGATTTAAAAAAAAACTAGTGGAAGATCATAAAGTTAAAATAGGAAATAATTGGACTTAAATTACTATGTTCACCCAACCTAATACAAAAAATAATTTCACATTTAGATTCTGCACTGTTTTAAATGTGATGTATCGCAATGCGTACGGACCAGAAAGTTATTGGTAAGTGAAAAATATATTGAGTGTATCCAAACCGCTTGCTACGGGATTTTGAATGTCTCTTTGTACCCAGAGTTCCGGACTATATTACTTGATGGAGCTTACTCGTTCGTATCTCTGCAGGGTGACCCATACTGTATAACAGATGTCTTGTGTGTCATTTACCAAACTCTAAAACCCTCTTTACACGGTCCATTTTACTCAGTTTTACGCGACGCACTCCAGACTGGAGTTATATTGCATGGAAAATATCGGGCATGGTCTCTTTTTCAGTACTACTCGTACAAATTGACTAGCGTACACCTAGCGTCATCTCTGCTTACTAGTTGCGGCGTCCGTGTTCTTTCGAATCGGTTGTGTGGTTAAAATATTGTGCGTAGTTGTGTTTTTAATTTTTTCGGTTTTCTCCTTAGTCGTTTATCAATGAAGGTTGTTTACATGTTTAGAGAATATGTAGCCCAGTTGAGGTTAATTGTTTTTGCGCTTACCGTGGCGGTGAGAGACAACTCATTCTAACATCTATTTCTCGTCCAATACCGTGCAAAACGCGTATTATGGAACGTCCATTTTCTGTACTCGCAGATGATGTCAAGCGTAANGCGTAATGTTTTCTACTTCACATCCATTTTTTGTACAACAATTGGACGCAAATTGTCTGTAAAATGGACTGTGTAAAGCGGTTTTAAGAAAACCTCATCGAAGCATGCTTTATCGTTGTGTTCCTCCAGTGGTCTCGAGACATTAAATATCCTCGAAATCGCACCTTGTTCGATGTTTTTTACACTGAGAGAACGAAGCCGCCAGCTTGTTAATTAGTCTCCGCGGAGCAAATGAACGTCGCGTCTGTGTGCGGGGAGGAGATGGCGGCAACGCGACGGCGACGACGGAAGGGAGGAGATAAGGGTTGGGGAAGACACGCGACGGATGTTGTTTCTGGTGCGGACACGGCACTCTCGTCACCACAGATGGCGTAGTATGGGGACGAGGAAGCTCGGAGTGGAATAACAGCGCCACACTGTATATATTCTTGTTACAGATGTGAGGGATACGCAAAGACTGGAGGGAAAGATTAAATAAAAACCTAATTCTAAAATTTCGTGTCAATTCACAAAGTTTTAATGATATTACCGTTTAATCATGACGTTTTTTTCTTTATCCTCTCTATTGTTAGTGTATCATACCTAAAACAAGAGATATTTGGGCTTGCTTTAACAAATCAATATTTGTTGGTAATGCTTTTCTCTATTAACAGACCTTCCACATCATGCATTGTTATTTTCAAAAATCACAAAATACGGAAAAGCGATGAGAAAATTCGACGCATGCGATCAGTTATGATGTGCGCGTCCAAATGTATCTCGCGGCGATTTTTCACATTTAATTTTTAAGAATATTTTGTATCAGTCACACAGAACAGAATGTACAAAGGTGTGTATGTATACAACACGCTATACGCACTTGTATTCCTGTAAGAACATACACAATAAGAAATGACTACGTGTTTCACTTATTTATTTCCCATATAGTAAGTATATTCTAAATATTAAGATGGTAAATTGGTGGATTTACTTCTCGCAATTGTATTTTCTCAAATTATGAAGTAATTTTGATTGAACAATTTCTCTTTGCCACTTCCCGTAATGGCGTGGAGCCCTTCCCCAACACGGGGAGGTTGGACGTACGAGTACGTATAATATTTTCAACTCAACGATGTGGATTTAAGAAGGAATGTAGAAATATCACAAAAGAGTCGCGGGTTCTCATCTTGTAAATCAGTAAATGACGAGTACAATCGTGACTACTTACTACACGAAAGCAAGTATTTAGCAATAATCCACCGCACAACCTTCTAGGTTGTTTTTTCATATTGAAGTTAAATGTTGATTTATCAAAATGAAAAATGAATATGATATCCCCATAAACAGATTTATTCACGTAACATTTCTAATTATCCTATTTACTATTAAACGATCAATAATTGTATGTTCATAGCATGTACGCGTCCTTCTGTTATACAATGATACTATTTTTTAAATTATGAGTAGAGTTAAGCTCTCGATGTTAGAGTGTCACATTTTTTTAATTACTTACTGTTTATTATGACTAAATCTGAATACTTTTTGAAATGGATATAATAAAATTAAAAACAAACAAAATATTCATGATTGCTGGAAATATTCCAGCTATATTTATTATAACTGGAAAAATGATCCTGTTTGCCCTACACCGAATTTTTATTTGTTTTGGATGATATTGCATATTACGTTTCATTAGTTTATTTTTCACTTTATTATATGTTATATATTTCCGAGAATACAAATTGAATCTTAATTTAAATATTAAGGACTGTTCGCAATATTTTAAGGTTAATTTTTGTTATCATTGGATCTCATTTTGGAAATGTTCGAAAGAAATAGAGTCTATTTTGTTTTAATATACATTATCATCCGAACTGTCAGGTCGGTCACCTTGATTTTACAATGTAATAGAGCATTGTTTATTATAATCATATAGATAACCGTCAGTTCTAATACCTTTGCGGGGAATCTGTGATTCTATTTTGGTTTTGATCCTGCAATTGTCAAGGAAAGAAATGCGTGTAATACCTGAAATAATAAAATTATTTCACAGTAAGATTAAATGAACTGCTAGTACTGAGGGTGTAACATCACACCACAAGCCTTGATGCTATGTGGGTATTTTGGTAGAAGCGGGATTCACATAAATACCACAATTCCTATGGTAGTTTTTATCGCTGCCACCAGCCCAGTTTCCCGGACAATTAGACACATGTGTAATAACAATAATTAATGATTTAATACAAATTAAATAGAAATATGAGTATTTACAAACGTAGACAAACTCTCAAAATCATTAATACGTATATAAATCTGTTATTACACAAGTTATGCTATCAGAGCATTAATTTCAATATAAATTTAGTTGAAGATAAATAATTTGTAAAAACCCTCTAGGTTATCTGAATCTCCAAAATTACAAGTTGCTTTCTCGAATAACGAACTGTTACAAGTTACGTCACTCCTAACTAGTAATAAGTTTATCTAGACTACCTCAGCAGCCTTATTATCACCGGGTCTCTGCGACCGATGCTAGCCGGGTCACATCTCAAGTAACCTGCGGACTCAACTCACATAAAAAGTCCTCGAGAGTCCTCAATCCTCCCAATATATACCGTAGAGGAAGTCACGTGACCAGCAAGTATTTACTCCGTCGCTGTCACCGCGCCCTCCACCCTGTTCACCCTTTCGCCGTCCAGAGGACGCTGTGACCTCTTCGCAAGGCGCTGCCTTCGGCCCACGCCAGGCGTTCACCTTTGTCTCTGCTTCTGCATTCTTATTTTCTGAGGTCCACCGACATTCCATAGTGGGCCTCTCCTTGATCAAATCCTCTTCCACAGAAATAGTGTAATACAAAGGGAATCGTCCGCTGGTCACACGCATTCTCCGACATTCTTCGAGAACAATCGTACCCTCCTTAGGAAGTGAAAGGGGTACGTTTAAACAATAACTCAATAAATGAAGAGACTTAGGGTGGGTCACCTCCCCTCGTCAGCGACATCCGGCTTAGTTCCTCAATGGCAATGGCGTAAAATTAACACTTCACAAACCTGTAGAATGTTTTGGTTCTGACGTTACAAGGGTAAAACATAATTACAAACTCTATAGTTACAACTATTCTTGAGGCTATTCTTGTGCGGGACAATTTCTGCTATTCACAGCATATTGCTGGCATTTATTAGGGAAACTTCCCTTCCAATGCGGGCAATTATATTTCCTTGACTGGCCTCATGGTCAATATGAAGAACGATCTTGCACAAATCAGGACTTCTTAAATGATGACTGGCATTCATGTGGAGTGACCCAAGAAACTACAGCAACCTTTAATAGGAATAGCCTGCTTCCCAAAGGGATTTGTGTACGCTGATCGATCGAATCAGATTTTGCTTACGTATTGCTGAGGCATTGCTGTTGAAGATTTAATGAGTTAAGGTAAAAGAGGAAGTAAGAACTATGCTTCGAGAAAAGAATGGAAATAATTAGAAAAGAACAAACTGAATGGGGGATAATACGAGATTCCTTGCAATTGTGAAATAATTAAATGGGATGTACACAAAGGAAAAGTATAGAACAAATCAATTCCAGAAATAACGAAGGTCAGACGTAACATAGAGTGTATTCCCTGGAGAAGTCCTTAGTCTTTGAAAAGGCGAGCCCTCCCTAAGGAGACAGATGCGAAAGGGGTTGGCCGTGAAATGGATCGGTGCACAGGCACAAGACTGATGAGCGGCGTGTTAGCTCAGGGTGTCTGTCGACGGAGCGGAGAGGGTTCAGGCGCCAGTGTGACGGAGAGAGCAGTCGCACTCGCGGTAGTGGCGCTCCGTGTTCCTTCCTTCCTCTACCTGCCCCTCACTCGTGCCTCTGACCCAGAAAACACACCGGAACACAGAACGTACAGCGAGAGCGCGTGTTACCAACTTGTTTTTCGTGCGCGATTAGACCGTCTTGGTTCATTATTGCATGTTTGAGTTTGTTCTTGAAACACGTCATTTGCCTCACTGATTTCATGAAACGTACATTTTAATCAATTCCTTTTCTCTTCATTATTTTTTAGAAAACTTGTGAGAATTAATAATGATTAGGAGCACTTAGAATACACCTTATGTGCAAAATTATACATTAAAAAGTTTTCCCTTTCTGGGGGTTCGCCCTTTGTTTGAGTCTAACAAAAAAATACTACGAAATACTCTGAACTAACGTATAAATGTATATTTGGTTTTCTGAATATCGTAGGATTATTTGTTAATAAAAAATGACAATAATTATGTTTCTATGTAATTATTAGATAAGTCTGTATACTACACTTTATGTATTCGTTTCTGATGTGTTTGAGTGACACACTTTGTACAGTTCTCAGTCTATCAACAGTATAAGGCTGCAAGAAGAATAGTAACTTAACTTCCAGATCTGTAAACGAGAAGATATGCACAATTTTCCTCCTATTTTACATAGCTACAATTTTATTCTTTCAATTTTTCACGTCTCGTGCTATGCAGAAGCTAAAACAACAAAATATTTAAGCTTAAGAGTTTTACTAAAAGAAATAGTAAAAATACATAAAACATGTTGCTTCATTATTTTAATCTGATGATCATTTTAAATTAAGTAAACACTAGCCCAATGCTAAATTGGTCAGATTCCTTGTTTGTTAAGTAGTTCTTGTTTTTATGGACTCATAAATGGTTTCAATATTAATGGTGTGAATTCCTGTACCCTGAAGTTCTTGTCCAATTTCTCAAGTGCTTTATTCCGCTCCCGTTCAGAGAACAGAACGTTTATCTCACCCTTCCTTTCATCGAAACGATACCAACATATCGACCGCCCTCTGCCTTAAACTGTACGAGTTCACCACGAATAATTGGCGCGCTTCGTAGTAATTCTCGCAATCGGGTCTCGGAACTGTTCTTTGTGATCCTAATGGTCATTACTACAGAGGTTAGCAGCAACAACAAGATTCCAACAACCATTATTCTTATCTCTTCGTCACTCCTCTTCTGCTTCCAATCTCTTCACGTTTTACTCATTTTAAGTACTCTTCTTTTAGATCTTCAATAATAACTCCTTGCACTATACACTTCACTATACCTATTCACGAACTATATTTTCATATATTTTAGTGTTTTCTTCTATCTCTCCACCTCCTCTTACATTATCTATCTACCCACACAATCTTCTTCTTTCCTCTCTCTACTCAACACCATGGTTTTGCTCTTTCACTTTATCCTGACTCCTATCCTGTGGTCTATTCCAATTTTTTTCACCATTTTCTTGTACTTATTTCTTTCAATTTAATCATCGTATCCTCTCTGTCTCATATTCTCTTCAAGTTTTAACGCAACCATTTCCTTACTACGTTCCTTGCACCACCTTTCCACGATACCATTTCCCTTTTCAGCAGCTCTTCCGGAGCAATCGAAGCTCCATCTTCCCAATTCCCATTCCCATTCCCAATGCTGAAACGGAGATAGGAAGTATAATTAATAACAGGTCGAGAGATTTAATTAAGGATTTGGGTAGCAGAGTGGGGGGGGGGAGGTTTCCGCGGGTGTGGATGCACCCGGAAGGCAGGTCGCAATTAACGGCGCGTAGTCAACAGCCCGGACGCCAGGGACTGCCGAGTGCGCGGGCAACGCTGATGCGTTCCGCTGAAACCCGTTCGTTTCCCTTCTTTTGTCGCTTCTCCTCTGTAATTTGAGATGAAAAGCGTGATCTTTTATCTGACATTTGGTTATGAACTCTCGCGGATGAATAACGACGTTTAATTTCGTTTTGTTCCAGAGGAGGAGTGATCGAGATGAAAGCTTGGCCAGGTTCATTGGGGAACTCTGATAACAGAAACGGGTACCGCATATTTCAAATTAAAGGAATTCATATTTCTTTATGTTTCCTATATCTGGCATCGGTATGAGGTAATTTGCGAATTCTTGTGGTATTGCTTACTGTTAGAAGACATATTTTACGTTTCCGAATGCACTTATCTGAACTTCCCTGATTTTCCTGTTGATGTAATATAGACTTAAATTGGGTTCAAGTTATACATTTTAATTTATTATGGTTAATAATTTATCAATAATAATTAAGACTTCATACAAATATTAGCTCGTTTAGTTCATGTTTACACAAATCTATATGAAATCATATCTTACTCGCATTATAAAGGAAAACATTGTGTCTCTTTCTAAATGATTTATTTCTTCAGAAAGTTTTTCGATCGCGTAGCGGCCATCTTCAGCTAGCACAGTAACATATTTACTTAATGTGGCAGTTCTACCAAAAAAGCAGATTTTCTTTGTATGACTACATTTTCCTATATTTTCATTTTCATCATGTTGCCTCGTAATAACTAATTAATAAAAGTTGTTATTTTTTGCAAAAGTTCTGAATGTATTCTAAGAGGTGAAGTGGAATTAATATTAAAGTTTATTCAAAGCGATTGATGAAAAGTGACAAATGATGTAATACTACCTATTTTTAATTCTAGGTTTCTAAATATATGGAGCAAAATATACAAAATATCAGGATGGGACAATCTTAAATTTATATCATATATAAAAAATATTTAGATTTTTATTTCATGACATTTATCCCGCATACTATCAACGTTATTGATCTTCATGTTCTATTCAGTGATTCGGTAATTGACGAAATGGTTTAGGATTGATTTTTTGATCGGGATGTACTAACGTAGATACCTTTGTGTTTATGGTAATGCCATTAATACAGGTCTATGCTAATCATTCACAACAGACCTGAAGAAGTAAAAACAATTGCCTATTCCATGGTGTATATTTACAAAAGTTTAAAAACTTATTTTCTTCACAAATATTAGTATAAATCTTTAGTTTCAATATTAACTTGCTTTCCATACCTTCCTTGTACCAAAGAGATTTTTACATTGGGTGCCTGTTAGTGATGTACTGATGTGATAGTAATGAAAATTATTATGAGAAAATTATTGTGTAATGGTGTTATAAACGAAGAAAAAAAATGATTAAGTTTATATATTCCACAGTGTTTCAGAGTGAGGTAAAACTACGATTATTACTTGTCTACCAAAAAGTGGTTTTTCCTCATTACATCCTTAGCCACTGGACGAGGAAAGTGCATCGTCCACATCCTATGTGTATCGTCCTTCAAGCATTGTGTACCGAGCACTCGCACCCTCCGCCCTCGAGTTGCGCGTCGTTCCGGTAGAGTGCTGTCATGGCGTCTCGTGTAAGGGGATTCCCTTTTAACGAAGAGCGCCACGCGCTGGGGGTTATGACCGCAAGGGTCGGTCCTTGAGCCTGCGGACGCCTCCAACAACTTGGAGGAGGTTGGTGGAAGAAGAGGGTGAGGTGACTGTTCGTAACAACTTAAGGATACGATCAGGGAGACAGTTTGTTCAGACACTGAAAGCACCAGATGTTTCTGGGTGTTGGAACTGAAAGAGAGTGTATACGGAATTATTAGAGTAGAAGTTGTTTAACAACTAAACATAAAGTAAGGCCAGGATTAAAGAATAAATAAAAAAAATATGAACTTGTATTTAAGAGACTTCTTTTAAATGAAAAAGAAACAAAAAACAAATAAACAGAGGAAGTATGTTTTCTGTTTTCCACGTGAACAGAATATTCCAGAATTGCGGTTTTCATTATTGAATATAATTAAGAAATAATGCGTAGAACTATAAACTTTTCCATTAGTATAAAAAATGAATGGATACAATATGAATGCTGTTGTCTTTATGGCCCGGAATTTGAGGACACTGCTTGCTGTCCCTCAAACAATAGCCAAATGCAACCCGCATTACTGACTTGCCAGCTATGTCAAAAATAAAACCTATACAATTATGAAATAATCAACTGATGTCGTAAAAATTTGTTTTTATCCAGAAAGAAGAACATGTAAATACAATATATATTCGCATATTCTACATGATATGAAAATATTCAAATGCAGTTAAACTTCACGTACCATCTAGAAAATAAGAAAACAAGATTAAAAATAGTTTCAAAATCTTATTGCATTCTCCAGCAAAAATTTCGTAAACCAAGATGCATAAATTGTTTAAAAGTATGTCTACCTATTCCAGTCCTTTGTGTGTACACTGCTTCTAATTTCAAAACAAAACGCAACATATTTGATCTACGGGACACTTATGAAGATACATGAAGAAGAGCAGAGCATATTTTAAGGTATTTTCACTGCTTGGCGCAGTGGGTACCGAGATATTTGTTCCAGGAGTCCTCCTCTGAAACAACTGATTTTGAAATTGACATGCTTTCAATTCACAGCTTGTTACGAATTTAGAATACGAAGAAACAAAACTTTTAGAATTGGCAAAGGAACATTAAAGTTATTGGAATTGTTTGAAATGTTAACGTAAAAACAGCATTAATTGTTAAATTAAGAGATTTTGTAGTAATATTTTGCTGTTTAGAACTGACCCTTGGTCAACAAGCGTCATTTGCTGTTTTCGCTAACTTTTTCTCCTCTTTAGCGCTGACAGGGACCGCCTAGTTCGTAGCTTAAAATATGCTCTGATGAACAGTGAAGACAACAATGAATGTACAATTACTGATCTACAAATGAATTCCCACCATTGTAACTCATTGAAATACAGATCTACTCTTAATGGCAATGATTTTATATTGTAAGGGCTCTTAACATGCAAATAAATATTAAATTAAAATGAAAAAAAAAAAAAAAAAAACAATTAGAAATTTAAGGATCACGCATTACCCATATAAGATTATATACAACGCGAAAGGAATAGTATTAATAAAGGGATTATTTCTTTAACGAATTATTGATATTATAAATTGATAAGTATTTTTTTATATTATTTGTTCAAAACTACTTCTGTTATCTCTCCATTATACCAGAGGTATTTGCATCTTTTAGAAGAAATGGTGCAACTCCATTATACTTTAATATAATGCATCATGTCTACCTAAGAAATATTGAAGAACCCATTTGTAATGGAGTGTAATGTAATAAAAATATTCATTGCAGTACGTATATATTGCTTAAATGTGAAGACAATAATTTAAAAAATGAATACTTGATCTGACTAATAATTGATTTTAGTAACGAAAATACAAAAAAAAAGTATTCTTTTTAATAACATCCGCAAGAATTTTAAAAATATTTTTCTTAAAAAAAATTGAAGCATTTAATTACGTGATGATAAGTAATTCGATCTTAAATAATCGTCATATAACTTAACGATGTACTAAACAGCAGTCACTCTTTCCCCTTGTCCGTTAAAATATCTTCACTCTTTTCCCTTATGTTGAAGGGTTTAGAAATGGAGGATGATATGATACCACTTTTGATTTGACAGGGGAATTACATGGGTCCCGGATGCCCTTCCTGACGCACCTCCGCGAGGCGGGTAATGTATGAAGACATAGTGGAATGAATACCAGCAGAAACGGAAGTATCTCGAGAAATCTGCGAACTTCGCTTCGTCCACGAATTCTGCGTGGATCAGTGAGGGTTTGAACCTGCGTCACCATAGGAAGAAGAATACGAGTTAGCTAGGCATTACACCATGGGTTACCCCTTAAAATAGTATTCAATGTTGGATCCAAATGAAGGATGATTCACCGCTTTTAACTAACATCATTTTGAATCAGTGGGAATGTCTTGCTTGTTGATGATTGTTGCAAATGTATACTATTTGGTGCACCAAGTTTGGTAAAACTCTGAAATGATGTAGACGATCCTATACACTATTTTTAATTTTCACTTGTCACTGGTGAATGGAAATTGACGTGTTCTTCGTGCAAGTACAGCGACGGGTTATAGGTTTGTGTAGGGTGGTGGGAAGGGCGAACTATATTTGTGGAGATAGACACGTTATTTTATGTACTGATATACTATTTTTCAAACTTCGCAGAGAGTATGAAAACTGCTGGAAAGATATCACTTTCCGATCAGGAGAACACCATTGACGTAAATATAAGTAGACCCAGCGGTCTTATGCAGCCTACCGGTTGTCCCGAGAGGAAAACGAAGTTTGGTGTCTGTCTCTCGCACGTCGACTTGGGTAGGGGAACCCCCTCTCTGACTGCTGACAACTGTGTACGAGCCATTGCATACCTTCCCTTCATCCCTCGTAAAGCGGGTGTGCGAGAGAGAGGGCGACATCACACAGTAACTTCTGTCTCATATTATCACGGACAACCTACAGCAGTGACCGATGAGTAAATTTATATGTATGTCGATCGAGAACACGCGAAGGTGGCTGAGTGAGTTCAGCCAGTAAGTCGGTAAACTCTTACGTGTTACACGTTTCAGAAACTTTGTAATAGTACTTCAGGTTTCTTAGAAAATTGAAACGATGTTTATAGGTCAACTACCCTATATTTGAGTATTTTTTACCAGAGGCAGAAGCGAAAAACGGCATCTGCTGTCAGAACTAAAATGTGTCCATTAGTGATCTCGAAACCCACTAAACTTCGACTGCAACATGTCCGCAACAACGTTAGGTTGCTTCGTACGTGGGTAAGAGATATTAGTTCCATATGCCGCCTACATGTCTGACTCGTCTGCTGCTCTCCACTGAGAAGCCAGTTGCCAGGGAACAGGATCTACTGCATGTCTGGAATAGAACCATCGGTGAATCACACTTCGGTGCATTCCTCTCCGTACAGTACATACAAATAGAATCTAGAAACCATCTTATAATATTCCGTTATTTATTAATTACTTTTACCAATACAGCTATTATTACATTAGTTTATTATATTACTAAAAGTTATAATAATCGTTTATTTATTAGGAAACTCCGAAAATTATTTTTCTCAAAACTTCCAAATTATAAATCATTTAAGAACATCATCATGCTGCATGTACTTGAAAATATTCTTCATAATACGCTCGATCTTCATAATTTAGTTTGTAATGTTGTGTTAGTTACGGAAGATGATAACGTAAGGCGTGTGCCCTCATATCCCAAGCAGGTTAATAAAAGCTCTGCTGAGCATCTGCCACAACACCGGGTGCTGGGGTGAACTCTTGACTCTTTCGTTGCTTCGGTTGGTTAAGTAAAGTCCTACCCTGGTGTGGCCCGGTCAACGAGCTTCAAGAGGTGGAAAGGAGGGTTAAAGCAAGAGCTTAATTAAAGTTATGATTCGAACATCAGTAGTATTAATATTATGCTTCACGACTATACGTTTTGCTAAATTTTGCTTATCTAACTAGTTATATTATTATTTATCATGGAGTTGTACAATTTATAATTTTAGAATGTAATTAATGTAATAAATCCGAGACCTCTCGTCAAATTTTAAACGACGTTTTAATATATTAAAATATCTGTATTAGGAATAAAAAAGATGTGCGCGATCATTTTGACAGACTGACACATGGGGAAGATCTCTTTCGGAAACAAATTTGGTTTATTGGTTTTATTTGTTTCTAAGTTGGTAACATCTTTTCTTCAATGTGAACATTTGGTTTGCAAATTATGTTTTCTCTGAACTATCCACGTTAGCTTCAACGATTTTTGTTTGGAAAGGGAATGAGAAGGCTGTGTGGATCTGGATTAGTGTCAATGGCATTGGGGCGTTTTTTGCTATTGTAATACACATCCTCAGGAGTCCAACCACATTAGAGCTTGTTTGCAGCGCAAGTACTCTTCTCTCACGAAATCAGAAATTGCGAGTTGGATGGCACAACAGCATATGCAGTATAATAATGAGACATTGATGCTTGAGCTCTTAAATTACTTGTAGGTTTGTTGAATTGAAACTACATTGTATTATATGATCGTTATTTACAAAATTCTTCCATATAATTGCAAAACCTTGTGATGGGAAATCTCATGTATCTTGTTTTCGTAAAATTCATTATCTACAACAATAATGAAACGGAGGTGAGAGAGCAAGTTATCTATTTGGTCATTCGTATTTACCTTAACTACAACACGTATAGTAAATATGAATGACGTGGTGTATGAAATTTATTTCCACAATTAAAAATATTTATAAAACGTACAGTATCTTGGAAATAAACTTGTATCATTTTCCAGAAACTTTGCGATGTGACGTTTTACACACTTTAAAATATATGTAAAACATATGACCAGTTTAGTTCTCTAGAAATTACCTGACGTGTCTTGAAGGTATTTAACGTGACAGGTTGTGTTCAGTTTAAATATATTGTAGAAACCATTTAAACAATGAGACGTTGGGCTCATCTCGAATGTACTTCAATATACTTATGTTATAAAGAGCTGAAAATATAAGAAATATTACGTTGTTTAACTGGGATAACAAACCTCCACTTTCTCCAATTTAGAGTAGTTTTTAATTGGTAGGTTATAAAAAGTAAGCGCTCCAAAAGAGTACATAAAATAATACTTTTTGGCTTAAGAAGCTCTATATGATTATATATCAAAATACAAGTTGTGACAAATACATTTCCGCTGTTGCTACTTATAATGTCCAATAGTCTCTCAAAACTAAAAGAAAACATTAAATTTTGTATCCGCTTAATTTTCAAGGCACAATGAAAAAACTCCTTTTACAAAATATCTTTCCGCGATATAAGATAATTTCTTCAGTTTCAGTCGCACATGACGGTTTTTATTAGTACGCCATGACTTGAAAGTTAGTCAACCATTAATATAACATCTCATTAATATCTTATATTCATTAGAATATTCGCAGCTTGAAACTCCTCAGTATCTAGGTCATGTAGTACCTTAACTCATCCCATGTCTGCAGATTCCCCGAACTGCGTCGTTAGGTCGGTCTCGTGCTGTAATCCGGTGTCTCGCCGTGTGAGAATCCGTCAGTGAGGGAAACGCTAAACCCCATGCCGAGGCAGCTTTGGCAGCTATGTCATGCATGCAAAGCGATGCCTTCTCCGGTGCGACCGCTGCCAGCCAATCAACATAAGCCAGGCTGGCTACAGCACCGACAACACTGCGCTTGGGTCCGTGTCTTACAAATCTTGGGAGTGGAATTCGGGAAGCTGATTAAGGCAACTAGCAACATTTTCAGTGGAGGTTACGATATTTGCTGAGCAACTTAACTGCCTTAGCTTCAAAGTTTTGCGTCATTTTAAAACCTTTAAACTATATATTTTTGATCGAATTATTCAGCTTATTATTGAATTATTTAATTCAATGTTATTTCGCTCGTGGGCTGCAATAGTGGCATAAGTCAAAAAATCACGTTTTGAGATAAATGGATTTAAAGTTTCTATTGCTTTGAAAATACATAAAACATTTAGCGATTCTTCTGCCAATTACGGTGTAATATTCCCAATTAGTTCTGACAATTCTTACGGTGTAATATTGAATTATGAGATTTGGCAGCATTTCTGGGGGAAAGAGCGTATTTTTTTATACTGAGACCTGCACTTTGTTCGAAAACCGTAGGTTTTTATTTCTGCCACTGTTGCAGGTTATGAGCGTTTGTACCGAGGTCACAATTTCTGCATGACACATATATATATAATGTGTGTGTGTTCAGTGACTTTGTGTAACTGTGCATCTCTGTGTACGCGTTTCTGCAGAGTATCGCAAAGGGAGATGGACCACGAGTTTTGAACCTGTTCTACAAGAAGAATCCTCACAGATTGTTTCAAAATTGAGGTATTTTAACTTATGTTCAAACATTTCTTAGTGACAGTCACAGAGTGCTGATACCATACGCAAACGACTTAGAGCTTTCTAAATTCGGATTACGTTTTCATCAAAGTTGATGCACGCATGTTTTACAGGGTCGGTCTGTGTCCATACTATTACTTATATATCCGAAGATTTTCTTTATTTAATTTTAAAGCGTTTTTCGTGTCAACCGCAGAACGATGAGGTCGAAAAGTTAAGAGCTCTATAATTCGGCTCGTGCGTTTTCTGAGGTAGGTCCAAGTGCAGTAACCAGTGATTTTTTCGAAATTTGATTAAGATTTTTCTTGCATTGGCGGCTATTTAGAAAGAATGTTTGAACAAAATTCAATTATCTCACGTGAACATAGCAAGGAGTACTCCACTAGTGCTTGCATATATATGTTAATACCATCTCTGCACAAATATGGAGAGGCTTAGTACTGCTTGAAGGAATTTTTCTTCAATATATCAATTAGATAAATTAAAATTCTTTTATTCGTAAACTTCTTGTGAGAAATATTCGCTAGTGTTAAATTAATGATCTGATTCCGAAAAAAACTGACTTGTTTTTTCTTGAATTGGTGAAGGTAAGGGCCATATGTGATTGCTTGTGATATCTTTCATAATGCAACAAGTATTGGAATGGCTGTACTACGACATTAAACAGATGACGTGGCGTAAAAGAAGGTTCCATATTTCCGAAGATCATAATGTTTTTTAATCTACGCAATTGGTAATGGAAGACCAAGAAAACGTGTAAATAAAAGATTACGTAATGTGAAGTAATAAATATGTTTCAAACTTTTAATTACCTTAATTTGTGTTTCAAGCTGGTGCACACGATCTATTTGAACTGTGTGTAAATTCTGGTATATTTTTCAACGTGTAGATACTATATTCGCTTCTGCTTCTTATTATTTTCATTTTTTTCTCACTTTCACTAAGCACCCTTGTGCCTCAGAACATGATATCTCCTTAGCTTGTGATCGTTTGGAATATTGACGAGATTTCATTTGATGTTCTGGAGTAATTGCCTGGAAAAGGAGAACAAGGTGACGCAATTTCGACTTTCCATCCAACATAATTCAAGTTACCTATTTTATATTACTGCGAAAATATATTAATTTCAAATAAGGATTGAATGGAACGTCTTGTGCAATGTTTTCCACTATTATTTCCTTAAATAAACTTCAAATAAAAAAACTGAAATATACAATAAAGAAAGATATTATTTTTGGTGACTTGTTGCTGTAAATGGTCCCAATGTATACATGTGTTCGTTGATGCCAAAATGATATATACATTTTCAGATTCCTTACTTGCAAAGACCTTCAGAGTAATAGGTTAAGCGCGTCGGGAACTCTTTCATCGGAAGTTGAGAGTTGGATTGTTTTAAACATTTATTTAAAAAGAATATTTTTGATTATGGTTTTATCTTGAATATAATAGTTTTATGAGAGAATTGTTAACGCGCTCACTGATAGATGTGTTTTAAGGGAAGAGTTAAGGGAAATACTATAAACGCATAATTATACCTATGAAGATGTCGCATGCTTAAATGTTCATGAACTCCATATATCCATTGAATTTGATCCCTTTAGTTCCATATTTTCGAACGAAAGAGAAAGAAAGAAATCTCGTATTATCGAAAATAATCCTGTATTATACTAGGTCATTCTCTTCGTTATCTACTGGGAATTGCAAGATACCACCACAACTGTTTAACTAAGAAACAAAGTTTCCTCATCTGATTTTGTGCTGGTCTGCTTTTAATAAGGTGACTTAAAAATACAGTATTTATGAGAAAGTTCAAGCGAACTTTATATTAAAACGCTTGGAGTTGTAGAATAAGTAAAAAGCTTCTTTTTATCAACTTCCAATGGAACCACAGCTGAGCTTAAATAAATTGTGAGTTGTGAAGTATATTAGAAGTAATACGCTGTGTTTTATTTATCTTCTAGAAACGAGAATTATTTCTTGTGGTTACATTAACATGTTTCGTAACTCTCTAAAGTTATATATTGCAAATTATGTATAGAGTTGACAATCATATTGTGTGAAATATATTTTGTTTGCTTGGGTATTATTCACTGACATAGTATATGTCTATTCGACACTAACATTACTACGATATGTTTATTATTATCAAATTATATGAGTCAACGAATAACCCCATCGGAATAGTAATATTTCTTGTATAATTGAAATTTCGTCTAATACTCAACGACCCGGATGGATGTAGGTTTTACATTATATGAATTATTATCTTAGTTAAGGTAGATTGTTATTAAGTAACTTAAATTATTGGAGTTGAAATGAATTCTATATAAAACCTTTTTACTCAGCACAACATTATTTAATGTGTGTAATATAGTACAAGAAATGTGTATATAATAATTTATTTTAGATACACGAACTATTTTTTATATTCAAACCTTATTTACTCGAAATTTAGTTAAGTTCCTAAAGACGATGAAAAGGAGGTTTCTATCAGTTGTTACGTTGTTCTAAAACTCAAATACATGACAGTCTTTGCTGACAATATAAATAAGGTATCTTTCCGAAGAACACTTGAAAATTGGTCGCTCTAAACATTTGGTAGTTGTTTGAACACTGGCGTCACAATCTTCCAAATTCGTTCTCATGCTTCCAAATAAAGTGCAAATGAAATCACGGTATAAATTTCAGAAATATTCTATTAAATTTCAGAATTGTTCTATAAGTAACGTTTTTTCAACATTAATTTTATCTCTTAAAAAAGAGAAAATATTTACTAGAAAACGTATTTATTTTTATATTTCACGATTACTCTTTTTGCATTTTGCACAAAAGTTTCTTAAAATAGAAGTTATTCCTTTAATAGCATTGTGTATTAATTTTGAAGCTTTCACGAAATAATATCGCAATGGAGAAATCTCAATGAAAGAAGTGGTGATTTACTAATCGAGATATATTTGTTTGAAGTAAATACACCTTAACTTGTTCTTCGAATTGTGAACAATGTCGGCGGAGATCTTGGAGTTCAGGTAAAAATTAGCATGGGTTATTCCTCAAAAATAGGGTCCAAAATGTCAATAAACGCCCTATCCCGTTGGATATAGATTTTTTCAATATTTTAATTTTTTACTAGTACAGCATAACGATACCAATGAATTAGGTCATTTAACATCATTAGATACATGGCACAGATAATAATTTATTTACGACTGTTTCCTCACTCCTTTGTAATTTCATATCCCACTCCTTTGTTATTTTTTAAATTCACGCCCGTCAAGATAAAGATGGTCTTACAAGAGCTCTTGAGGTGATGCAACCCTGCGGGTTCCGCCTAAACCAATGTAACCTGCTTAATTGCTCACTAACCTTAGTTGCTTACGTTGAATCTGTTGAAAACGTGAAGTGCCTGTTCATGGACGTCACTCCTTTGTGTGTCGGAAATTTTTCCATTTCTCAAAAATCACCCGTATATACTTATGAGCGCATGACCGATAGATCCCGTTATTAGAACAATGTTTTGCCTGTCACTGTAACTATACTTGAACGTTTTGATATTTGACGATAGCCCTGACCGTGTGCCTTGTTAAGCTGCGCGAGATCTCGATATGACGCACACGAGCATTGGCCTTCCCCTATTCGAAACCGTGCCGCTAGATAGCGGTCTCCGTACTTAGCAGAGCGAGTTACGAACGGCCTCGGTGAAAGCAGACAAGGAATGACGATAGTTGCAATCGTAATTTCCTCCGAGGACGAAGGTGGAGGTTGGGTCAGGAGATTCTCTCTCGGCTCAACCGATTTACTTCTATTATTGAGATTCTTAATTGAGTTCTTCATTTTCTTTCATGTCTTTTTACTTTACGAGTCTTTACGAAATGTAGAATAAATGGCAACTGCGAAAACGTGTTTCCGTACCGTCAAACTTTTACGAATTGGCTCCAGAAGCAACTGATCACAAAATTTCACGACGATCAAAGTCCTATCCTTAAGCAATTTTATTCCTTGGATATCGTACCAACAAAACGATAGATTCAAACAAAAAAAAGTAATTTTAGTAGGTACTTTGACAATAGGACCTCTCCTCCAGAGTCGTTGCCAATTCATTTTGTGTCGTTACTACACGCTCGGTCTGTAAAACACAATTTCTTTGAAAAATAATATATTTTGTATAAGACCCTTTTTATGTTTTAAAAGTCCAGGCCACGTGGATTGCTCTTCCTCCTAGCCATGATTTGGATGAAAGAATTGGTAAGGAGAGATTTTGGGTTGATGGGGAACGTTAGGTACCTAACCTACACGATTCTGGAGAGAACGAGGGAAACCTCGGCTGGAAAGCATATCAGTTCAGTCGCGCAGGGAATTGAACACGCGCTCTCCCGCTCAGTGGGATTGAGAAGCGTCTTTGCTTAAACAACATTATGAACCCGGTAACATTTTTGTTTCATTTCCTGAATTACCTTCACATTTCATAAAACTTAAATGTTGACAATAGCTTTGTTTTCTTTTTCATTGTACACCACTCTTTTCTTTTCGTATTTACTTCCTCCCCTCACTGCTTCTCTTTTCCCTTTCTAACACTTAATCCACCACGCATTTCACCCGAAATCTCAGCCATCTGTAAACCCGGAGCGGTCAAATTTATTAACCTCACTGCTCTAACGCTACATGTTCTGTGCCTCGGTGCCGTAAATACGTAGATTTGTAGACCCGAATGCGCGTTGTACGTGCGACACTAGCAGCGGCCCCAGGGTGTTGCAGGGATTAGACGCACAGCCTGTCCTTGGCAGCCGTGGACGAACGATCGCCGTGGTGGCGGCAGCACGACCGCGCGGCACTGTGTCACGACCGAAGGGGGAACACGACACGACTTGCGAGCTTTATCACGGATCGCGTATGAATCACACGACTCACTAGTAGTTGGAGATACCTTTTGGTGGAGGGAGTATGTGACAGTGTTTTGTCCGGAGAAAATAAATTATATGAAACTGTTTTGTAGAAGAGATTCTTTATGGTACGATATTGTCAGGATTATCGAAATTTTTTCATTTGTTTTTCTAGCAAAGCACTTTCACATCAATTGTTTAAAAAGAAATCGAACGAGTTGAAAGTTTTCCACTCATTTGGGAACATTTTATTATAAGATTGAAAACGTCCATTGTAGTAACAGGAAGACTGCAATTCCACTACCTATTATCAGACTCGTGCCTGGTAATTCATGTCCAGACCTTCGGCAATAATGGGTTTAATGTTCGTTTTGAGGATCAGTCTGACTAGACTAATCGATTAAGAGGTAACAGAAATGTTCTGCTGTAAATACGAAATATGAATTAATTTGACTTTACCCTCTAGTCGTGACCACAATTTTGGAATGTGTCTAATGTTAGCTTTTTTACGGAGATTAAATAACTTAGGAGAAATTATACTCCGTAACAAATCTACTATTAATATATATTTCTGAAATTTAGTTTTTCGGAAAATAGAAAGAATTTGGAATAAAAATATGACAATTCCAAATAAACATTGAAAACTGCAATTAAAGTATAAAGAGTATTAAACAAAAACGGGCTTTATGTATTTGTTTGTTTGGAAATCAAGTTTTCTCATCACCTGTCATTAAACAGTTATCTTTAATTTTTTGCTCATTTTTATGGCTATGCAGTAACAATGAGTTGTAGTGAATATGGTGACGTTTTCTTCTATATCATGGATCTGTAGAGATCTAATGAGTCTGATGTACATTTGGGGGAATGTAACTCGTGACAAAAGAAATAGCAAATATGCAAACATGAAATCTGTTCCCGCGCTATTTTATATCGG
>NNCF01127796.1:287647-321530 GCA_002313205.1 Laupala kohalensis | reverse complement strand
ACAATTGAATGAATGAATAAATTTCTTTATTACTCCATTTATAAAGAATAAATATCATAATTACAGGTTCTTCTTCAACAAAATACGAACGTAAACTCACTTTATGTATTTTTTGTTTTAATAAAGTTTTTCATTCCGAGGATATAACCCTGTTTGAGAAGGGATACAAATCTGTTACATGCCATTTGCCAAATTATGAGCGACTCTACGGATCAATTAAAATTATCACATTGACAAAGTTGGGCATCGCTCTCGAAATCCATGGGGCGTGAGTGACTACGACAAACAAATAAGAATCAAAACGGGGTGAAGCGAGCTAGGCGAAAACTTCGATCTCGTCGGCAATTCCTCGAACAAAAGAAGCACGTATTGGACGAAAGCAGTGCACACAAGTGGCCCTTGTCGTGGACCAGTGATAGATCTTGGCAGATGCACGTGTTTGTACACGGTGGACGCTCACGATTTGCTCCCAATGAAGCTGACGGAGCAACTGCCCATAGCGAGTGTGGCAGGAGATTCTAGTATATGGAACCTGTGGTTGACATTGGCTCTGATACTTATTGCTTAAGAGTTCTTCGAAAAAGAAAATAATTTTTTTGAACAATTAGCGATTGATGATTGAAATTACACCAACGGGTCTCTGGTCATTAAGCATTCAAATTGTACTTACCAAGAAAAATACTGAGTTTAAAATACAGTACATTATCAATTTACGGCCATAATTATTGGCTCGGCGTTCACCGTTAAATGAAATGGACAATCCTCCGCAAAACCATAAGTCGTAGTTCACCTAAAAATAGCAAGTTCTTTTGTAAAATTACAATAATTGAAATGTGTTAGTTGCGAGATTTAACTGGAACCAAATAATACTTTTATGCTGATTTGAATGAAATATGTCGAGATCCCAACAAAAGACGCAAAAAATTAAAATGTATTGCCACATGCCAATCATAAAAAATCATTTTTACTCTTAAAGTATAATCCATTATATAAAATAATATAATTTGTTAAAAATATGTTGAGATACCATCGCTTATAATATGCTCAACCGATAATATAAAAACGCTGAAAATATAGAATTTTGTCTACAGATATAAATTCTTACTCATTCCTCTGCCCTCTAGATACCAACGAATATCTCTGTATGAATGTATTCTATTATTTCCTTATCAGTGATATGCGAAAACCTCTCTAAGGAGATGTAACTATGAAGTAAGTCCAGAAAGAGTTATGAGATTTTCAGAAGCGTTGAAACAATAGTACAGCCAGGGAAGAATAGAAATTACATACAACAAGAAATTTTTTAAAAATTGAAAATTTTTAAGTATAATCGTTTTTAATTACGACGAGTTTTTAATTTACATTAAGCTCAGAAAATTGAATATTTTGAAAAGTTGTATTCCCCGTTTTACTCACTGTAAAGGACATTGCACCGAGTTGTCGTGGTTTAAAAGAACCCGAAAGCAAAAAAATTAATACAATGCCTCATAAAAACTCCTGGGAAATTGAGAGAAAAGCAACTAGAATCACTGACTTGAAAGTTTGAAAGTGAAATCATTAGAGAACAGATATTTGATGTTTGCTGAAACGAAGAAAGAAATGAGAAGGAAAGATTAATGAAGCAGCGCATTAAATGGAAGATAATTAATGAGACAGAAAACAATACGCAATCGACATTTTAAAGAACTTTAAAAAAAAAAAAGGAATGGAAACCAACGACTCACCAAAGAACGCCAAACAGCCTCGCAATTTTTTTTCTTTCCGAGCGTTCTTCATCGAATGAACGGAAGAGAGAAAATATCGGGAAACACAAAGGGAGCAGTGGAAGGACTATGGTGACCCGGATGGCCTTTGGAAGTGCCAACGGCTAACGCGCCACAATTTTAATTTTATTGTTTTCAACTTTTTAATTTCACATAGAAAAAATTATTTTCCCAACTTGGGGTGTTATTTCCTTGGATGGTGAACGGATAGATATTTTTCACGCTGTACTGCGGCGCTACTTCAAAGGGATGTGATTATCGGGGCGCGTGACTGTGAGATAGTGAAGCAGAGGGAAGTGTTGACTCTCGTGTGGGTGTAGGTCCTCGCCAATAATTTGCGAAAGAGATAAAGTTGTAGTGTTACTCAGCCCAGTGGGACCAGTAGACTAATCTTTTGATCAAAATTACTCACGATCCTAAAATCGTTTTGCCTATGTAGTGGAATGCGCCTATCTTATGGTGAGAGTGACAACGTTGCACCATCGAATTGAAAAGATGTCAAATTGGAAGATAACACCAATAAAGAAGTATAGAGGAAATGAAAAGGCCAAAGAATACAAGTAGTGAAAGAATTAAGTCACGCAATGTCTTAGGATTAAGACGAGGAATTAAGATAAAATTGTTTATCTCCAACTGCATTTCTTAATTACTATAATGAAGTGAAAAATTTTATTTGTTGATAAAAATAACTATTGTTAAATAAGATTAAATTGCTTTGCCTCGTTCAGGTAGAATTTTTAAAGGAATATGAGGGAATTCATAATTATTTCCATCCACATGGCTAATAAAATGCGGCAGGATGCCTATGTGAACTTTCACGATTAGTATTATCTTAATTAGTACAAACAGAGCACAAAGGATAAGAAAGCGCAAGTGACACAAACTTCATAAATTAAATAATAAAAATTAAATATTTAAATTAGAATATCTTTCACGATTTAATAAAAAATTACACGTTTCTACCTTTTGGTATCCACAACTGAGGACACTCCGTTACATAATGAACCAATAAACTTGATATTTATATTTACCACATAATCCTCAAATTCTATAAACAACAAACAAAGAACAAAATCAAAACTAAAGCTATTAAATTACAACTCAAAACTGTTAAGTCCAAAATTAGTTGCATAACACATTGTAATATTATTCCTTAAATTTATATCATAAGAGGTAACATTATTGTGAAAGAAAAATAATTATGAGGTCATAGAATCATTACATTAATGTTCGATATGAATCAATTTAGTAATAAATAATTGACTTAAGTTGAAATTCAACAATACCATAAACAATCAGAGCACGATTGTGAATATTATCTTTGTGGTCCCACGTCGACCTCTGTTTTCCCCGAATTNTATTCCTTAAATTTATATCATAAGAGGTAACATTATTGTGAAAGAAAAATAATTATGAGGTCATAGAATCATTACATTAATGTTCGATATGAATCAATTTAGTAATAAATAATTGACTTAAGTTGAAATTCAACAATATCATAAACAATCAGAGCACGATTGTGAATATTATCTTTGTGGTCCCACGTCGACCTCTGTTTTCCCCGAATTCTCTTTGTGTGTTCTGTTAGGTGGAATTGATGAAATAATCCTTGGCTGTTTCCAGAGAGTAAAATAGTTTGTTAAATCTATGGTACTCTATGTAACCATACGCAGTTTTTAACTGGTTTTCTTGCCAAAAAACTGTTTCAACTTTTAATTTTATTTGTGATATTGGGAATGAGGAAAGAAGAGGCGATGGTTGTGGTGAATGGCTGTGGACTTATTATTGGTGGGACATTATTGGAAGAGTGAGGGACCACAGCGGTATTTGATGAGTTAGAGAATTTGTTTTGCGGCTTTGCTTGTGGTGACGATGTCGGAAGGAGGAGTTGTGAAAGTGTGGTGTCCGTGGTCTGAGTAAGAGCGTTGCACGAGAGGAATTGGCAATATGTGGCATAGCTCGGGGTTCCGCGGTTGCCCTCATGCTGTCGTTTCCAGTAGCTGAAGTTTCGGGCTTCGTATTGTGTGTCAAAAAGCACGATGGTGACGGCGAACACAGGGGATGGTGATGATACTGGATTTTTAATTTTGCTTGATTAACTATTTTAAATTCGGAAAACCAATGTTGGTTCCGGTTGTCTCTTTTCCCTCTTTATTAAAAAATATTCTTGCTCCAAAATTTCTATGGTGACCATTTTTCTCTTATTAACCTGATATTAAGTAAAATAAGTCAATATAATGACCTTTACGAGTTGCATAGTGGTAGAAGAAACCAATATTATTTAATAAAATTAATAATTTTGAAGTTGCAAAAAATAAAAAAATGAAACGCTCGAGGACTTCATGGGAACAAATAGAATATTATAAGAAGTAGAATTCCATCTTTTTTTCTTAATAAATAGTCGTTATGTTTTTTATTGTGTACATATATAATTAGTAAAAGGTGAAATAAATATTATAAGTTATTTTGCTCTTTTCAAGAGTGTGATGTTGATAAATATTATTCACATTATTTTTATTTGTTGCAGGTGAGTATCCGTTAAATGACTTGAATCTTGATGCTTCCATAATGCTGGGTATGTATTCAAAATAGTTTATTTTCAAAGATTTATAAGAAAATTTAAGTAGCATAATCTATGATTTTGTATTGGAAATGTGTTCAACTCCAAATATTACTCGAACTCACAACTACACACAGAACTTGGTATTCAACTCATTCAAACTTATTTCCAACAAATAGCTTGAACATTTTATAGCAATATCATTTTGAGCTTCTTCCGCTCAAAATTTCGAACTAAAAGGAAATATTTATATACAAAAGTAAGTTGACCAAGCATTTTATTGATTCCGAGTAGAATTAAAATATCAAAAGTATATATGACGCATAATCCTTCAATGTCATCAGTGCAACATTGTAAGTTAATTAACGTACAGTTTTTAGTATTACATTATTACACGTATATAATATATTTATAACCTGTATTGTATTTCAAAGTTGCTGCCGAAGACATATCAGTCTGTGTTCAAACATTATAAATATTACCAGGTTTGTCAAATTTCTTTGACAGAAGAATTTCCTTGACTCGGGTTTAGCACAAAATTTTTTCTTGGCGGCGAGTTTGAAATCCAGATGAGGTCACAGCTCACCATCCATACTGTCTCTCAGACCTTCTCAGCTCGCTGTAAAATGAGAACCGGGTTTATTTTGGGTTTCAAATCGACCGGAGCGTATTGCGGAGGCCTCGTACTATGGAGACCAAGAATACTGTACGCTCCATTTACCCCATGGACATCTTAAAACATGTGAAAAATCTCATCCTTGAACTTTTGGTATTACATGAGACGTAGAAGCTATACTCTGGTTCCATCTCTGTTTATGTATTTTAGCTCATTCTAAATGGGTTTTTTTTTCAGTGCAAGTACTGTGACTCTCTGATTATAAAATTCCTTTCGTGTTTGTGGAGGGATGTTAGTTCTTATAATATTGGAAGGCAACCATCTTAGAAACCTCATATTTGCGCTCCGTCTGCCAACTTCCATTATAAAAAGATCCCCTAGTTTTTTTTCTCGTCCTACTAAATGGGATGTCGCCTTTACAGAGTATGGCAAGAAGCCAACTATTACTTTTTGATGTATGAAAGTGTTTTATAGCAGAAAAGAATGTTTCACCGTAATTGAGGAGGTAGCTATTCATTGGCCGTATATTTTATGAGTCGTATTCTTAATCGGTTACACGAATGTTTTACTTTTTTTAGATAATTTTTCAAGACAATGATAATTTAGAAATTAGTTTTATCTAGTACATTGTGGTTGGAAAATATATAATGTTTATATCAAAAAATGAATATTCTTTCCACTTAAATTATCCGGATTTACTGTAATACAACAAACTTTTCGGTTGTTTCAGTTTCATAAACTAGCTTTTGTAAATTCTTTAATTTTATGAAACAAAGTTCCTCGGGCAAGATCTGTGATGTTCTGAGTCTTTTTTATTCACTCTTTCATAGATGTGTTTTTGTTATGAAAACTGAAAAGTTGTATTCTAAGTGTAGAACTTTCCTCAAGAAAATACAACAAATTGATACATTATTACTATTCACATAATTTTTTTAAAACCTAAAAGTTTTACGAAATCGATGTGGAATGTTTAGAAGACCTGATATTTTAGAGTGCACAGATATTATTGATGAAAATTTATAGACTTGTAAGTATGAATATTTTTCAACCTCCTTTTCGTCTTTCCTTGAATTTACAGTCCATGATACTTAACTTTAACGGCTCAATCATAACGTTGAAGTACTGAAAATTTTCCTAATAATTATTTACATTGCTTAAAGGGCAAATTGTGATTCAAAAATGTTTCAACCGTTGTTGAAAATGCTGAAGTTCTATCTCCTGTCTTAATTCCTTTAACAAAAATCTCTCTAAAACTCTATCTTGTTTGGGAATCTATGATGTTTAAAATTACTCATTGATCTCCTCTCTTAAACATCTCTTCTCTTTGCGGTGTCTTCAGTGACAGAAACATTGTTGGTGTTTTTATAAAGCGTCATCAAATAGGAAGGTGTCACAGTTCAGAAATCTATAGATAAAAGTGACAGAGTATTTACGTAACGCGCTCGTTTGTAGAGAACGTCCCAAGACGATAACAAGAAGTACAATTCTTCAACCTCGATGAATCTGAAATATGACCTTTACTGAAATTTGACACTTACTTTCAAAGAACTCGTCATTCTTTTTATTGTAGTGCTCTAACGATTCAGAGATGATAGAGATGAGTAGTAATGGCGGGCGTTCTTAAATTTTGTAAATTTATTAAGACAATTGAATTAAATTATTACAATTTTGACAATTGAACTATGTTTGATGAGTGGTTAAAAATCAACATAATGGATACCATCAGCACAGAAAATTTTTATTTCATTGAAACATCAGTAAAATTCTTCCAATAAATTAATTTACATAGTTTTGAAGTTTTGTTACCATGGGGAGAACTTTAAAAAAATTAATCCATTGATTCTTGGCAATTCCATTATATTGATTACGTAATGCATTCTTCTCTCACATTCACTATTGCTGTCCTATTGTTTCTTTTGAAATATGTAAGCAAAAGAAATTCTAACATTTAAAATTTGTTGCAAAGTAAAAATAATATATCAATCAAGTAAATAAATTACAATAAATTATTTTGATTGATAATAGGTATTACAATTGGATTTTTCATGACTTATTCCGATACTCTTGACTTGGGATAAGATCAAATTATAACATCTCCTTGACTGATTAGAGATATAAAGAACTTTCATATTCTTCATTTTTTATGATTGAATTTCCACTTAATACTTGTCATAAAACTATTAAAGTGTACAAACAAGTGTGAACAGCAAAGAACAAACCATTAAATATGAGGAGAATTTATTTTACGTGTTCACACTATTTTGGGGTCTCCGATACTCAATATCTACAATGATGAGCTGCTAGATGTATTCAAATCCCAGTTTTAATAATAGTTTAATATTGGTTCAAATCCCTGTGAGATCATGAAGAGTCTTCATGCATACATTCAATATACTGATCGAATCCCAACAATAATAACCCTCTGTATAGAGATTTCCGCGGATATCCAGGTGTCCATGAGGCCAGAGCACATGATTCCATCTTCTGTGTGACGAGGTCAAAAAATCACCGAGTTCTATTTCAACTTAGATTCTTCCTTTAATTTTCTAATCTAATTATATCGTCATCAGTAAAATACTTTTATATTACTTCAATTCAGATTCGTTGCTGTCGTCCCGTTTGCTACATTTTAAGTCTAACCTATACTACTAGTTTCTTTCTACATTGGATCACATTAGATGTTATATACAGGTTGTCCCAGACCATGCGACATGGCCGTTTAAACTAAAAGAAACTATTTTCATATTATTTCTTTTATTTTTTATGTGGAATGGCATTACGTAACTTACTAAAATAAACGCGTAAAAAGAGTGGAAACTCTACTATTTTACAACAGTTTGTTATTTAGTTTAGAAGACGAATTATATAAAACAAATTTTAAATTATGACTTTTATATTAATTTTATATTTTTGTATTATTGCAAATGGCGCTGTAATCAAATAAACTAAATTAACTGCTCAAAGTAACAAAAATGTATTCAAAATTCTCATAATCCAATTGCAGGTGAATTTTCATTTAAATTTTGCTTACTGTATCGTCGACTATACTTAAACAAACAATTTCCGAAATTCGTTCTATAATTCTTGAAGTTCATTCTATAATAAATAGAAAATTTTTAAATGAAAATTTACCAACAATTCGATTATGAAAGTTAGGATTCATTTTCGATAGTGTAAGTTGATTTAGTTAATTCGATTGTAGCACCAAATACCATAAAATAAAATAAAATGTTTCATACAAAAGTTACTTCTTTTTCTATATTAGATAAAATCTACTATGTGAGAAGCTAATGAATTGTAAAATTATTAAGTAAAAATTATTATGGAAATTCCTTCTCAAATCGTAAAAATAATTAACAACTAGAGGTTTTTTTCATACAAACTGAAGAAATTATTTTATTAATACGTCATTTATTGAGGGTTTGTAGAGAATCTATTAAATAATTTTTAATAGAATCTATAAGATAATTTTTGAAATAATCTAAAACTACTATATGGTATAATTAATGGTATGAACATTATACTAAAATAAACTCTTTTGAAGTACGTCGGGAGAAGACAGCATCAAACGACCAACGAAATTGCATTTACGTGTTTATTATGAATGTATTTCATAATAGTATTTATTACACGTCATCAGATATGTTTTCGCGAGTTATGGTTAACATAAATGACTCTTTTTGTCAGTCATTTAACGAAAAATAATATCAAGCTCGAACTAAATTTGCCAACGATAAAATTGCTGGATATTCTCTGTCATTATACTGAAGGGTACGTCATGTGATGAATCTTGATAGGCTACACTGAAGTGCTTGGTATTCTGTCGCATTGGAGAGAGCGGATTTCTCGACTACGGATTACGCGTAGAGGTAGTCCGCAAATGCGCCGTAAGGCGATTATACAAGATTATAATTATTGGCACGGAATGAAGTGACATCAGATTTGGTTGTAAGAGAATCTTAATTACAGATTCAAAACACTTACTGTAAATTTTATTCCAAATGTGAATTGTCATGCATTATCCTAATTTTTCGAGAGATAATTTTTAGAAAGTACTTATCTCGAAGTTTGAGACCGTTTAGCCTCGTATTGTTTGAACTTTTGTTTAAATTGTTTATCATTTCACAAATTCCGAGTGCACAAAAAGAAGAAAAAAAAAGAACTAGAGTTATATCCATTACTCATTCGTTTTGTATTAATGTAATCACGAACTTATTTAAAATTTTATTTTTTATGTGATACTATGCCAAAGTTATGATCCGCTATATGGATTTCGGAAGGTAATTAGTGACAAATTAGCGATGATAAATGTTAGTTAATGTTCGTAATGTATTTTTCAAGGTCAGTATGAAAGTAAGGACTCACTATATGTTAATTTCGTCAGGGTCAGTCGCAATAGGTGAATTGAAGAACTTTGTATTTAACGTAAGTTATTACAAAAGTATTCAATATATTCAAAATGATATTTTGAGAAATCTTTGTTACGAGTTATTATAGTCTTTCAATAATGGACGTTTTATTACTAAATTTAGTGAATATTTACTATATAATTGCATTATTAATAGCTTTTCGTCGTACACCTCCTTTACATGATATATTAATATCGCTTATTTAATGTTTATTGTTTATACTACTTCAGTTCCTAGGTTATCAGTGTCTGAAAATTCTCCGCAGAACTTTTAAATTACTTTAGTGAGTTATTTCGTACATATATAGTTACAGAGACAGAGCGACTAATATCATACGTTAGCACTTGAGCACAATTCGTGTAAGCAACGTATTTAGTTTTATTATGGCAAGTTTAATTATGTGTTTGCATGAATACTGATAACAAGTTGACCAGATTGTATTTTAACAGATTGCTTTTTAAGGGGCGTGTCAATTATGCATGTGTCTACATTTAATTGAGCTATTTATTTTCGCTGTGTTAACAAAGTACTCTCATTGCATATTTCTAATGAAAATGACCATTCTTCTACATGCCATTCCTACGAACAGTATACTTTAAATCCATCGGATAAAATCTATAATTTATTAGTTCTAAGTAAATGTAATTTTAACATTGCAAACAATTTGTATTTTGATATTAATGATTTTTCAGCTTTTGGTTTTTGCTGATATCTATTGCATATTTAATTTTATACCGGTTCAGGTTTTCTCTGCCGTTTTCCTTTAGATATTTTTTACTGGAATTAATGGGATCTTCATTTGCTTTGGAGAATAAATTAGCTGTTGTATCCCTCGTGGTCAAACGCAGATTTTAACTGCATTTTGCCAATAAATTATTTCCATGTGCTGTATTAAATTGACACATTATTTTAGATCTTGCATTGTAATTTTTAATGAAAATATTTCAGAATTTTTGAAATAATTAGTTTTGATTGCAAAATGTTCGATGTTCACAACTTTTAAATATAATGGGTTCACTTTCGTCATAAATACTTGATGTCTTTGTGACTAGACCAGACATCTTCTGTTCTCCACTCGACACGAAGTTTACGGAAACTTATAGAATATATTAATAGAAATATTAATAGTATATTAAATATATACTGTTATAATAATATAAATAATATTAACTATATAAATAATATTAACTATATAAATAATATTAACTATATAAATAATATTAACTATATAAATAATATTAACAGTACTGTTAATAGATTTTTTTNACTCTCCCCGCGTGTGGGACTCGCCGAATGACTCAGCCATACCCACTAAAAACCCTCCTGAATTACAACTCAAAACTCAAATCCCATTATATCTCACAACTTTACTAAATATCATTAAAAAAAAAAAGAAGAAGAAGAGGAAAGAAGAAAATGAACGATACCCTAGCCCTCGCAACCTAGTAGCGTCGGGATCGAAAAGAACAAGAGGTGACCAAGGAAGGTCAGAAAAGAGAAAGGAAGGAGCATGGCACAAGCAAGTGGAAGCAATGCCAGACTCAGCTCGGGGCCCCGTGTTTGCCAAACACGTACTTACTAGATGTTAGTCCCCTGGGGCGAGGCAGGAAAATGAAAGATACCCTAGCCCTAATGGCGTCGGGATCGAAAAGAACAAGAGGTGACCAAGGGAGGTCAGAAAAGAGAAAGGAAGGAGCATGGCACAAGCAAGTGGAAGCAATGCCATACTCAGCTCGGGGCCCCGTGTTTGCCAAACACGTACTTACTAGATGTTAGTCCCCTGGGGCGAGGCAGGAAAATGAAAGATACCCTAGCCCTAATGGCGTCGGGATCGAAAAGAACAAGAGATGACCAAGGGAGATCAGGAAAGAGAAAGGAAGGAGCATCGCACTGTTAATAGAAATATTAACAGTACAATAATGGAAATTCTTTTAATATCATATTATTTACTAATGCAAGAAAATCATTTTTATCAAAAATAATTTTGCTCATATTTAGCCGTTTATTAACCAATAGAATTTAACACTTGAGGTATGTGTCATCATTCAGTCGATTTTATACTATTATGAAAATTGATTTTCCTGTACTATCAATTTTGTGTATATTATATTAATTGTGCAGGTATTTAACATAAATACGTGTTGAAATCTGTATCGGGAATACAGTACTCGTAGGAGAAATCGCAAATTGTAGTTACAAGAGAATTGTTCGCTTTTCACAGCAATTGTTTGATGAGTAAACAGATTAACAGGGGATCCGAGAGAATTTAGGGGGTACAGAATCAGTTGATTTATACAATAAATGGACGTACGAAAATGTTTCAATACTATTTCAACACACATTTAATTGACTATGTACAATCATTCCAAGAAATACTCTAATTGTAAGTTGTATCTTCTATTTGTTTCCTGTTGTACTAAATAGTTTCTGAAAGAGACTTGATATACTTCTTGAATAGTCAATAAGATAATATTAAAATAATGTACATTTTAGGTCACACATAAATATATTACTGTATATAGCAGATTATTGAGGTAAGGTCANAGACTTGATATACTTCTTGAATAGTCAATAAGATAATATTAAAATAATGTACATTTTAGGTCACACATAAATATATTACTGTATATAGGAGATTATTGAGGTAAGGTCATCTGTTGCAATCAAATCACATTTTACTTGCCCTTTTGATTGCAACAGATGACCTTACCNATTACTGTATATAGCAGATTATTGAGGTAAGGTCATCTGTTGCAATCAAATCACATTTTACTTGCCCTTTTGATTGCAACAGATGACCTTACCTCAATAATCTCCTATATAGAGTGTATTTTAAGGGTCAAGAACAAACATGATATAAATATATTATTTTAATTTTAGATAAACCGACAGTAATTTGTAAACAATTATTTACCTTCAATAATAGGAATGCTTTTCTGGCAGAATGATAAACACTGACAGATGAACTAGTCAACAAAGCTCACGCTGTGAGGATTGAACAGTTGAATGAATATTATTTTATTGTGTTATGCAATGGTTTACTCTTAACTGTTCACACCATACGTACAAACACATACAATTTTAAATTTAACCAGACAAGTGATAAATTACAGTTTTGACGAATTTATCTCTATGTCACGGAACTTTACCCTAATATTCTGCAATACGATGCTTTTTTTGGGAACCGTATTTTTTGAATCCTTCATCTAATATTGTATGAAATTCCATTCATTAATAATGAACCCTGGATTTTACAAAATATGCAAAACATGTTTTCTTATTCCCCGACGTTTGGATTGTGACAATAAATGAGGTGAATGTCATTCACTAATTTTTTAAATTTAAATACTAAAGCAATTCGAGTATTTAAATTCTCGTTGCATGCTCAATCTGAGACCGTATACTAATTTGACTAAATTTTTAAAGACTCAGCAGATAAATACTGTTGTTAAATTATAATTGCAATGCTTATTCCTCCAAATATTTATTCTCTCGAAAAGTAAAGAGAAAGATTTTCAGATTTCTCTCGAAATGCATTACGTAAAGTGAGATTGTGTGTGGATTGATGAATCCGCCGGCATCACGTAATCTCACGATGTAAACGCACGATTGACCAGGAATTCGTTTTCTTGATTTGAGCTGCGCGCGAATGGAATATGTATTGTGAAATACATTACGTTCACGTTCTCCAATGCCACTGTAGCCCTTTTCGATTTTATCGGCAACTTTATTGCTCTTGATCCTTTTTCTTTTTCTCTCTGGGCTGCTACGGACGAATTATTTCTTTTCACGTAGCGGGAAAATTGTTTACAAATACACGTTCTTTGTAAACTCGAGTGGTGAATCTAAAGTGAGACCATGAAGAAATCAATAGACGGTTAATGTTTTGAGTGAATGATATTATTTTACCAATATTTATATTTGATTTCATTTTTACGTTTGATTTACGGATATCGTAAGGTTTGTCTGTGGATATTTCTCCAAGACAAATGTACACAAACGGGAGAACATTGACAATATGACTAGTAATACAAAGATTTTTCGCAATTTGGCACAAATAATAATTAAAAAATAATTATAATGAATTATACTTTAAAACGTAATTAAAAAATATAATAACACGAGATGATTTATTTGAGTTAGTATGTTTGGATAACAGAAGAGAAATCTGATAATTATGTAATAATTTCATGATTCACGAAATATTTTGTAAATATAAAATGAATTTTCTAAGAAAAGTAAATAACATCCTATTCAAATTTAATAACATGCATGACAACCTTAATTTTCAGATCAAATCTATGTCAAGTAACTGCATGTTAATTAGAGAGTGAATTCTATTACGCAATGTAGTCTCTAATAATGATATTTGTCTCTTATTAGCTCCACTCGTCGGTTTGGATATTTGATTTACGGATGATTCAATCATATTAACGAAGTTCGATAGCTATATAGGAGAAGTCTGATTGCAGTGAAGATGTTTTGGGAATAATAATTACTAGTGCGGATAAAAGAAAGCAGTTTTAGCCTTTATCAGTGCAATTTTTCTATAAGAATGAAAAATAATGTTCTATAACTCTTTGGGTTTTTCTAATCTAAGAATTAGCTAAAGCTCAACCAACTTAGAAATAATGCGCAATCATTTACGTAATTCAATTTTTTATTACACCACGGTATAAAAATAGTTATATAAGGTAACATTTATCTGATTGTTTCTTATGCATGTTATGTATAGTTAACTTATAGTACGAAATTGTAGTTCAACTTCATGAAACAATTATGAGAAAAGTTTATTCGATAAAATGTACTAAAAAAATTAATGTATTGATTTTCTGAACTCACTCAACGTCACCCGGGAATTTGAGCTTTTTTCTGGGGCGTTTCAGGCAATGTGGCTAAATTTGACCATAAAATAGATGAAGATAAATGGAAATAGCTAGTATCATACACCACCAAAACTTCAAAATAGTGTTTTGTCTCTTTTAGGCTGTTTCAGACAACGTCTTGTGTATGATGAATATCAGTGGACTAGTAAAGATTTGCGTAGTTGACATACATTGAAAAATTTAATCATTTATATTTATCCGATGACCTTTTGCGTTTCAAACCGTTATGGCCTGAATAGTATTTTCAAATTTTACACCTATACATAAAACGAAGAATTATTTATAAGACAGATATTGTTGACAAATGTAATGCTCGCTAATTCGTTAGCGTAATTTTTTTCATAACATGATGGGAATGAGGTTAAACGACGCCTTCCCTTGTATCGCATTTCAGGCGTTTGTGTAGGTCTTCCATGTCTATTGCTTTTCATTCGTCTGTAGATTTTGATATGAGTACAACAAAAGTGAGATAACTTGTTGACTTGAAGCACTGTAATATAAATAAAGAATTATACTTTTTAGTGTTTATACCAAGTTAACTGTGGAGGAAAAAAAGAAACTTTATTGTCATCTGAATTTTTTTCTAAACTAATCGTTCAAATTTTACTATTTATTTTTCTCCGAAGACGGATTTTTTTCAGATTGATACATTAAAATCGTCGTTGTCTATTATTTGTGTTTCCTAACGTTACAAAGTATATTCACCTTTCCTGAGAACATATCTATGAATTCAGAAAACAATCCCATAAATCGGATGAGTGGTTCAAAACTTTAAGTACATTTACAGACGTACACTGAATTTTCAAATTATAAGATAAGTTTTTCGATGGCATCTATATTGACGCTTATTGTATTGTATTATGTTTAGTATTAACTATCTTGAATATAATTTCGTGTGTTGACCATCTCGGACCAAAGCACTTGTCATCTCTTGGACCTGTATCATCATTGGAAGGGCGACGTGGCCGTTTCAGTACGTAGGCCAGACCCTGTGATATCACATCCAACACCAAACACAGACTAAGGGAGTTTATTGCTACGGTCTAGATATAGTGCAGTGGAGAGGAATCGGTGTTTGTGGATGAGCTACGCTATGGAAAGGTCAAGGTTTGGGTGAGCACCTTGACGTGTTGAGTATGACGTCGCGTCTGACGCTTGCTCCTCTATGACGTCGCCGCTGATGCTAGCAACGCTTGGCAGTGCTTTGTGTTCACGCAGCTAGTGGCATGGCAGACAACCGTGGTGACGCCAGTGGCGATTTCGGTTCTAAGCGGATTATGCTTTCAATGGCTCTATGCTCGCAACTCTGCTCACGATACTTCCCTCATAGTGGCGGTATCTGCACGCACCCAGTCATCACGTCTTTGTCTTTCTCATTCACGTATTTCCAAGCCCTATATTTTTCTCTTTTCTGCTTTCTCATCCACCCATGTCACTTATCATCATTACTCTCCACCAGTGGCGGATCTAGAGAGGGGGCTAACTGGGGAGATTATTGTTTTACGACATGGAAGCATGAGCCGTACCCCAAAAACACTCTGGTTGCTATGAGAGTGGAAGGTATCTTGATTTTAATAATTAAAAGATTTTGGATTGGAGAACCACGTGGATTTAGTACGTGAAATTATTTATTATCGTGAAATGTCTGGTGAGAATAGAGCTCTCTAGTGGCAGATTGACGTACTTAAACCTTTTAGATCTATTGATAGTATTAGATAATATTGTTAGGTTCTGGTAGAAATGCACCGCAACACAAATTTTATTAATATTACTTTAATTATGTATTTGATGTATCTTTTTTAACAATCTGGAATTATTAATAACAATAACATTTAGTTATTAAAGTCATTAACATGGTATTATTAGTTTTATTAATCTGATGTTAATTTTATTAATGTGGTAGTGTTAATTATATTAATCTGGTATTATTAATAACAATTATAACTAATATCAGTTATTAACCTGGTAACACTTTTACGATGTATGCCATTTATCAACTTCAATTTTATCTATCAAGAATTCAAGACGAATTGGGGAAGGCTATANCCCCCACACACACACCATAGATCCGCCAGTGCTCTCCACTTCTTTGTCGTCTCATTGCCATCTCCTCTTCTCAACATCCGCCCATTTCTCTTTGCCTGTAATCACGTCAACCAGTTGTTACTCTTCTTATACCCTAATCCTCTTTCTCCTGGACCACTCCTCTCTTTGCTCCTCGCGCTGTCTTCAAAACAGTCTCCCACATTTTACACCGCACAGTGTTTACTCGCTTGATTCTATATGTCTTTAACATGATACCCTATCTCCTCCTTTCTGTATATTTTGTGTTTGTCAATGTCTTTTCTTCTCTTGAAGATAAAGTTGAAAACAATTGTTTCAATAAACCTTCAGCCAAAAGCAAAAAAGGGGTTTGACATCTTCAAATCAATGCTTTTACGATGCTGTATGTTTGATGAATCGTCATCGGTTTTTTCTTCGTTCACAATTTTTGAGAAAATGCTCTTAAATAGTGTATTGAGTTCTGAGAGGGTAAAATAATATTGATTAATATTTGCATGAAATACATCGACTGTATAAATGGGTCTCAACACTGGGTGATGAAACAAATTTCAATTTGCAACATTATGCGTTTTCTCACATTTTTGAATTAATTTTGAAATCTTTAGTTTCCTGTAGAGTTTATTTTTGTTCGTATTTAATGAATGGAAAAGAAAATAGTTATCGTAGCTGTGTAACCTGTTACCCTCCTATAAATGGCTGTGTATTTATATGTTGGAATTAAAAGCATTTTGGTTGATTGAAGAGCTACATTTCTTGAAGTGAGAATTTTTAAGCACATTCATAGGTACATAAGAGTGATGCAGGTACATATTTATCTTCTCCATTCTTTCAATCTTAGAGTAAATTAATGGAAATAAAAATTAAACGATATCAGTCTTTTCGAAGATATTTATTTGAATTGATGATAAAATGAATACAAAATTGTATAGCCCCCTACAATATGCATGCCCTTAACTAAAAATATATTTTAGTAGATAACTTTTCAAGAAGAAGGTTACTAGCAATAGAAGAACGATCTATACATAAATAAAGCCGACACCAATCTTTCTATTGGAGACTAGGATCTAACCCAGTCTCAGTACTGCTAATATTAAAACATCATAAGTAGCTTATAGTAATAGCTTACATTAATCGTTTGCATTAATCTCATTGGTTGTGGTGACGTAGCACGAAATGCTGTAAAGTTACTGTGAGAACAGGTACATTAATGTTAATGTGAAGATTCAAATTCAAATTCAAATAATATTTAAGTAGCTATTCTATTGTGAACCAGAAATGTGTTTCCTTCGTCTTTATAATATTGGAATTGTCAAAACGTAATGGATATAAAAACGTAACAGGGGTATCAATAACTTCGTTAAGGGATGGCAAGTTAAAAGACGTTTTGAGTTGTAAACATTTTTTATGGTAACTTTGACAATTAAAACTACACCTATATTGGAATATAAAAAGTGGAGCAAAATTAAATGATGAAGAAATAAAGTGTGGTTAAGTATCGAGTGCAAAACTAAGTGAAGGAATTGAGATNTTAAGTATCGAGTGCAAAACTAAGTGAAGGAATTGAGATGGGTGGCTATTAGACAGTCATGGAGTGTGTGTATTACAATGTCCCACTTGTCAAACAATGTAATTTTAAATTTTTTGAAGAAGATATCTCTTTAGTATCTTGGGTCCTCTGGTATATTGGCTGCAGCCAGATTCACATCAGAACAAAAGAAACAATTCACGTACATTGTGTCTCGATTTTATTCCTTCGTTGATCCAGATGAGCATGGAAATCTTAAGACCCAGCAACAGGTCTGAAAAATGTAATTTGATTGTTCAAGATAATGTACCTCGCCTGTAATCTATCTAGTTCAGTAGGTGAGGTTGAAGGAAGAAAAGAGTTGCGCTTACCCCTTATAATTAATTAAGTTATAACAATTGCTTATTTATTATCTCAAACTATTAAATAGTTACTTTTACAATGTATATTTGCGTGTACATGCAACCTATGTAGATATGTATACAATACGTATATTCTCTACAATTTTTAAATTGTTGGAAAAGTATTTCAGATATCTGAGGCGAGCTAATGTGCAATTACCTTCTCCCCATAAAAAAGTTTATATACCATAAGATTCTGCCTATCACTGAACCACATGTATAGTTATTAAACAATTTGTGCTACTGCAAAAGGGGAGCGTACGAGTACTATGAGAATTAATCAAAGATACCATTTTTCTTTAAGTTGAGTGAGGATACCCCTGTACGATGACTCTCTCAGTCTCTCACAGTGGTGTTCGCACGTTGGAGACCCCTGAGTGCCGTTAGTCAACGCCACAGCACCGTTGGGTGCGCGCGATCGGAAGGGATTAGTTCAAAGCTGTGAACTGAAACTCGCGACATCGAAAGCTTCCAACATTGTGCAATAGTATATGGCCCGTCATCAATGGCTTTGAATGCCCGGGCATGCGACCAATCGCCTTGACTTGTGTGTTTGGGTAAACGACTCCGTTTTACTACACGTTCAATGAAACAAATTATCATACATTATCTGGTCTTGTAATACAAATTCTACTACAATTAACGTCCATTATTTAATCAAATTAAATAAATAATCAAAGACTTACGGACGAACATATATATTGTGACTCAAGGTGAGTTGTTCGTCCGAAAAGGATCGTGAGTTTTTTATTGTTATATTTTATTCATACATGATTTGCTGTATTCATACATTTTCTCGACATTTCTTTATATTTGTGAAAATTTTATTGCGACATAGTAAATGTCTTATTTGTTCTTTCACACACTCTGGCAAAATGACGACAAAATTTCATATTTAAACCTTTTCTACACCTCTCCTCTCACGAAGGAATTTTACTCAATTATGTTTGGCTACTTTTAAATGTTTTAGTCAATTTTTCTCCAATGCGGCTCCATAAAAATTCTTTTTTATTATTATTTTGGTTAGATAAATTCATTGGTCTCGTTTCCCAGAAACAAAATTAAAACATTTAATACTAAAATGAGACCATCTCAGATCACATTTCGTCGGAAAAAATTATCTGCGTTGTTTCCATAGAAATGCATCCTATGTTTTCTTCATAAAGTATTTATCTACGTTTTTGAGGAAGGGAACGTACTTGGAAAAATATGCAAGACATAACTCTTGAATGATCTTTTCGCGGTCGGTAAGTGGTAAAAAACTGTCATGTAAAATTTTATCCCAGAGAAACTCTGTATTCTGTAGATTATATTAGCAATAAAATTTTCACTGTAATTTTTGTTTTATCATGGGGAAACGTGACTACAAAAATACCAGCTCAACTTGTTTTCGCACTTAATGTACTAGGGTTATTTAAATTTTAAATATCTTTAATTTCTTTAATTTGACAATTTCATTATACATTTTTAATTTTTGGTATTATTTTATACTTCTACGAAGTACTTATTTTATTCAATGCGTTTCGTCTTTTTACTTGTTCAAATAGTTCTCTTTTATAAAGTTNTCCTCATATATATATATATATATATATATATATATATATATATATAGATATAGAGAGAGAGAGAGAGAGAGAGAGAGAGGGAGGGACTTCCGTACTATTATTATTGATAATTAATTAAGAAAATCTCAAAAAATTTGGAATGAAAAAAATAAACTTAATGAATCACAGGGTTGAGAACGGAATACTCACTCCTATCGGAACCACTCACAATAAAAACACAGCAATGTGGTGTTCAAAAGACATCAAATATCTTTATTGGATAACATTATATTGATCTACACACGTAAACATTTGTGAATGACTTTTAACACAAGAATTCCTCGGGCATTACACATTAAAAACTCACCCCAAATTCGGCCACTGGGCTGGTCGGTTCATTGACCTCTTAACACTTTTGTACGTAGAACATTTACACTTGCATAATCACATATCATTACAATTTTAGTGGGCCTTACACAAATTTGGGAACACGTTACACTTTTTACAGTTCTTAAATTGTTTTGATGATGTCTGACTTAGATGATGAACCAGTATGTAATGTCACTCGAATAGCTGTTGAAGACACCTCTTCGATTCCTTTTCGTACCGCTTTGACCAGTCTCGTCTTCTTTACCGATTTTTATTTCTCCATCGAGATTTTAGTGAGTCGTATTTTGATCCTTAAATCAGTTTGCCTTATTTTTACATTAAACGTTCTTTGCAATATTAATTATAGCTTCGTGGTCCCTTGCCTAATCATCAATACTATGCCTTCGGGCTGAACATAAAGGGTACACACGGTATGTGACTGTACAAGAACGTTGCCAATTTTTGGCTCACAATTACTTGAAACTGATTACACGGCGGATCGCCTCACCCTGAATTTACTGCTTTCTTTACTCGCGAGAGTCACTCAATTAACTGGTCGGAGTTCTTAGCGTAACGAACTAATTTCTAATGACGGTGGCTTCACCGTTTCTCACAGATCATCGTTCAGAATTTTGGTCAAAAATACTGTCATTTTCACGTCAATGGCGATTAAATTTGGTGTTCCTTGCTACTCCACTTCACTAAATATTGTTCACCAGCAGATAGATTAATTTCATAAGTATTAGAAAGTTAATAAAATTTTAAACACATGTTGAACAGAATGGTTTATCACTCAGAAGTTGTTTAGTCGTAACGATTCACACTTTTGTTTCTATTGTCATTAAAACTGCGTCTCGTTAAATAAATTGTTTGTAACAGCTTGAAAATGTTATTCAAAATAATTTCGAATAGAAAGCTGAAAAACTCATGTGCTCTACTCACACAATTACACGAAAATTGCTGTTCTATGCGCACCAAGTTAAAAACTTATGCTGCGTGTGCTCACTACGCCAAACAAACTTGCGCTGTCTTCGCGCACAAAAATAACTGCTATCTGGATATCTCGATAAAACTTTCTGCGTCTGAATAACTGGTATCTGCCTATCTGGATCCCGAGTGCTTCCATGCCCCTCTTTTTATAAAAAATATCGTCACGTGACGTTCTCCTTATGCTTTCTTCCCTCCAATGTACGTCTGTTGGTTTTCTCCCCCCTACAATTTCATTGGATATTTCCGAAAAAGAAGTTAGTTGCTATTTCATTTAACCACTAGTTACACTTGGCTCCGCCCTTGGTGACTTTTGATTGGTGGTTTCAGTTTTTCATTCTTTCTAAACTTCGGTAGCTAGAAACGAAGTTCCATCGGCCATTTTGTTCCTTACAAACAATACTCCTTGTGATCTTTTTCTGCGCAGCTGCGTCTGCGGCAAGATCCTCAGATCCCCAGTTTTATGATTTTACGACGTTCTAGAACTGGTATGAAACATGTTTCGACTGTCGGCATCCTTTTTGACCTTAAATTTTTATAACTTCTTTTGAATTTAGCATTTGCGTATTTTCAGTGAGAACATCCCTAAAATTTTCTGTTTCGAAACCCTCCGTCCTTTGCCAACTAACATCCCCAGAGACATGTGCGGCTACCTACTTCTTTGCTTTTTTTCGACGCGAGTACCTAGACTACTAGATCCTTCTTTGACATCCTCTACCGCCTCGACCTTTTCGCTCTCGTCAAATGTTCAATTGCTTATTGCCTTGGGAAAATAATATTCCCTTACATCCGCTCTTTCTGAAGTCTTTCTGTTAGAATGAATTTTGAGGTTCGTATTTCTAAAGAGTATTTTTTCTAATTTTGCATATTCAAACTTGTCTGTCCCTCGGCATGTGGTTTCGACGCTGCTTCTTTGAATCTTTGCAAATAATGGGTTTTATGGTTTTTTTTCTTCTTATATTTCTAAAGAGCCTGTGAGGTTTTGCCGACAATACTTTCCCATGCTTGCTCCAGACCACCCTCTGCGTTCCCGTCTGCTAGCTACTATTTCTAAATAGTTATTATTTGTTAAATTTTGAGAACGTGTTTTTTAATTATTATTTAATTCAATGCACGGTCTCAATATATATACTGTGAATAAAACAAGTCCTCATTAACTCGGACAAACTTTATTATTCTTTAATTATTAGAGAATTTTCTGCATATTAATATACTGAGTATAAGATTCCACGGTGTTCTAAAAAGAGTAATAATATTTTCATGGTTTTGCCGATAAAAAATCATTGTTTTATTTTTAGTCCTGAGGAAAATGGAAATGACTCTCTCATTTATTCAAAATGTACAGTTGGGCAAGAAAACCAGCATCCTTTTCGCACGCGTCAAGTCGATTTTTACGACGAGCCCTGCGGTATCCTCTCTCCATTGAGCCAATTTTCGTTCGAGCTACGCCAGTCGATTTGCTCTGCGTCTTCTCTCACTTTTACGAGCCGCATGGGCATGTGTTCACTTCCTTATGCACGTGTGACCACTTTGCTATTCCCTCTGGGACGCGTGTGGGTCACTGGCAGCCAGAAATTTCATGACACCGACTCTCTCGCCATTCCAAAGCTCCACTTCCCTTGCAACTGGTGCTCGCTCCACGCACACTGCAGCCACGTCGCTACTACCGCCACCACGTGCTTTCCAAACATCGTAACATAAAACTTCTCTTACATAACCATCATCATTGCGTCTGTCATTTATGATCACCAGTTAGAGTAACAGTTGTTGATACCAATAGTGTGATTACACTGCCACAATTTCTAGGTTCCCTTCGCGGTATACATCGTAGTTCCCTCAACTATTTAAAATTCTAACACATCCACCACTAGACCTTCACTTAGTGCTTCAACTTTAACTCTTTCATTCATTTTTGACGTTACTATTCGTCCATCGAGTACCAGAGGAGTACGAGATACTCTGCGAATTCTAGTCTTAATTAACTACTCTCTCAATGGTTGCAATTAGCCATTGATTCATTAAAGTGTTTCTTTACGTACCCGGGGTGGTTTTCAGAGCAAAACGAGAGAGGAGGGTAATCGGATGCGGAGCCCGTTCAAATAGGCATTCCTGCACTTGCACTCCTCTGGATTGATGATGAAAGTAAAATTTTAAATGTCCATTGAGCTACAAGCTATTGCATTGTAAGCTATGTAATTTTGTGTTAATAGTATCCATTTGAAAATGACAATAATAATTAATGTGAGATTTCTATTTTATAATTGTTAATAAATATTTTAAGTTACTTGTAGTTTTATGATATAAATCAGCCTTCTTAAAAAATGGATTGTATACCACCTTTTCTCTTGATCAAGGAAGAGAAACTTGTTATCAGTTCGGTCTTCTGTGTACTAAAAATTCATTTATATGTACGATACATACCAGTAAATCGTTAGGATCACTTAAGCCATTGTAACTTGAAGTCAATTTCTGATCAAATTTTAGGTATTGGTTAATATACGAAATGAAAGATTCCCTGGCCTTTAAGGATAATGTACAGTGGTATAAAATTATCAGTGAAAGATTGCGAAGCTTGATGAATTGATGAGTAGACACGAAAGTTTCACTACTCAAATCTAAACGACGAAGACCTTTATTTTATTCGTTTGGTGCTTTTTACAATAAGAAACCACTTTTGGACACTGGTACTGCCGTCGAGTGACATGTCGCTGAATTGAAGAGTGCGAGATCGATACCCTGCTCGACCAAATTGGGTAAAGTTTTCAATGTGGTTTCTTTCACATCCAGAGAAGTGACGGTTTGACACGAGTACCTTTCGTTTCCCGGGAACCCAACACTTTATCTTCCCGAAGCTTTACACCCAAGTCTTGGTTTGGTGGACGGGTAGGTTTCATAGCCTAAACCTCGTCACGAGACAAAATATTAATAAAAAAATAACACCATTATTAACCGTCTCATTTAAAATGTATAATTTATTGACTGATATTTTCAACTCTTGTTTTTTCACTGTCACGTATTCCATTATCTTTCATTTTTTTGTCTTTTAACTCTTTCAGGCGTTTATGCGAATGCCTTTTTAGTTATTACATCTTTTCACAAGTCCACAGCTTGTTCTCCCCATTTCAAACGAGTGTTTTTCTATCTTTAAAAGCAAGTAATAACGTTGGCATTTTTTCTCCGAACAGAAAGCCAATATTTTAATGCCTTTGGTACGAACACTTTTAGAATAAAAAGCGATTGGAATTTCCAAAGAATTCTGGAATTCGATGTGCTTTGTACGATGCCGAATGTGCTTTTAGGTAATTATTTGAAGAGCAATGAAACAGGAATTATCTTCTCTCTGTGTTTCCTCTCTTTAGGTTTTCTGCTACGAGGAGGGAATGTTATATTTTCCCTTTCCCATTACATGTAATAAAATTAAAACTTTATTTACGAATTGAAAATCAGCGATCAGGTTTTTAGAAACTTCACGATGGTCTTGTACTGTACATGTGACAGATTATGACCCTTTAATTGCTTGAAAACTAAGTAAGATTTCAAAAGTATTAAATTACTCCGGTAATATAATTTGTTAACAAATGACGTCTATTATTTAAAAAAATCAGAACTGGAAGTGAAATGCAAACAAAAAACTAATTTGTCTTCCTTTTATATTTCTACATTGATCCATATTCTTTAATACAGCATTTATCAGCTTTTGGATGTTCTAGTTTAAGTATAGGTTTAATATCTTAAATAAAGGAAATATTGAAAAAGTACATTTCATATTTTATCGTGTTTAAATATTTTAATAGGAAACATGTTTCAAAGTAATAGTTCTAATGTTGAATGGAAAAGTGCTTTCATTAATGACATTTAATGATTTATCTATGTAAATATATGGGTATTTCTCCTAGTTTTAAATCAACATAGTTATTTTCTGGCGGCTCGCGGACCGTATGTACCCCGCAAAACTCGTTTTTATTCCAGCGAATTTGATATACTTTACATCAAATTTTTCGTCAAACGTTGGGGGCAAAACTTTGTTATAAGTCTATAGAAATAATTAAACTATAAAATGATATCAGAATTAATATTTGACAAAATAAATCAAAAATAATATTTATGAGTGCAAATATCACGTTCCAAATAAATAAATATAATCCATTCCTTTTATTCGTCGAGTAACATTTTGCCAAACTCCATCCCGATTGATCGAAAATGTAATGAAAATAACTCTCGGGCTAAGACAAGTTGGACAGCGCTGACGTAAATGGTAAAGTCGAGAAACATTTCTTTGAATATTTAAATTTCGATCCCTTTGTCAGTTGGGTACACGCTTTGTATTCTCATTGTTCTTTTTATTCTGTCTTCGTGTTTGCCGTATATAGGAGGACGTAATAAGACAAATTTCAGGGAAATGTGCTAAGTTGCATTTATGGCCTCCACCACAGCGAGTTGTGAAGAATGGTGTATAGTGATGCATTGTACGTACAGTTGATTGATTTGTAATCTAGTTGTCATGATTTGTAATGTTTATTGAGTTGTAATAATTTGTTCATGATCATTTATGTAAAGATTTTGCGACCTAAGTGAACTGGGCATATAACGTAAATGTAGGTAGGGTGCCAAAGAAAAAAATTATGGGAAAATTTGAAGTCAAACGACGAGTAAGGGAGGGAAAGATAAAGAAAGGATCCTGCTGTGTAATTTGGTGTTCTCGGCTGGAGAAGAGTAGCAAGAAAGAGGAACAATTGAAGGACGAAGATAGAGGAGTCCAAGAACTACATGCCACGAAAGAAAAAAGTAATATCATGGGAATTTTATAATGTAACAACTTTTTATTTTGTGGTTGCATGAGTCATTAACTTAATGAGATTGAAATTTACTGTCAAAATATTGATAGATTCAATGTTTTAGGTACAAAATATTAGTGAAAGAAATTCTAAAAAATTTTTGGATAATGTATGAAAAAATATATTAATGATATATAAAAGCATTAACGCACTTATATGAAGTATTTTATCAGTAAAGCTAGAAATTGAATGAGAAACAACTCTTAAGACGGTAGTGAGCAAATTTCACTAGTTTTTCTCAAAATTTAGCAAATGCCAATAAAAGTCTTTTGTACATTGACTGATGACCTTATTCACATCATCTTGAATTAAATCATAATATATTTTATATAAATACTTTAGTGTTACTGAACTTTATACAAGTTATAAAGAATTGAATTATTTCCAGAATTGTTCTTAATTTTACCTTCAATTAATTCATTAATGTATTCTGACCAACGTTAGATGTGTGCCGTTCATTGAACCTAGTCTTAAGCTTTCTCTATTCTGGTGATTTGTTTTTTTTCTGTTATGTTGTGACGCCTGCAAGTATAAAGCCAAGTAAATTACTTATTGAAGATTTACATTGCAATGTTTTCTTCTCAGTTCCACATTTTGGCCATCACTTGCCATCTTCCCATTGGAGCGCGCGTCTTCAATTCATTATCTGCTGGTTGGGAGACGGAGCTGTAGACATTCAACTTCGTAAAACTTTCTCCACAAGGAGGTGTAGCTCTAAGGAAGAATTCCAGAGACACTCGTCGTCTTCCCGAGTTTAATATCATGAGGAAACTTGAGAAAGGAACAAAAGTTAATAAGAAAAGTCCTTCGGAATGTTGGTGTTTTATAACAATTCTGGGAATAACGCTCTTCTTTATCGCTTAATATAAATTCAGTAATGCTGAAGTATTTATGCAAAAATATATTTTGGAAATCTACGATACTAATAACTCTTCATTGTTATTCAACATAATTTATCTATGACCACGAATGAAACACCATTTAACCTCATAACCCTTATTTATTCCAATAATCTCTCTCCATTTCTTAAAACCATATATCCAGCATCGTGAGTCTGACACTGTTGTGTGATTCATGACAAAGGAATTGTTTTTCTTTCATTTACCGGGGGATTATGTATGTGCAGTTAATTAATAGTAGACTGAATTAATTATATTAGAGTGAAATACGTTGCCAAAGAATTGTTTTCAGTATTTCGATTGTGCTCGAATGAAAAATACAAAAAAACAAATTCGTGTAACAGTTTTTAATGTGTTTAAAAATAGTTTCGAATGATTTAATTTCAAAAAAATATCATCAGTTCCAAATATATCAATACAAAATTTTTCTTAAGCGGTGGTAGCCAGTGTTAGTGTCGTTATACCTTACTTATGCTTATGAAACCTATTCCTCCACGAATTGTCACTGCTATTTTAAGACGACTTTTGCCGGGTGAGATGTGATGGTGACAGTAATGATCGTCAGGAATGAAGCGAAGGAGATTTCTGGTTGATCGTTGGCGCGGGTCGATTGCGTCATTTCCGATGCCTCGCAGCTTTCTCTCGAATCCCCAAGGACCTCTTGAATTTCTACGCCCTCAATGTGGCGAAAGAATAGTCCAGCCACTGCAAATCCTTCTCAACAGCCCGCGAGCTCTGATATCCATGGCTACTAGCCAATGAACGAAGGTCGAGCACAGTGGGTCATATTACAATTCAGTCCAAACTTATTTTCTTTTTTATATTTGGCACTGATAGTTTGATATGAAAGTGCTGATTGTTGGTATTTTGTAGCAATATTAGTTTGACATGATCTACTGTGTTAAATATGTTGATAGCAAAAATAATTAAGCAAAATAAATATCTTTATTCTCATTTAAAAAGTAAATCCATTTTTTTTTGTTTTGTAAATCCCATGAAAAGAAAAAAGAGTGTTTCTTTCCCCCTCCAAAAAAGTACAATTTGCGAATAATATGTATATTTGAGGAGATTCTTTGGTAGGAGGTATTAGAGAGAAATAGTGTGCTGGATATGACTCCCCACCAAAATTTTACCACACTAAAGAATTTTATTTACGTCAGAAATATTGATTGTTTTGAACATTTGGGAAAACTATTGACACATAACTAAGGTCCATGTGAGCCATTTTAATGTTTTCTATGAAAATTTATTTTTATATTGTGTAACGTATCAATGTCGAAGTCCTGTGGATGCTTTCCTGCTTCTAAATTGAGGTTTATTTTGGACGATGTTCAGTGGTATGAAATAATATGATTTCGTGTTATCAGATGATACTTTTTTTGTAAACATTAAAGTAATGCAATTTACTTGATAACCCATCAATCGTTCATTTCTTGTTTGAGTTTCTTTCTTATAAGTTTATTCGTTCGTCACTTTGTCCGTTTTCCGTTTCCATGTGTTCAACCCTTACTGGCCACTCTACTAGAGTCGCAAAGGGCGATTCGGAGGGTGGGAACCTGCCGAATTATCTGCATCGTAATGTGCCCTTAACGTTCTTCCGGTGGCGCATATTTTATTGGCGCGCGTTGAAAAGAGCTTCTGCCAATAGCACGTCGCGGGCGCCGCGCCATCGGGTGGTGAGCGAAAATTCGCTTGAGCTGAGGGGGAGCAATCGCAGGAAAGCGATAGGGCGGACGCCGGAGATTAAGAGCGTGGGTGAGGTTTCAAATGGCTTTTCGCGGTTGGTTTTTGGAGGTGGGGAAGGACATTTGATCCATTATTTATGGATAGGGAAGCATTTACAAAATTACATTCCAGTTTTCTTGTTTTTTTTGTTTTTTGAACTTTACGATGCATTACGTTTCGATTTTGGTCAACTAATCATTCGTACGAATTATTCACTTAACTATCTGTATATGTAAGGTTATTTTTATTGGTATTTTTAATTGCTTAATTTCAATTTGGCGTAAACTGAGAATTCGGATCTCGTTTCAATGAATCAGATCACATACTCAAAAAATTCCATGTGTGATTTAGTAGATTGCTGATTTATTACCGAATCGATTGAACCAGATTAGCGAATGCAAATCTCTCGTGAATTTTTGCATTAGTATAAAAAAATAGAATCGGTTTTACCATCTAAAATTATCCTTTACCCTTCGTTTATAATAAATTGATATCAATATTAGTAAACTCTGGTTTTAAACATATTTCATTATTCACGTCAAATATAAGTATGTGAATATGTTGTGTTTCAATATTTGTAGGTAAGCTAATATTGAAACACAACATTATCTGTTGGGATTTGTAAAGATTTTTCTCTTTTACTCCTCAATTAATATTCATATAAGCTGCCTAGGATCGTGATACTATGTCTTACGAGCCATTAACTTAAAAAGTAGTTTAATATAACCAAACAGAATCAGTTTTTATAGTGTTCTATTAGAATAATTGATGACATATGGCAATTTAACTTTATCGGTTTCAAGTGTTTAATCCCCCTTGTGATCTATTTAAGAAGGAAACGCCATAACGACACCATCCCCGTGGAAATTAACTCCTAAGGTCTCTCGTTACCAAAGTATGTAACTGGGTAAAATAATTTCTGTTATGTAGCTCCTCCTACATTATGGTGGCATTAATTGAGGATAATTTGCAACAGTAATGTTTAAAAATCGTGATTGTACGCCCATATGAACTGTACATTGTGAAAGAATCGTATATTGTGGATTTATTCTATATTTAACTAAGGAAAACTCAACTTATATTAAACTTCTAATGATATGTGAACATTCAAAGAACATTGACTAGAAAAAATTGTTGGCTTTTGCTGATATGAAATTCATAGACGATGACCATTAATTACCCAGAAAAACTTTGTGTAAGAGTTAATAAATTATGTTACAGTAGACTTAGCCTTCATACAGCATGAATAAACTCTCATCCGAAATTTATTTCCTTGCTTAATTAATGGTTGGCGGATGTCTGTTTCATTGTGATGAGTAAGATAAATGAATTCTTAATTTTGTGTTCACTGTAAGGAATTGGAATACAATATTGGCTACACTTAAAACATTCCTAAGTATTGTAATCTATTTTCTGTATCTAACCGTTTTGAATGATAACCCGGAAACTTGTGTAGAAGTATTAAATGAAAAAATGTGGGTAATGAGTTTGAGACTCAGTTCAACACGGTTTTAGGAAATCTTTTCCACTACAAGTGCCATATTTTCCTTCTTAAACGATGTTACCACATCTCTAGACAGTGGAGAAAATCCTCAGGGTGTTTTTCTTGACTTATCCAAAGCATTCGATGTCATCGATCACGGAATTCTCCTTACCAAATTGCATTCTTTAGGCATTCGTGGACTTCCACATCAATGGCTAACTTCTTATTTAAAAGATAGATATCAACAAGTAGAAATATCCTATACTAAAAATAAAATACTTGAGCGTTGTCTTTCAGAAACAAAGCCACTTACTTGCGGAGTATCCCAAGGATCAATTCTCGGCCCTATACTCTTTTTATTGTATGTGAACGATATGTCATCATCCACATCAGATTGCAAAATGGTTTTTTTTGCTGATGACACTAATTTACTATGTATACACTACAACACTCAAAAAAATTTGTCTAACCTTTCGACTTGGTTCCATGCAAATCGTCTCATTGTAAACACTGACAAAACAGTGTCTATGTCATTTCACAATAGTATCACAAAATCTTTACCCCAGGTTTCTCTTTCTTTAAACGGAACACAATTAAAAACTGTTACAAATACAAAATTCTTAGGTCTCCATATTCAAGACAACCTCAAATGGAATTGTCACATTGACAATCTTAATTCCCAATTAAGCAAATTGTGTTACGCATTCCGAATCTTAGTTAACGCAGTTAGTCCACGTATTTCCCGTTGCGTATATTTTGCAAACGTTTACTCCCATTTACGTTACGGCATTACCTTCTGGGGTAATTCCGGTCAGAGTATTCAAACTTTCAGAATTCAGAAGAGGATAGTTCGGATAATTTGTAAATCTCACCCCCGAAACTCTTGTAAACCTTTATTCAAGGAATTAAATATCTTAACACTTCCCTGCATTTATATTTATGAAACGGTCGTGTTTGTTAAGACCGAATTACTGAAGTGCCACCCTTTCTTTATACGAAACAGTCTCGTTCACGAACACTATACACGCAATAGTAGTAATATTCATCGCCCTAGAGTGTCAACCACTCTTTGCCAAAAGGGACCATACCATTCGGGAATCGTTCTATATAATTCCCTGCCCAAGAATATAAAAGATATTATGAAATTGAATATCTTCAAATCCGCGGTTAAAAACTACCTCCTGCACCAGTGCTTCTACACTGTAAAAGAATTTATTGATTTTAACAAAAGTTAAATTCGTCTTGTGCTTTATCACGCCATTGCTGTAGTACTTTTTAAACAACTTATAACAATTTCAAAAACTATTTTCTTGCATGATTGTGTTGTCTTATGGCTCATATTAATTTAGTTTTATGTGTACTCAACTTTGGCACGGTTGTGTACATAAATTCTGTAGCCCCATCCTGGCCCGGGTTTTTCTCCGTTTTTCCTTCTGGTAGAGGCGGATTTATCATACAGGTTCTCTAGGCTTTGTCTAGGGGCGTGTGTATTGTAACAAGAATTCGTGATTTTAGTGTTTTTTCAACTCTTATGATTTTTAAACAGTATACTCAGAATAATCTATAGTTCGATAATACATGTAAATTTACAAACATATTTGCGTTAAATTACAAACATATTTACATTATATATGTATTATAACTCGCAGCTAACTTTTTATCTTATTTAGGAACTTTTGCTGAAATTTTTTAATCCGGCTCTGCTTTAGGGCCCTTGATCGGAATTGATGGGATGGTCCCTTGCTTGCTTCCGGAAAGTAAATTAGTTTATTGTCCTCCACGTTGTCATAGCAGTCTGTACTGTATTTTGACATTAAATTTATTAAAGATACCAAAAAATCTCTCTTTTCACATTTTCTTGTTATTATGTGGCAAGTCGCTGCGTTTCTTTCATTCAAAAGAAGAGTTCAACGAAAGATCGTGTTTTTATGACACAGGGTGCATTTGTTATTCACGAAAAAAGTTACGTTTTATTTAATAAGTGCGGCGAATCTGAAATGATTCAATGAGTAATTTATATAGAGGAAATGGATGAGGTATTTGTGTTGCAACAATAGAAAGAGAGCAGCGACTTTCTCAATCAGTTTTAATACCGTTCATCTTCTTAAGATTTCTTACGCTATTAAAATGTATCGTTTTAATGAATATTCGCTCCAATTTAAGCCCCCGAAACCTGAAATATGCAAGCTCAAATTTGTTCTTTATCATCCAAGAGGGATGGAGGGGGTAACCGATGTGATGATGGTTCTTCAACCCACCGAACTCACAATGTGTAAGGAATTTTTCATTTGGTGGATTATCATCACGTATCGCTGTAAATAAATATGCATGTATTAACACTTAATATGTATGTCCATTTATCTGTTTGCAAGAACATATTTAAATTACTGGATCCACCTAAATTAAATTCTGCAGAGAGGTAAGTTGAAACACATATTGTTTTTAAACCCATTACTTCGTCTTAAATTGAACATTTCGTCGGTTACACGTTAATTTTTATTTACATTCGATATGAAAAATATGGGTTTAATATTGTGGCGTATTCTACGTATGTTCTTTACATGTTCATGTAAGTAGAACACTTTGCTCCCGATAGCTCTGTACCATCATGCAAGAGTGAATTAAACGTCACCCTGAATTGTGGTTTAGTGCTGTCAGTTATCACTATCATGATTAAAATCTCTATTTTTTATCCTGCTAAAGGTTTATTATATATGTTGCTGAGATAGGCTTTCAATTTTATTTTGAGAACATATTTGTAATGGAAAAAGTTGTAACAGATACCCCTAAAATGATAGTAACCTTTTTCTTAGGTTTCAGTCACTCTGAGACGATCATGTGTATAATATTTTATTTTGTCAGAAGATTAGAATATTCTCTAAGATTACCATACGTTTTAATATTGTCGCGGATCAATGGACGATAGACCTGAGAAAGGGAAAATAACTGAGATTTTTGTTCGTACAGCTATGAGGACCAAAGATTCTTCTTGGGTATGTCGCAAGGTTTAATTACTTTCAGGCAAGAAACTCGTGGAAGGTTACTGGAGTGGATGGTAAATCCATCGAACGTAGCAGAGAACGAGTGAAGTCTCGCCGCTGATTTAACTGATACCGCACTAGTCCCATTCCGAGTTTGTATGTCGAGAGTGGCGAACCATCTCTTTCCCTCCGGCGGCAAAACCTCATGCTACGACATTTTTACCACTTGCAAACTTTACCCGACAATCTGGTGCACAACGCGGTTTTTCATCCATCTTCTTCTTCCATCCGTTTCTACAACAACAGACTGAGAGCAACCAAACCTTTTGGATATCGCTCCAAACAAATTTTGGAAACATTAAATATACGCACACCTAAAGTCTTACATCAAGGTTTTTGTAAGTCTCCTCCTTGGGCTTTGCACAAGCCGAAGATTATTTTCGATCTTCTGCATCATGACAAGAAGAACACTCCAGCTCCGTTGTTGAGGGTATACTTTCAGCTAATCCTCTACAAACACCGGAATCGTATCCCTGTGTTTACCGACGGGTCAAAGCAGGCGGATGGTGTCGGCTGCTCCGTGGTATTTCCCCGTGGGACCAGTGGCTATCGTCGAGGCGACTTGTGCAGTGTTTACACTGCGGAGTGCTACGCCTTATTTCGAGCATTGCGAACTACAAAGTGCTTCCGCGGATCACATTTCCTGATTTGTTCTGATACGCTGAGTGCCCTCCAAGCAATCCAGAACATGTATCCAGCTGATAAGCTGATCCAGAGTATCCAGGATGTGCTTTTCTCACTGCAAAGTGATGGAAAGAACATAATGTTTTGCTGGG
>NNCF01127796.1:247585-277093 GCA_002313205.1 Laupala kohalensis | reverse complement strand
TATATATATATATATATATATATATATATATATATATATATATATATATATATATATATATATATAGGTATACAATTATGTAATATTTTGATTCACTTTAATACACAATTTATAGTGCCCTGAGCTGTTATAATGATATATATTTTTAATCATTAAATTTTTTTTTTATTTCAAATCATTGTCGAAATCTTTATTAATGTTATATTGGAGTAACACTTCTTGAAGATTTCCCGTGTATAAGACGTTAAAGTTTTTTTATGTTTATAACAGAGGTTGAATATATCTAATAGCTTTCTGAAAATCTATCTCGACAAGCATTTATGTTATTCATAGAAAAAAAATTTAGTGTGTGAGGCAGTGTTAACTTCATATTGCGTGGAAATGAGCAAATAATAATAATAATAATAATAATAATAATAATAATAATCTTTTTTGTATTGAAGCTTAATTTATTTTTCAAGTGAAAGTTTTTATTCTGCATATCCTCACATTGAGTGGCATCATGTGTTGGCATTTCATTGAATTCTATGATCTAAATATCTTACAAAGAATTTCATACTCCTATATCGGAACTAGTTTTTTGTTCTTCTTCAATCAGACCCATCCTTTTATATCATATTCTAAGAAGTTGCAGATATAGAATCCTTGCTTCAATGTTCTTATACTTGAAATTGAAAGTTGTCGACCCAGAAATACAGGAAAACTTCAATTCTCTGAATATATTGGGATCAGATCCGGCCCGGATTATCAAATATACGGATATTTGGATTTCCTTAAAAGCAGGTTATATTTAAGAAAAAATAACTCACAATATGCAGTTGAAAATCAGTTTAATTATATAATAGTTCTACAGAGGTTGCAGTTGGCTCAGTACCTGAAAAAGTAACAATAGTTTCGTGTACAGTTATTAAAAATACAGTAGATTTTTTTCCCTCGATGCGAATGTTACGCGTTGGGATAATTGTAGTTCTACTTTAGTTCATGTTAGTTCTTTCTCTAGTAGTTTTATTGTCCCCCGCCCCTCTTTTCCTTATAACACGCCTCCTAAGTGGCAAGCCATCCTTATCTTCCCGCTGCAACCCCTGCTGCCTTGCGAGCCTATCAGACCCCTGAGAAGTCAGATTACTATCGTCTTATCAACTGCTCAGAGCTTTAGTCGCCATAAATTGCAGGTTTAAGGCTGTAGTTTCGCGCTCAGATCCCTCTTCAGTCCTGGACGACGACGCTTTGCTTGCCTCGGATTAAATTCTGCGTTACGTGAGACTTGCAAATGCCTTATTGATTGCGTTGCTCATCTTCTGAAAGATTTTCTTTTTAAGTTTAAAAGTGTTTTATAATTGAGAGACTAATGGGAAAGTGTTCCTTTCACTGCCGAGATAACATATTCCAATTTTTACTTCTATTTCCCTGGTTAATTTAACTTGTAAGGAGGATGACAAGTATCACATATATTGTTTTAAATTATGACAAAAGTATACCCAAAAGTAGCTGATTGGCGTTGGTGGTTGTTTGAAAATAGACGACATACATCTAAAAGACGAATTTGAAATCATAAGAATATAATTGGTATTTGTAGTAAATGTTCTACACTGACTTTATTTAAAATGAATTAAATTCATAGAGTCTTCGCTCCGAACGTACTGTTGAGCGGGAGAGTGAGGGTTCGATTCTCAACTCGGCATAAGTGAGTTTCTCATACCTAATGCACACCAATGTCGATTCGGTTTGTTCATTTTCATGGCAACCCGAAATCCAGACTGATGACCTGGACAGCATCATATCAAATATAGTCGTGAAATATATAAATAATGGTAAGTTTTTGAGAGTTAATTTTTATGAGACGTGGACTAAATATACATAAATGGTACAACATCCTTCCTTGTTTTGCTTTGAGTTTAATAATTAAGAATGATACAGTAGCTCACTGAACAAAGTTGAGAAGTAGTTGTGCTAATAGAATTAGTTTGTCTCGTATCTAAGTGACTCATCTTGTCATACATTCTGTCGTCTTGCACCTCGTACGACGCTATTCCCCTTTCTCCCTCGGGCTATTCGTGATAGTTGCTTCTTCTTCTTCTTCTTCTTCTTCAAGATCTTATCTGAATGATTAATGTAAAGGGTTATCCATCAATGTTGGATAGTATTCTGTACCACATATATCCTCATTGATCATGGCGTCGAACTTTCAGGACATATTTTTGTTCCTTTATACATCTCTCAGACAACTTATTGTATTTTCTAGGAAGAGCTATTTTTAGGGCTAAGTAGCAACCTAATGAAGAAAATAGTTCCTAACGTGTAAGATTTGTAAAAATATGAAACGTTTTCTTGAGTAAACTTCTTTATTGATTTCTCAGTTAAATGACAAAGTACGAGTAATAACGTTTTCGTTTCTTGGTTGTAGTTTAGTCTTGATGACATCGCCCTATTTCCAAGAATTCCTGTTTGCTAGAGAAATAGAAGAAAACAAACAAACAACAGTGAATTGTGAATGTGATATCACAGTTCTAAATCAATTAATTATTTCAAGAACAGATGGTGTAGTGTAAGCTTCTTCTGATAGAATTCCTTTATTTTACTTATTTTGTCTATATCGGTGCAATATTTCTTTCAGTTGTATATTTTGCATTGCATTTTCGCATTCATGGGAAAAGAAATTAGATAGATGATTCTGGAGAAACACGAAGAATTTTCCACATGGTGTAATGAAGGAAAACCAAAATGACCATCTGAAAGAAAAGAACACGATTCTTAAAGTAAGGAAAACGTCACCAAAAATAATGTGGTTCAGTTATAATTAGTTCAGTGGTCCAAAATAATGTGGTTCAGTTACATTTCTACATTCTCCTCAATCATAATTATACATTTTAAAGTAAATGTTAGCTGACCTATTTTACAGACTAAGAGAGAAAACTTTGTGTACGTTGTAACTCAATTCAAAAGCATTCATGAAAAAAAAGTAGTTTTAAATCGACTCGAGAAAATCAGCTTTAATTTACTTTTCTTCATACAATTATGACGATTGTGAAAACCTATAGTTTTACGTAACTGCAGAACATTGTTTGTGAGTTCTGTTGTTGTTGTTGCTCCTTTATCTCCCTTACTTTTAATACTTTTCCCTGTTTCTTCATTATTCCTGTTAGTTCTATACTACCTACGATCTTGCGCACCATTTGTTCTCTTTTGCTTTCCTCTCTTTCTTGATATAAGTTCCATCTCTCATCGTGTACTCCTTAATGTTTCCTCCATATATACCAAGTCTTGCTTGTTTATAAACTGTAAATTATCCTTTAATTTCTTGCTAATGTCCATTATTTTTCTCTTCGTTCCCTGCAACTCCTCAGTCTCTTATCTCTACCTTCAATTTTCATTTTCCGTGTAGTTGCTCGTCCTTTTTCCATAGATATTTTACCCCATCCCTTATTGACTGTTGGACGTTTCCGGGAAGCTTCTTGAACTTATCATCCTGTGGTGTCCTTTGCAATTGATCATATGTTGCTCGAACTTCCATTTTTTCTGTCCCTGTATTCCGACCACGTCGCGTTCTTATGGAGATTGTATCATCGTCATCTTTCGTAGTGCTGTTCTCACTAATACTTGTCCTACGTGGTGTTTGGGTGACACTTATCTTCTCCAAAACATCCTGTATTTCGAAAGAGCAACAAGACACGCGATTGAAACGATCATGCAGGTAAAGGTATCAAAAGAGTATGAAACGGCTAATCACCTGATGCACACAGGTGTGCCTTCGCGCCCGCGCAGTATGATCAGAATAGAGGTTGCCGCTTAAAAGATATATTATTATATTTTGTTTAATTCCCCTCGGTACTGGAGCGAGGGGCGATGTGTGTCTCACGTCACGAAAAGTTGAAAAGATTGTGTTCCCATTTTCTCTGATACAGCGCGCTTGTGTGTTGTCACTCAAGTCACATGCCCTGATTACAGAAATAAATGAAAGTAGTAACAGCTGGCTCCTGGACTGGTCTGAAGTGAAATAAGTATTGTATCTTTATACTTTTTCATTTATGTCAATTCTTTCATGCTGAAACAACGAATAACTACTGCATTTTTTTTGTGCGGCTTTAGGGAACTGTAATTTCAATAGTGTGAATTTTACTTGGTAATTCAATGCGTTGTTGATCTAACCAATAAAAAGTCACCTAGACAATGAAACAGTATTTTTTTGTAACACCCAATCACATTTTTACCTCAACAATAAGCTGTATTTTTTATTGATTCTTCTTTAATCTTGCTAGTTAATAGTCAGCAGAGCGTGGTTCGCTGTGGACCCAAGGCTTGTGTTGGAGTTTTGTGTTTGTGTACTTCTTGCACCCGCTTTTCTTTCTCCATTGCTGTTGTTGCTTACTTATTTTATGTATTTAGATTAAAATCTGCTCGTTAGATAATCCTTTCACCTTTTTTCGCAACGCAGATTATCCATCCTAAATGTTTGTCGTGCTATTAATATTGTGGTTGTCGTGCTATTAATATTGTGGTTGTCGTGCTATTAATATGTCTTACGTTACTATCTATGTTTACTCTGCTTTCCTGTCGCTATTCATTCTATCGCCTTAAGTTTGTGTTTATGGCCTTCTTTTGGTCTCTAAAATGTCCCCTCCTAATATGGCTGCCGTATCTTCTCCCGTTTCAATGTTAACATAATCTTCCCGTTTATCATGTATGTAGTTCTTAGGTCTGCCGTTGGGGACGCCAGTAGCCTTCCTTTGGAATGGTAAAGTATGTTGCATGTGCATGTGCTTTTGATCTTTCAGTTATTGGCATTCCATGACTTCTCATGTAAATTGTCTTACGAACGATCTACTTATGAGTTTGCCTATAGCTGCCCTCTAGTTACTACATTTGATGTGTAAATTCTTTTTATTTCTTCCTAGACGTCTGTGGATAGTACGCCAAGGGTTAAAATACTGACGAGTAGCCTACTGATTCAGATGTTGCTTGATCTACAAACTTCATAAATTAATGAAGAGAAAATTAACTTCTTGTTAATGGATTTCCCCTTTTTCTTGTAGTGCAGTGGACAAAACCTTTTGTAGAAGCGTCTTCGCAAAATTCGGGTGAGATTTACACTTTGATCGTGCAATTCATTTGGTGCAATTCATGATTTCATTTCCATTTTGTAGCGTTGCTCCTAATATTTTAAGAGCTACAGTCAACGAAGTATCCAATTACACTTGGTGGTTTATCTTCGCGCAAGAGCCCAGCTGCAACCTCTCTCCTTCGGAAGAGCAATCTGGAGTACATTGCCTTTAGGATGCAACCTCTTCGTAACCGCTTTCACCACGATGTTTAGACGACGTACTGCGCTCGACGCAAACAAACAACCGCCATGCGATCCCACTTCCAAACATCTTGAGTGTTGCCTCCTACGATGCGGAATATCATGTTGACTTAATACAGACGCTACGCTGTCTACCTTCTATCCCGGGATGTGTAATGGATTACAACTCGAATAGTGATGTACCAATTCGATTTTCGGTGGAATATACTCTTTCATTCATTACACGATGTCATAGTAATATACACAGACATTAAAAAAATTAAATTAACGACTTAATAATGTGCAAATTACAAAAATATTCGTCATATTAATAACAGTAGTAGCTGTTTAGTGGCTCAGAGTCTCCAGAAAGTTAATAGGTTCCCTTGGTCTTTCTGTATCACCTTAGAAGTTACAATTTTTATGTACAAATAGATATTGAATAGGTTAGTCCCCTTCTGATATAAACTGACCTAAATATCGAACAATCCATGACTACGATTGAGTTTCTAAATTGTTCTCCGGCCTAGACATGTCAGAAGGAAAAAAATTCAACTTAGTAGTTATACTGATGTGAAGACATTACTGAACTAATTGTAGTATGATAGCTAAGAAGAATGTGGATCATTTCAGTCCCGGCTAAACTTGTAATTTACTAGCAACTCGCTCTTACTAGCGTCTTCGCGCAGGAGTTTTTGTAATTGTTTCTGGTTGAGTTTTTGTTATAACCTAGCGTAGACGAAAATGAAATGTATAATATATTTTTAAAGATTAAACTATTTCCTTATTATTTAGAAGAATTGTAGAAGCGTCACCGCGAACTCAGGAACATCCTTGTAAAATACCCTACGGAAGCAAGCAAAAGACCATTCCATTAATTCCGACGTGAGGACCCGTAAGGCTTTATTATTTTTGCACCTCAAGGTAAAATCATGACATATACACACTAACACAAAAATAGTTAGCTTCTTGTTATGATATCTACAGAATATCAACAAAATGCGTATTTAGTCTAATACAAAAACGTTATTTCACAAGTACTTACTACTATCAAATCCTTATATTATTACGAAAATATAGTTAATGTATGATAACTACTATAATAACTTAAATTCAAAATTAATAATTACAATAGTTTGAAGGAACCTGCCGCCCATAGGCCAGAATTTATTGATAAAATCCAACTCTACCCGAAGGAAAACCCTAATAACTTTGGGGTATCATTCATTCGTTGTTTGATAAGTCTCTACCGATCAGTGTAATATCTAACACTAGTTACGGTGGTTCAGGTGTCAAACGTAACCCACCAGGGCTTGAAATGCTCTGTTGAAATTTCATTTTGCTCAATTTTTTAATGATATTACTTGCTATAATTGCCATCACATGCTAGAATTATTGTAATAATCTTTTTATCCCAGTAAAACCAAACGTTATCATAGCATATTACATTGTGAAACAGATTAAAAAACATTTACAGCAAGCAATACCATTAAGAACGCACAAAGAAAGCAGAGCACGTCGAGCGATCCGATGTGTCATTTCTAACGTTGAAACTAGCTGAGTTCAACATTATGCCACCGACCGGTAGACACTTATCAAATAATTTTCCTCATTGATTCACCATTTCTAGGAATTTGAATGCGACATTATTTTTTTTCAATTTACATGCAAAAACCCATACAATTTTTGTCTCATTTCATTATTCAAAGCTGCAGAGAAACAGTTATAATTGTATTGTTATTGGCATCTTATAAATATATTTTCTAACGTGGGAATACTAATTCATAAATTACCGCCCAGGTTACACTTTTCCCGTATTTCATCCTACCACTGGGGAACATAAGCGTTAGATAACCACTAGTAACCAAACACAGATGTGACTGCTTTCCTATTAGGTCAGCATACAAAAATTATTTTTACATAAGATAGCAATTTTATACGTTTAATCTCTCTTAATATTCTTCTTATGTGTTAGTTAACATATTTTTCCCCAACTGAGAAACTTACGCTACGTCATATGTAATATCTTCGTCGAACTTTATCTGTTCTCGACGAATGCAAAATCCGTGGTATCACAATTGGTTCCTTTTATTCACATTGCGACTCTCACACTATCGATTTCTAATTGGGAAATCTTAGCATAAAAAGTTCCAGATCTCATGATGATGCACCAGCCAGTAAAACAGTATCTCTGATCTTTGACTAAGATTTCAAATATGTTGCACTGATAATGAAGAAAAAAAATGACATTAATACCATGTCAGGTACATATTTTGTTCTGAAAACAGAGTGAGAATACAAATTATTGAGAAGTATCCTTTATTATCTAATCATTGAAAAGGATGATTTTTCGTTTTATTATTTTTATCTATACTAGAAAGTAGAAATGTTATATATTTGATGTGGACTAATATATTAATTTAATAAATTTCTCTCAAAGAAGTATCGTACGTTTCTAGCTTCCTTGAACCTATAATTATTTCACCTACAAGAAATCCGCGTAAATAATGAAAGTTCTGAAGTTTTAAATACATATCTAATTTCGTGAGACAACTTCTGTTGAAAATGCAAAAAACTATTATTAAATTTATTTAAATGGTTGATAATTTGGCGCTAGAAAAAACGTTTAGGATGTTTACATATCACTTAAGTTACTCTGTAACTCAATTTTAACGTCTATTCTTGTAGTATGGTCGTAATTAGTTTTGAATTCTGCAATGTTTACTTACGGTACAAATGTAACTGAAAGAAAAGGGTTCCATTTCTTCTAATCTTGTAAATAGCCTTGTCGTATCTCAGGTACTACCCCTCCGAGACCGTGCATGCTCCTTGTCGTCTAGGGAAGTCCCTCTGCCCCAAGGCAATTGGGCTTCCCTCTGAACGTGACATCTCTTTCGTAGGGGATGCTCCTTCTCCAGAATCCGTGACTTCGAGTTACGTCACTCTACCACGTGGTAACGATGGTATAATAATAGTTATTATTATTATTATTATTAATTGTAACATGTCTTTCCGTTACTAATTAAAAATAGCTAGTAACAAGAAAAAACAAAATTTCAAAAATATGTGAGACTTAAGACAAAATACGAATGATTTGGAACCAAATGAACTCATTATTATTTTCATAATTTTCGCAAGTGGTAACATGCAAAACACTAAAAGACGACCTGGGAAGAATGACAATAATATACCGCCAGAAATGCAGATATCAGTTATATTACCATATAAGGAAATTTCTTTATCTTGGCTAACTTACAAGCTTTTATGTAACTTAATTTATTACAATTTTATTCCTTTATTACAATTAATTTTATTACATTTTTATTACATTACTTTCGTCGGTTTTTCCGGGAAGCGTTCCCTGGAAAACGGTAAAGCACTGTGCAATAAAGGGGGCATTAAGGGTCAGTTTCCAGCAGGATACTGGTAGTGTACTACATACAAATGAACAAACGAGATTAGTTATTAAGGTAAATAAATAAACAAATTCTATTAGTCAAAAGAATGAAATAAATATTAAAAACTTTTTAAACAAGCTTTTATTTTAAAAAGGTTTGCTCTAAAAAGTAAAAAATATGTTCTTAAAAATAATAAGTTCAAATAAGTCCTCTCATTAGTCATTAATAATGGGTGCAAATACTTAGAAGGTATATACTAGCAGATATTTTTAAATGCTTGAATCATCATCATGACCAATACTACTAATACCGCCACATCTGCCTGTTTTAACAGAGGATGTACGATTTTACAACGACGTATAAGTATAGTTATTATTGTTGTTGTTATTATTAAGGAATATTATAAATTCGTATAAATGCAAGTTCCTTTGGTATGTGGAGCTCGGTACTCCAGAGGGCAGCCTTTTGCAAAGTTTGAAATTTAAATTCGTATATATTACTTCATTATAAATATCATTTTCTACTATCATTTTTTTGTCTTCAGTTATACAAGTTCCTTGTTGTGCAATCATACAAACAAATGTCAAATAACAAAAATCGAATCAATAATAATGCACAACTTAAATTTGATTTTACGTAACAATTTTCTTTAACATTTCTCTGTTATTGATGCATACACTGGTTTTATCAAGGTATCACTATTTCATTTTTATTTTTGAAATATATTTGAAAATAATTTTCAAAGATGGTATTTAAAATACCAATTACGTATCTTCGATGGTTTTCATTGAATAATTACCATTTCTTCTTTAAAACAGTATCTGGTGGTGTGGGAACGGGTTTTGGGAGTTGAGGTGGGTGATGTAGTGGAAGCACACCTGCAGCCAAAGCAGGAGGTCACGGGTTCCAGTCCCTCGCGGAAAAGAAAATCGTAAGCTGGGGTACGTAATGTATTGGCTACCAGTCGGACAGACTGGTACACATAAGCTGACACACCTCACATCCGTTTACTATGACGTGAATTTTCGCCCTTCTGTACAACAGTTTACTGCATAAGTTCTCACAGTTTAAGTAGCTAATCTACTAGATAAGAAGAAGGAACTTATGGATGATGCCAACCCATAAGCATGTATTGTTGATTCGACATAGATTCATCTACTTGCTTTCTTCTCTGTACGACTTTCTTGACGATATTCATTTTTATCACATCTCCATCGTCGTACCTAGTTTAGGTCACAGGCGTACATCACACGTTCTCTTCCAACGTCTATTTTCAGGTATCCGACAGGTATCCGACAGGTATTCGATCCAGTGGCTTTTGCCTCTAAAGGCGCGAATGCTACCACTGAGCTAGTGCAGCCCGAGGAGATGTAATAAGTTCGTATTTCCTTGTGTTGCGTTTCCTTAGCGTTGTCACCATAGTAGTTGTACCATAGTAATCATCAAAAAAATCTTGAAAAATATATCCAAGTACCGAGAAAATAGTTTTCATGTATCAGAACGTTTCTTTATTTTGAATATACTTTAAATTTATTCATATTAGATTAATGCAGTTGAAATTAACGTTATTTAAAATAATAATTGGGTATTGGACAACATTAACGTACGGAAATTCAAAATATCATCAGAGTACAGCTGCTTGACGTCGAGAAAACACTAAATTTTCGTCGCCTTGACTTCAAGTTTTGGGCTATGCAACTCCGAGATGGCGTCGTTCAACCGTGGTATTGAATCATTTTGTTCAAGTTAACTATTCATAGTTGGGAAAGTCATGGTCGATTTGACTCTGTAAAGCAAGTGATTAGGCTGCGTCGCCTCAGTCATGAGTTAACGAACCGAATACATATAAGTCAGCATAGACGAATGTCATTTAGCGGCAACTACGAACAAGATCGGCGGGGAGGGACAAACAACAGTTCGTGTAGCTATGTTAGATTTTTGAGCGGGTCTGAGCTGTTGGACGCAAAACCCTTAATGTTACTGTTGGACGCAAAACTCTGTTGATGTTATTTTATTCTTCCCTGACGAAACAGCGTTAGCTTCCACCGTGTTAAAAGATTGGTCTCGATCAGACGAAAAGTCTTTTATGGAAGCTGCAGAGTACTCTGTGGCAGCTAATGGAGCTGTCTGTCCGCTAGACGGCCAACGCGTGTCACAACTAACTTTAGTCTGAGCTATCCAACTTTTCTTTTTCGTGCTCTACATCGCAAACTTCTCTCCTCGAGTAGATTCCGGACTCGGAAGTTGTGAATTCAGTATCTGGTATAGTTAAGGCCCGTTTACGCGGGGCAAGCTGCCTGGCAGGTAACCTACCCAGCAAGCTGTGAGGCAGGTTACTTGCTCCGTGTAAACGGAATCTACCTAAAAATGAGGCAAGCTATCTTTAATTTCACCAGGCAGGTAACTTGCCTCGAAGAGTAGATTTTAGGCGGGTAACCTGTCTCAGTAGGAGCATAATTGTTCGTGTTAGTTTCGTTACTAATTTGTGTTATTAATTTTTTTAGTGATTCTAATTTTTTGATCAGTCAATGAACTACAATGCTCATGTTCAAAATGTGAATTCTGTGTTAATGGTTTTTCATGGTATAGTAACATTTTGGGTAGGATTTTAATGCAATTTTTAATGTGTCAAAATATCCGAAAAATTCATTTAATTATTCATTAATTGCGACGAAAGGTCATGAGTATTGCAGCCACTCCCCAGTCCATGATTTCTTCTTTTCTAACTCGTACAGAAGCAGTTTACATGATTCGTGTGATGGTTCACGAAATAAATGTCGAACCATATCTCTCATTTCACTCGCACATATGACCGACGAGCACACTCGTCGTAATTTACAGACAAGATGCCAAGCAGGTTACTTGCCCCGTGTAAACAGATTTCGTAGGCAGGTAACCTGCCTCGTAGCTTGCCGGGCAGATTACCTGCTAGGCAGCATGCCCCGTGTAAACGGACCTTTTAACGTTTTTCTTTCGAAATCATGTGGATTACGAGATTTTAAAACCTCTGTGACTTGATTGCACTCACTGTGGAGCAGAGGCGACTTAATTTTAAAGCGAGGCACAGTTTCTTCATTTTATGCTTATGAAATTTTAAATCAAAAAGGGAGAAATTTTCGACTTTTCAAAAGAATTGCTTTATCATATTTGTTGCTTTCTAAGGTGAAATTTTATTGAATATTATGATGAAGTATTAACACTATGCATGATTGCAATGTATTATGAGGACAATGATAAATTTTACAAATAAATATATTAAGAAAATAATTGTTGTGTTGAGAGTACAGTGTAAAATTCTCAAAAACATTAGATAGACAAGAACTGATTTTTCAAGTCCTCCTTAAGTTCTTCATAGGAATGTTTTCTTTTGTAATATTAAAGATTAAAAATAAAGAAACATTTAATATGCNTATATTAAGAAAATAATTGTTGTGTTGAGAGTACAGTGTAAAATTCTCAAAAACATTAGATAGACAAGAACTGATTTTTCAAGTCCTCAAGTTCTTCATAGGAATGTTTTCTTTTGTAATATTAAAGATTAAAAATAAAGAAACATTTAATATGCATTTCATGGTTGAGAATTAATTATTTTACAATAAGATACCTTGTAAAAAATACGTTTTCAGCTATTAGTCGATCTCTCAATATCAAATTGCTATTCATGTCTGCATGAAGCACGTACATTTGGCATTTTACTCAAAAGATGTGAGTTGAATATATCTTTACAGAACTATCCAGTCTTTTTGTAGGTCATTTCCATATATAGGATTTTCTTATGGTTCATTCGGAACTTTCAATTGGAATATTCAAGTGAAACAGCACTCCCTACACATTATTCCTGACGTCGTTCTGTTTTATAACATTGGATTCAGAAGTTCGGTAACCGGATTAGTTGAGGTTAAAAGTTACCCAGACCTTCCCTCATTAACGGACGCTAACTTCTGTTTCTTCTAATTAGCAGTAGTGTCAGACCCACGCTGTGTAGAATCTCGTTTGAATGCGGCGAGACTGGCATGTTGAAAATGTCCCCTTTGCTGCACAGAAACATTGTACTAACACTTATCTACACGTTTTATATCTTATTATTTATATAGTGTATGTACTAGACGTAAAATAGAATGCAAAGGTTTTGTCAATCGAAGAAATATTTATTTTGCAAAAGCGGTTTTCGACAACTGTGTGTAATGTGCGAAGGGCAGAGAAGGCCACTGAAGATGACATCAGTTATCGAAAACCCCTTTTGAAAAATAAATATTTTTTCGGTTGCTAATAACTTGCATTCTATTTTAAGTTAGAAACGAATACACCACCATTAACCAATTATAAATATGTACGAGACATTTCCGTTTATCATATATTTTTCCTGTTTCTTTCATTGTCTTACGTAATGTAACATTGTTACATCACCAGACATATACAGCTTTTGGTTGCGTAGTTGCATTTTTCCCAGACTTACTGCTTAGTCTTCCTTTATGTTTCACTACATTCGTAATCTAAGGTTTGTGACTTGCTTTCTCAAGTTTTGCATTTCAATGAATGGTTTGGAGAAATATCATTAGAATAAATATCTGCGAATGACCAAATTTTATTATAACCTAATAAACCTGATAATAAATTAGTAGTCGTTACTAGATCGATTAAAATTGTTCCAAACAGTAGAGAAAAGTTTGTGTGAAATAGTTGATATTATAAGTTAGTGATTTCTTCATTTCGATCCAAGCCAAATATTTATTAATCAACTACACGTAAATTGTAACTGTTTAAACGAAATGGACTTGAATTAATACTTTACTCATTGAGAATATTTGACAAATTAAGAAAACAATTTTGTTCTCTGTTTGATATGTACCTTTTACTTCTACAGATATTAAATTTTTGCCATTACGTACGAGTGTTTTTAATGTTACGAGTTGGATTTCTAAGATATAAGAAGCTTTGTAGTATATTACAACATCCCTTTCTTAATGAATTATGTCAGTTACTCATTGGGTAGTTATATTTATTATAGATTTATGAGAACGCTCATTTAATATCCCTTCATAATTTTAATGATGATACAAACTCTTCTCTGTACAAAACATAAATTCCATCGAGTTCAGTAAGAAAATGGGATAAACACCTAGTACGTAACATAGAAGTGTCATAAAAGCATTTTATAGGATATAAAATTTCAATCTCGCTCGGATATCGTGTTCCTTTTATTGACCATATTACTAGAGTTTTATGAATCTCTTTAGAAAGAGTAGTTATGAAGCGGTCCACATCAAAGAACTTTATGAAGGAGTTCTCGATTGTATGAAGAGAGTAAATGTTCTGACGATAAATCCTTACATCGTGTAAATTTCGTTCCATTAATTTCCCAGCTTCGTGGACTAGCTGGGTACTCGCGACTTGATTCGCATCCAATTTACGCAAAAATAATAATTATTAAATCACCTCAATATTGTTTATTAATGTTTATGTTTCGGAAATGTTGGTGTGCAATGTTAGTAAGCATCCTCATCCCTGCAATTTTACTTATTTTATAAAATAGAAAGTATTTGTTTCTTTAAAAACATCAAGTGATTTATATAAAATTTATCCTTGCAAATAATGATCTATTAGGTAATGTTACACAATAAGTAGTCTTTATAATTGTGGAGTTAAAATCTCAATTAAAAAATATTTGTGTTTTTCTTTCTGTCTTTTCCGAGTTGGGTATTGCTAAATTTAGAGAGGGCAGATTTTGGTTTATTATCTAAAATAGCAAACTCCTTTTTTTAATCAACAGTATTCTTAGTTTGAAATTCAGCGCATAATAAACAGGGTTCTTATTTTGGGGTGAGTCTATTGTAGATCATGTTACGTAAAATACATTTAAGAACTGCAATTTGTGATTAATATTTTCATTACTACATTAGCTGGTAAATTTTACGTTAACGAGATCAATGTGGTAAATGAAGAATATTCCCCATGTTTTTTTTCCTTGTTCTTACCTTTCGTACTTTTCTTTTGTTATTTCGTCGGTTTATTCAGCTTAACGATATACATTTCCATGCTACCATAGAACCAATGCATGGGGGACATGTAAATGCTTTTTTGTTAATACTCCATAGAAAAATAGAATATTAACATACAATTGGTAAAATCCTACCATGGATTGCCTATATCGGGTGTCTGAGTATTGCTTTCTCGAATTTTACATTTTTTAGAGGATTGAAAATGGGGGATAGTGTATTGATGCGAGATTAAATAGACTCTTTCATTTTATTTCCAACATAAAAAAGAAACCAGAACTTTATTTTACTAAAAACTGATAAAGTAGAATTTAAATCTGAGCGGGCTTGGCGGATCGAGTGCTAGAATCCATTATGCTGAGACCGAAACGTTGACTCGTGAATTTTTGTGATTTACTATTATCGTCCTTTATTTTTGATCACTCTAATCTTACTCTTATTATAGAGCAATAATCGGTTTTCTCGTAAACTTATGGTGGGATGTTGCCGAGACTTGATATAGAGGGTTTTTAATATCGAATGGCATAAATGTCAATCTTGTGAAAATTCGTTTAACAAAATTATTATACGGGCAATTATTGTAATTTTTATTCTGAACTTTTAATTTTTTTCTCGACCTATGTCGTAAAGTACAGTATTGTAATGAACATTAAATAAGTTATAAAATGACACCTCTACCAGTTCGCTATCTCAATTAGGACAACTTTCAGAGCAATTCAAACGTTTTGTGTAGAACCGTTTTGGAGCATTTTGTTTAAACTTTACACTGTTGTAACTTCCCACACTACTTGGTACTTTTTCTTAATCTATATGACGACTACCTCCATACAATTTTTTTTTGAAAATCTGAGAGTGAGGTTTATACCCTGTGTTGATTTGATATGGAATGGTCCCATAGGCCACATTTGACTGTTCTATGGAATGTTTTACGCTAAAGCAATGCACAACACTCGCTTCCGATGACTATGAAATGATAAATGACACATTTTCTAGTAGCGCGGGCGCCGCTCCGGGACACCTGGATTGTCATCGGTATTATAAGAAATAATAATTCATCGTTAAAATAAGAATTATTTTATTAAAAAATTACTAATATTGACTGAATGCGAGCGATGTTCTGTCCCTTAGTAAAATGATACAAAAAGCTGAGAAAAAAACGAATATATACAAATTTTTAAGATATATTTTTGACATAAATTTCATTAAATTGACTTATCAAATTTGTAATGACAGTGTCTATACAATCATTTAATAAGAATTTACTGAAAAATATTTTTATAATGAATTCATTATAATGGATATAATGAATAAGTTCGATCTTAGCACGGTCCCATGATATTTTTCCTTAATACGCCATCAAATGCAGCACAATAACTAATTATGTGATAGATATAGGGATACTAAGGGACATTTTCGCGGATACAAGATTACGCCTCCTGTTGGAAAAGGCGGGTAATGTGAACACGTAGTAAAACGGTGCAGCAGAAAATGTGAAAAACAGAAGAAACATAACGAACTCTGATGATTGAATCATAAGACAGCGTTGTCACAATAGACGGTGATTAAAATAAATAGAAAAAATAGCCACTTCATTCGACAAATCGTGTCCAAATAAACGTACTTTATTGTCAAGGTTAATCATAATTTATAACATTTCATAGGAATAAATTAACATCAGCGCTCATTTCGTCGTTATTTGTTTCAGTAATTCTTGCTACCCATAGTGTTTGTGGAGTGAGGCATGAATCATATTACACATTTGGAATTTAGCAATGTAAACATATAATTATATTTTAATCTCGATTTATTGGAGAACGTGTATTCCCTCATTGAATAGATTGAATTGTTACGATTAAATATTGTCAATATTTAAATCACAATTTTCAAATTCCAAGCAATGTGAATAATACATATATCCTTGTTATAGAAACAGTTCAGAATGAATACTAATAGGATTTGAAAGAAAAGCAAAGAATAGGAGAACAAGGATAGGAGAGTTTGGTATATCAGCCTCAGAATAACAAAGTATAAAAATAAAATTAGGTTATTAATAATTATAGTTTAAGGACGAATTATTAGATATGATATATTGTTTATAATTAGTTTAAGTAATTTATAAGCTGCAAACGCAAAAAAATGAGAAGGAACGTTGCGTCCATGCAATACAAAAACGACATAGAATATTTAAAAATAACTTTGAATTAAATGTTGTATTTTAACGACACCCCAAAACATTTAATAATTTACTTGGAAATGTAATCTGAATGTGTTTGATCGGATACGGAGTGGTGGGGAAGTGAAAATGACAGTGGATCACTGAAGATACCTTCAGCGCTTGTGATGATAACGAAATGGCAAATGAGATAATTCATTTGATACATAGAATATATAATGAATTTGAAGAAAAGCGTTGTTTTACTTTCGTCCTAAACGTCGACACATATTTTATCGCATTGAACAAAATTATTGATATGTATTCTCAAATATAATGAAATCTATATTTTTATGCAAGATAGAATGTAAAATGTCCTGAATGTCGATTGTGAATGTCCTGAATTTTTTGTTTTATGTCTTCAAATAAAACTCTCATAAATTATCAGGGGTTAAAAATATATTTTAGTGATTCAAAGAATATATTTTTAATTCAGAAATGTTTATCGAAGTTCCATTTTAAGACATATTACAAAATGAGAGAGGTCCTATTCCAATTTCAAAAGTTAATTTTTTAAGAACCACCCTAGACACCATAAAATCATAAAGCACAGATACACTTGGAGTTCTGTGGAGGCAATGAACAAATAAGTAATTGATTCGTTGGTTTATTTGTAATTTATTCACTTATGAGTAATTTTTCAGGTTTTTTTAAATTTATTTGATTATAAGCAAAATATTTTTTCAAATATAAAGTTATGGTTCACTTGTGCTTCAACACTAATTGGAGATTAACGCAAGTACGTAATATAAATTTGTTGAAGACGTTTTAGACCTTCTTTAGAATAGTTTCATCTTCTCTTTGTCCCATGTTCTCAAAACCACAAATATTTCATATCTGAATACGTCTGCTTTCCAGATCTCTCATAAATATTTATCTCTGTCTCTCTCACACACACCGCTTAGTTGTACGAAGCGAGCAACGGACTGCCTCACAAACGACGTGTGAGAAATAGGCGCTTACATGGGACTCTCCCTTTCGTCGTCGACAGCGTGGTCTTTTAATTTCGTGTGCGTGGTTGCATCGTGGGCCGCAGATTTAGCCTCGTCCTCTTTCGCCTCTACCGCCATTACCCAGTCCGGGAAGGCTTACGACTACGCTATTCTGGCCACCAATCTCCACCCGACTGACCACTACCATCACCGACACCTACGCATCAATCACTATCGCTGTCACCATCCACAACTCTGTCACTGTCGCTAACAATTTCGTTTTGATCATTTTCCGTTGTATGTTCTGCTATGACCGATCCCCCCCCCCATTTTGTGATTACAACCACCATAGTGGCGAATCAATGTCTCTCTTATTCGTCACTTTCTTCAGTATTTCGCTGCGTCGTCCCCACTAGCAGTTCCGTGTCGCTAGTCGAGCAACCAAACTGCTGCAGGCGATGCTCATTTTCCTTCCCTTTTTGTTTGCACGTCAGCGTCACGCCCTCGTCGGACACACCCTTCCCTCCGTCCGTGTTGTGGCTCCTGCTACCCCCCCTCCCCAACACCACTAAACCTCACAGTGTTCTGCTTCACTCTTCTTCCCGGCAAGTTTGCTGTGTACTTTGAAAATGAAAAAGGGTTGCAATTACGGCTGTAACATATATTAAGTGCTTATTTTATTCATTTTTCGTTTTATTTCCCTTTATATTCAAAGATAATATTTTAGTACGTACATTATCGGCTTATTAAAACTATGATTTTATTTATGCATAAAATGTATCGTGAGAAAGAATTCATGGTTTCTGGAAGAAAAATTTCAAAATTAAAAAAAAGAGTACTTAATAAATACTTACAATGGATGAAACTTCCATCATTCTTGGTTCACTCCTTTTGGAAAGTAATTGTAATTTATATCGCATACTTAAATTTAATGCAATGATTTGTGCACACATATTGAAATATATCTTTATCACGAGAAATTTAAGCCGTCAAAATTTCCATTACATTAAACCAATAAAATGAATAAACTTCTTTAATCTAGGAGATAGTCCTTCCAGCATGAAAAAGTTTATTGTTCGTTTTTGCTTAAAAGAAGCTTATAATTTCGGCTCATTTGTGTCGTCATATTTCGCAAGAGGTTTCACGTCAGGTAAACAGCTGTGACGTAATTAAATTACAGTTTATGCTTCGTTCTCCTCGCGTGAGTCTCATATGAGTGGAGTAGAACTTAAACTCACCATTTTCATCTTCTCACTTATTAACTGCGAAGTTAGCATTTTACCTCGAGTAATATTATTTCAGTGAATTAAAATATTGTAGTGGTTCATGAACGTGAGACTAATTATTGGTGCTGACAATCAAAAATGTATTTAAATGAAATCTAATAACTACTTCGTACTCATGGTTAAATTCACTAATAAATCTCATAGTTGAAATAAATGGTGAATCATCGTTAGCGACTTGGTTCAGTGTGGCGTCCTCATCTATTTAGTTAAAATCTTACACTGAATGAACTTTTTCAACTAAATATGGTCGTAACATGATCTCACTAAAATACGTGCAGGGATTTTTTTTTTTTGACAAATGATTACTGAGCCTTAGCAATCAGTATTAACATCTGAATTTTATGTTTTTAAAGAATTTTGTGGAAAGATATTTTTAGAAAAGTAAACTCATAAAAATCATTTACACCCGAAACGAGACGTTTCGGGTGTCGCCATTATCTGTCACGTAGTCTACGTGACTGATGTTCACGACAGCCGAAACGTGTCGTCCTATTTGTAAGTGATTTTTATGAGTTTTCTTTTCTATTTTTCATTAACTTTAGAACATTTTACTGATGTTTATCAATGCATAAAACGAAAATTCTGAAATAAATGATCACTAGATGAATGACCCTTCCCATTTTCCAGCTTATTTTGAGTTCTTCTGAGCAACGAAATGATAATTACAAATCTTTCTTTCGTAAGAAATATTTCAGCGATCAATGTGAGAGATCCCGGGTTCGGTTCCCGACTCGTTGCCAATTTCATCGTATCAAAATAATTTATCTTTAATGAATTATAAATCATTTCAAATGAAATATATCCTTTTCGAGTTGTGTTCCAGTGTCAACCAAACTAATGAGTGTAGTTAGAACCATGATAATACAGAATGGAAGTTTGCATTCAATATATTGACAGACCACAGTCCATTTTACGTAACCCACTCTTCGTAAAGTCGGTTTCAATCATGTTGGCCTTCTTGAAACAATGAAACGACAACTGGTAACGCAATTAAGCGCCGTCCTCTGGTGCGTCGCGGTGTAGTAGCAACCCCGACGGAGCACCGCTCCGCGCATGCCCGCAAGTCCTACACCCCGTCGTTGTGCTGACGCCCTTCCTCCGCCATCTCACTCTTTTTTGTGGTAAATGCTGCGGGGAGAAAAAAAAACGAGAGAAAATATTCAGGCGCTATGTAGGGATGGAGGGAGTCTCGGTGGTGAGTTAATATAGAGGGATTTCTTTGGTGTTTGTTCATCGTGTTGCCTATTCGCTAACGGCAAAACGGCGTCGCTTCTACCCGCAGTAAATTGAGTAGGAAAACGAGGTTTCGTACTGGGATCGATCGGGTAGGGGGAGAATTTTACGTCAAATATCGTCTGAGAAATACAGTTTGATAACATTTAATACCCAGACATGCAACAATTACTTAGTTTTCTACGAAAGTTTATTCATAGAAATCTCTTAAATTGCGGTGAACCTCACCGCCAGGTAACAGATTAATTATGTTATGTTGAATGAAAATGGGAGACGGGACCGAGATTCGAACTCGGGATTTTGAGCTTAGCGCGTACATGCGCTTACCAACTGCGCCATCCCGTTCGCCTCCCGGGCCCGTCTTCGATCATCATTCAACTTGCGAATAGTTCGAATCTCGGTCCTGTCTCCCATTTTCATTCAACATAACATAATGAAACTTTATTCATGGACGTAAGACTGAATGTTCGTAAAAAATGATTAAATACAAATTCTAATGCATTTTTATGTAGAAATCATTCAACTATTATAAAATGAAAATTGTTGATGTATTGCTATTTTTTAGTATTTTGTGTTTAAAGAAAAAGATCGAAAAGGTAAACGTAGTATATGATGAATCATAAAAATAGTATTGATAGTTATAGTGATAGTATAACATAGCTAATGAATCCTAGTAATAGGGTGAATTATTTATAACAGTGGCACTCAAATACAACATAACAATTATTTGATAAATACTCAGCTCTTGCTGCGTATTGGGGAAAGGATACACAAACAAGCATTGGACTAAAAGATGAAGTTTCCGCCTGCTTGGGATGATACTAAACTGTTTGCCCATTGAATTGTGAATTGTTGCAGTTTCATGGAAGATGCTCACGCTTTGAGCAACAATGGGGTCAATCCTAAAATTTGGGAAACCAGTCGGACAGATATAATAAATTGTAAAACACCTAAATTGAACAAATAAAAGTTGAGCATTTGTTTTTCCAACTATTATGAAAATATTTTTTTTCAATAAGTTATTTTGATTAAAGAAGCTCTCTAGACTTGAAGAAAAAATTTGATAATAAATCTGACAGATGATTCTCGGGTTCTGAGTCCTACTAATAATACAAATTATACCATATATTTGTCACGAATACTATATTACGTGAACCCTTGATAAGAATTCATAATCACAGTATCATAATCCCAACATATTTACTGTTTTGTAAATGGATCGTTAAGATTAATCATGATTTTCCATATCATTCTAAGACCGATTATTTGGACTATACCATCTAACAGATATTATTCATATTTTATTCTATTAACCTCCCCACACCTTGAATAAAATCATAACGTCAACAATTATATCCAAATATGTACTTTTTTCTCACAAGTCACATTTTAGAACTATAACTGCTTTGCAAAAAAGAAAGACCTTTGTATAAGTCCATGGGGTTACAGCATAAATTCAAAGAAAACATTATTTTTTTCTCTTATAATGACTTCGGCGGTAATTTCTCTTATTTTCTATCTTATAATGACTTCGGCCACCTACAAGGTTATATTTTTAAACCAGCAGTCTCTGAAGATTAAAATTTAAAACTTTTGATATATTTCGTAAGTCGTATTTACAACGTGTTTTGAAGAAGTTGATTTACTTTACCTGAGCATCGTCGAAGCGTCCGTTGCGTGGTTGTGACGGTACGCCATCGCGAGTGGCGTGAAAGAGAAAAATACGCTCGGGAGAGACAGCTCCGGAAATTCGGACCGAAGCGAATTCGCTGAAGTCGGTCGCTCGCAGCAAATTTACCATCGAGGTAAAAGTGGAGAAGCGTAGGAAGCGCTTGTATGGCGGTGTCTTCCAAGAGGAAACTGTTTACAGGAGTTTGGAGGATGTGACTGGCGTAGAGGACGGCAGGATGAGAGGTGAGTATGCGTGGTGTTGGATTGTACACGTGGGCAAACATGTATTGAATACGTGTAGGCGCTGCGAAACAGTTTCAACTTTTTTTGTATTCTGGCGAATAAAACAAGAGAAAGTGGGTTGAAAATGTTGTGAAATACGTGATAAACGTTTTTTTAAAATTGTTCTATTGGTTTGTGCTTTTTAAATATTTCAGGCATCAAATATATTCACCGATAAGTTAGTTTTAAGAATATTTAATGAAGTTAATAAAACACTTTCACGAAGAGGAAATTTCAGTTATTAAACTCGAGACTTAACTAAATACTTTTGACGTTTTTCGAGAGAATGGTTCAGTTTGGCTCCTACACTTGATTAGGAAGCCGTTGTTCTATTCTGTTAGAGATGTGAAGTTCCAATTTTCTGCCATTTTAGCTGCCTAATACAAAAGAAAGGCACGTTCCGTTTTGTCAAAAATCATGTATAGAAACATCTCTTAATATGAAATATAGAATGAAATAATGGGTTTATCCAAGATAATAAAACATAAATAATTCACTAAAATGTGTCCCACTTTTAATTTGCTTTACTTTATCGGTAACACGATTTAAATGTAATTCATAATTCATTGTAAGTTATTTGGACAATACCACCTCTATTTTTATCCTCAATATCTGTAATCTGTATCGCTTTCCTAATAATTTTTCAACCGTTACTTTGATTTATTTCCTTACCGCATTCACTTCATCTTTTTCCTCCTTAAAGTGTCAATCCTGTTTTGGAGAATACACATCAATACCCGTACGGAAGAGGTTAGAGAAAGAAGGTAGCAAAAATTGGACTTCAAAATCGCTTATTCGTGTTCGCCAAAACACCTTATTTTCGCGAAATTACTCAAATACGAAACAAAAATAAAAAATGAAAATAAAATTAAAAGACAACTAGTATATAAAAGTACGAAAACGTTAGAAAAAGAAACATAATCGTGCGTCGGCGAATATCGGCAGATAATGGGCAATCAGGGATGAAGAACTAAATATCCCCACCTACGGAAAAATCGATAATCCTCCGTCCCCTTATTGACTTTTGCGTTATCGCATGGAGTAAATCATCGAGAAATTACGAGCAAGTAAAACTTTATTTCAATAAAAGTTTCCCTTTATTCCACCCCTTCTCAAATTATCGAATGAATTGAAGGTTAATGTGTATCGAGTTAGACGTACCGCATGGAACGTGTTAACGAAGATTTATTAGGTTCATTGAACGTGGACACCGGATGGAAAGTATCGATTTTGTAATTCATAGAGGGAGGTGTAACTTCGGTCGCTTATTGTTATGCTTGTAAACGATTTATTATCGAATTAACGCTTGGAACGCCGTTGACCTTTGTTAGTTTTAATTGAATAGTGACCTACTCGCTATGTCAGGGTCTTGGTTTAACACACAACGCTGGTCGGCCGCAGCACGGGAGTAGTTGATGAAGTGGTATGCGCGCTATTTAGAGCACCGATCTCCAGCGCGTTCCTCTCTCCGTTTAACACACAAGTGGAATCCCAACGTGAGCGAGGTGTATGGTATTTAATGAGACTGATAGTGAGGTCTAGGGACACCTCGAATTAACTTTCGCTTTCGGATACGTGCCAACGACATCTGAATCATGTTGTGTCACGAATTTGTTTACGAAGAAACCCATATAACCGGCAACACGTTAGAGAGACAGAAGTCCTTCATAAGATCATATTGACTAAAAAAGTACAATAATAAAAATTATTGAATATTTGTAATATTTCAGTTTGATTGCCTAGTTTAGCATTCTAAGAAAAAAAGATACCTCTCGGGAACGTGAACTTTAAATGGGATTCGAAATTCTTGTTTTTATCACAAACAGAAATTTCAAAATATACTAGTACATAAATATGAATCCAGTCTAGAGAACAGAAAAGGAACTTTGGTTCTGATAACAGCTCAAATAACATATTAATATAAAAATGAAACATTATGAGTTATAATTTTTATGAAATTGTTCCGTTTTTTTTGTATTTAATAAAACCAAAGCATGTTCTTGTTAATGTTTTCAAAATATATTAATTGTAATAGCATTAATAGTAATAAAAATAATAATAAAGTCGAAAACGATAGAATACTTTATTTGTGCTGTATTCAATTATTTATGAAATATTTAAATAATACCGATAAAGAATATATATTGATAATTAATAATAATAATAATAATAATAATATGTCTTATATAGAGGCAATACTCTGCTCTACCGTATGACCATAACAGTAGAAGTATCCCATTATTGATAAAATAAATATTACATCATGTTATAATGACATTGAAAATTGATTTTGTATTAAAATATATCAATTAATATTATTTTATGAATTGCGTGAATAAAAACCGAACCGAAAAATAACCATATTAAATTTATTAGACCGTTTCTGGAACTGTAACTAAAACTTGTTTGCTTACAACTACCGATTAAGTATCAAGTTTTAGTATCGATTAAGACAGCAAGATGCAAAATTTTACAATTCATCACAATTATTGTTAAATTCATTGTGTAACTCGATGAATTTTAGATAAATAGTTTCTAACACTGAAGTTTTTTATCTCTGTTTAGAATAAAAATACTTTACGTTTCAGTCAATTAGTGTTTTGTAAACCCAGCAGACTGCTTCCTTGGGAGCTTCCTTTTTGTTAAGAAGCAGTCTAGCTGCATATTTAATTTCAAAGAAATTCAGCAAAAACAGAAAATTTCCGATTAGGCACACTGCGGCATTACGGCAAGCAATAACCATTCCCACTTTCTTCTTAATCCTTACAAATTCCTAAACCAAGACGGTTCCCGAGAAAACTCAATTAAAACGACGACGATGGCGGCGGCTGTCCTCAAACTCCCTCCTTTGCAAGGCTAACGACCCTCGTGGTCACAGCACGAGAAGGTGAGGAAAGGGATTCTCCTAGGCTGTGAGGAGGAGGGGGGGAGTAGGGGTTGACAGTGGGGAGAACCCTGTGTATACGCATAGGACCGTCTCATTGAAATTCGCTGCGAGATCGGAGGGACGCTGCGACACTAACGAGGTCCAGCAACGAGGCGTCCTCACGGCATCACGTCCTCACGCCTGCAGTACCGACGATCTCTTCCCATGGGCGTGGCCTCATTGTTTAACGAACCGCACTTATAATAATAAAAGGGATGATTAATTCGCTTACTAATGGCCGTAGATTATTTGAAATGCGAGATCGAGATCTCAAAATATTGAATCAACAATTCAAGGTAAAATAATTTTGTCCAAGTGACCTACCACGTTAAAAACACATTGCGCTTATTAATGCACAAAATCAAAACCTCTCTAATAATACGATATACACTTGCCCAATAAAACTGGATTCGTATCGAGCAATCCTTTGAAAATTTGTCATTGTCATTATCGTAGTTTAAAAACATTTTCAATGTTACTCAACATTCACCACCACTCTTCGGCATTTCTCGTCTCAAGATGTAAGAAAATACATATTAGGGTGTGTCATTTTTGGCCAACGTTTTTTTTCACTTATAACCACATTGTATTTGTTCAAATGAAATTGTGAAATACAATAAATAATATGAACAACTCGTTGACGAATTTTTTTACAATTGAAATACTTTATATATTCTACATACTTAACTCACTCCTCATTTATAATGTTAGTATCGATATTCAGTATTATTTATTGATTTCCAGAGCAGGGAACGAACATTGTCATTTAGAAACATTCTTTGCGGGTTTATAACATTTTACGAAGCAACATGCATGTTACATTGTGAAGATAAACGTATTAGTCAGACATTCAGTATAATATTTACAGTAAATTTAAATCGAGCGAGGCAGTTAACAAGGTCNCCGTATTCCTGATTCAGTGTCATATTCTAAGGACTTGTTATTTTAAATCTAGAAATCTTCTCCAATTAACGTAACATTTTGCCGTCAATTCAACAGAGAATTTCATATTTTCAGAAAGTGTTCAACAAATATGGGATATTATACGAAATATGTTTTTTCATTGTAATATTTATGTTACTTATGCATAATATTTTAATGGCGTTCTACTTTTTACTGGCTGTAAAATTAGAAATTTAGATCGCTGAAATTTTCCTCTCGGACACACGACAAAGGCGCCAATGACACGTAATTTCGTTTAACAAATAGCAGAAACTTTTATATTCGATTGTCAAATGATAGAGCAGGAACAACGAAGATATTTCTAATGAAACTCGCGGAGAGGAATACATTTTAGTTTTATGTTAGTGTAAAATGCATTATGACTCTGAAAGGCTAAACCTTCCCAACATGTAGGGTTTTCTTTTTTCCTTTTTAATGTTTGTAGAAAAAATAAATTTATCTACAATAATGTAGTGTAATTAGAAAAAATACAGGGACAAGAATACAGGGACCCTGAAGATGATTCTAAAATAGCATCACAACACTGACCACGCACGATTAAATTGCAATACACTGTTTAACGAAAAATGAGGTAATTGATTGTTTATAATAAAATTGCATAATTAATAGAGCATATACCTTTTTCTTTAGTAAATATTGTTCTCCAAATGAATAATGTTGTATTCTCCAAATATGGATGAATAAATATTTATTGAAAATATAGTTTGGATATATATTAGACCCATTTCCTACTCAATATTTTTATTAAAATAAAGTTTTAATACTTGGGGTATAATTACGAACTCGTGAATTTCTTTTAGTATCATTGTTTTCTTTAAATATAAATTATTTGCTTTTAAATTCAATATAAAATTTAGTATCATTGTTTTCTTTAAATATAAATTATTTGCTTTTAAATTCAATATAAAATTTTTTTGCACATGTTTATTGAAATTTTGAAGAACTTTTCTAAATTCCTCGTAAAATATATCATTGAACACTTTCATTTACACATGAAGAAACTAAAATATCGAAACTTAAAGAGAACATGAATAGAAATTATTTTATAGAAACTTTGTCGTCTCGTCGGCAGATGAACTTTGTCGTAAACTGCCCTGCCACGTTGCCATGTATGTCGTAATGCTACGTTGCCGAATTGCCAATTGCTCAGCGTATGTTTTAAGATTTTCCTAAGCAATGTGAGAGCATGAATTAAGGTTTCGTTCATTACAGCTCCCAAACAGATATTACGAGCTGAATTGTGGTATAAACCATTTTCAAAAATCAGTTCACACTTGGATTCGAACCCACCTTGTGGCAGAACAATAATAGCAGTGCTTTAGTGTTCTCAGCCAATTACACTTTTACTGGAGAAGGTAAAATGTCTGTTGAAAAATTAGAACAAATAAATAGCCACTCAAGTCTGCATGTTTTAGTCGGTTTCTCAATGAATTTATTGTTCGAATTTTTCAACAGACATTTTACCTCCTCCAGCAAAATTGTAATTGACTGAGAACACTAAAGCACTGCTATAATCAGATAAGGTATTTCAAAGCTTTCTTCTTATAGTCGTAGATGAAAGAAATAATTTCAACCAGGAATACCTAGGACGAGAGAGAATTTGCGCAGGTGATTTAAACTTTCGCTTTACTTGAACGCAAAGGCTACTTCATTTGAAGGTTAAAGTATACTTTTGAAAAATATTCAAAAACTGTTCCAACTATTTTATTTTTCTTAAATATACTGTATTCATAGTGTAATTAGTATATGTTTAATCCGCATTATCGGTAAAGTTTGGTATAGATGCAGTGAAATAATTTCCACTCACATCGCGTACTTTTTCGTTTACCAATGGTGAGAATCCAAAGAGTGTGTTTGTAGATATGTCATTTAAATGTTATTTTTAAAGGAGAATGAAAGATAGTGTGCATATCATTGTATTTGGAATCTTCCACCCACACGAACGTCCTTAGTCGCGAATTCACATCCATGACGGTGTATCCAGTGACGGTGAAGAGAAAGATAGAGAGGGAGAGGGAGAAAGAGAGAAGTAGGAACAAAGAAAGAAAACAAGAACCTGTTGTTGTATTTCACAATTTCATTTGAATAAATTAATGAAAGAGATTTCAGTTTTAGTTATATTTGTTGTAATCTAAAACACGTTTTTTGTAATATTAATCTCGGATCACGATTTTATATGCTGCACGATTACAACCAGTGTTATATTGTAGATCATTGTATTATTAGAACATGTAATTTATTAGTTCCTTGAGTGGTTTAATGTGATTTATAACACGAGAAATAAAATTTTGTGTTATTAATTCATATTTTATACAAAAGTTTTTTATATTTATTTAATTTCTTTTGACATATATGAAAAAAAAAAGAATCACAAATTATGTGAAATTACGTTAGACAATACACGTGAAGAGAGAGGGAAAGAAAGAAAGATAGAGAGAAAAAGTAAAACAACGATAGAGAAAAGTGAAAGAAAGAAAGAGTGAAAGAAAGAAAGAAGGAAAGTAAGAAGGAAAGAAAGTAATAGGAAGAAAGATAAAGAAAAGAACCTATGGTATTTGTTAATATATATATTAACAAGTAACTAATATGAGTTAATATATTTAAATTTGATTGGAATAAATAAAAGGGATTTGTCTCTTTTTATTTATTCATATCTGAAACGAGGTTTTCATATTATTGATCTCTGATTATTTTTTTAGGTTGCACGATTACTACCAAATTGTTATATCGTGGATAAATATGTCACTAGAAGATGTAATTTATTTGTTCCTTAAGTAGTTTTATATTATTTATAACTCGTTTATTAAACTTTTGTGTTATTAGTTCATATTTGAGACAAACGTTTTCTATATTTATTTAATTCCTTTTTCCCATATATGAAAAACTTAAGAGAATCGCAAATTATGTGAAATTACTTTCGACAATACACATTATTTGTAGGCAATGAAATTTGATTTCTTTACTTCACTGTATAAATATAAGAAATTATAGGAATTANTGTAGGAATATTTAAAAGAAATTTGTGATTCGAATTATACCAATTCCATACGACATCTTGCAATTATATTCAAATTCTGTTAAAAACTATATTTTATCACAGTATTACGCAAACGTTTTTTACAGAAACTCTAATATCATTTGCGTTGCTTATAAAGACCTTGCGAGACAACGAATCTCGAGATGTCGTTTAAATATAGAGAATGGTAAAGTTTATTGAAGTCAAGAATATACAGAATATTTTTGTTATAGAAGTAGAAAATGTGTATAATAAAAAATTACAAAATATTTCTTTAATAGCGGTGTAATGAAACATTTTATCTCGTTACGATTT
>NNCF01127796.1:208471-247274 GCA_002313205.1 Laupala kohalensis | reverse complement strand
ATATATATATATATATATATATATATATATATATATATATATATATATATATATATATATATATATATATATAATGAGTGGAAAGCAACAACGACAAAATATAAATTGGTTTTCAATGGAGAATACTTTTTAATGGAGCTGTTATATATGTTTTAAAATATTGAATTTTTGAATACTTTACCACCACCCTCTCTGAAGTCTACCCGAGCGCGTAAAACTACCAATTAAATTTATTTATAAGGCTCTGGTTTTACACATATTATCCCCATGACTAATTAAAGTAATTACATATGCTGGAAGACTTTCAGTGTTGTTGTACCCCAAATGTGATCCATTTTTGGTTTTGAGCGGTGCGCTGAATACTTCAAGAAGTGATATCTACCGAGATACAGAAAGACATATGAGTAAAAGAGTATTGATTTATTAATACTTATGTCAATATTGAGGATAGAAGATATCACTAAAGATTTGGGGAGTTTGATATAAGAACCTATTTATTCCTCGAAAAGTTCAGTTTATGTTATCCTGTTCGTTTAATTATTATTCTCATTTGAAATTAATTATTTTTCTTATTAAATGAGTTGAAGACTTAACTGAAAAGAAAATATACATTGATTAAAATTTGTAACTCGACTAATGAATAGAAGAACCACAGAAGTAATAGTAAAATGTACAACGTTGAACATTTTCTTCTCTAAAAATATTCCCCACACACAGGTTTTCATTTTGTTGCAATATCTTTTCAATTTATACGTTGAGTTTAACTTTTTAAGGTTCATTACATTTCCACTGACAAATATTATACGAAAATCTCCGTAAATCATCCCTCTTTCTCTCAGATTTCACTAATTTCCCACTAAATGGGGTTGAGTTTTGTCATTTTAATCTTCTTGACAACTCCGAAATATTTTGAAGTATTATTAAAATATACTGTAAAATCAAGCAAGTATGAATATTGTATCTTTTTGAAGAGGCACACACAACGAAAGTCTGAATTGATCGTTCACCAGAGTAATCGATTATGAAAATCCATTCTGAGACTGTATGAAGTAATGGAAAAAACTTCAAAGGAAGAGGAAAGAAGTCGATCCCCTTTAAACATCGTTTTTAATGGGTATGGCTGGGTAGTAAAGCAGATGACTCCATGTTGTGGCTGAACTCTACATACCTCACCGAAACGCTTTATACAGTTATTAATGGAAATCCGTAGAAATTATTGTTACTGCAATAAAGAGTTATCGTTAACAACTATTACGTGGAAATTCTTCGTTCTCTCTCTCTCCCTCTTCTTTCTACTCGCTGAGCTCTCTCATTGCAACGAATTTCTCGTCGATGTAATTTCATTGCCAGATTTGCGTATGTTCCAATCAGTTAAAATTAATTTAATTTGGTATTTCATTGTGCCATTACGTCCTACTTATTTTCTCACGCATTCCCGTTCAATATTACGCATGTTATGTATATTTGCTCCTTAGTTCCATGCTATTCATTTTACTTATTCCTAATTTTCTTAATCTATCTTTCACTAATTTCCTCCCCTCTGTCACCTAAAACTCTTCAGTTCATCTTTTTATTACTTATTGCTTTTGTTCCACCTATTTACCCTTATGTGATTCTTTGCTCTTGTATTGTAATGGAAGCTTCGTTTTTTCGTAAGTCACTTTCCCTCGCTTTTTCAGTCATCATTCAAACCTCTGGTATTTCTTTTACTAATTTCGCCGCATGTTTTAGTCATCCTCTCCTCGTTTTCTCCCACAATCTATATCGTTTCTCAACATACATTCTACATGCATTTCCACTATATTATATTTGTCCTATTTTTCATCTTCTTTCACAGTATCTTATAGAGTGTCCTCTCACATCATCTTTATATCTTGTTTACTTCTTCCCCATCTATCGTTTGATATCAACCGTTTTAACTTCTTACATCACTTTCCCCCTCTTCTCAATCTCTCTTATCCACACACTCTCTCCTGGTCTTTCCCACCCTGACTCTCGCCACCATCCCCTGCCAAGAGGACGTGTCATTCGCGCGACCGCGCAGCGCAATTCTCCCACTCGCCGAGGAGGAGGAGGATATTGGATGTTTCTCTTTTCATCCGCAACACAAGAGTCTTATTCAATTTCCCTCGGGGTCTCTGGTCGCTGCAAAGTGCTGCCGGTCGTATTGATACCCAAGAGGGAGGATATGATATGAAGACGCAATATCATCTGCAATGCATTGTCTGCTTTTGAGAGTGCTAAAATCGATTTAGAACGAGCATAGAATATTGTGAATGAAATTTTTTAAGGATTAATGAAAGCATTCTTTGGGGAGTTTAATCTATAGTGAAGATGGAATAGACGTGGGAGTTTTGTATGTATCTCAAGAATAATTGATAATTTGATACTCCCAATACCGTGTCTCGTAAATATACAGGGAATGTGAATAGAAGATGACAAAAATAATCGTGATTTTAAAAAGATAATTGAGAAGTTTTAGTTTTTGAGATTATTTGTATTTTCAGACGTTCGCGTTGTAACGGAGATGCATCGCAGTACTTAATTAATATACTTCGTTTTGGATACTGGATTTTGCATCGAAATATGTTGACATTTTTGCAAACCGAATCAGTTTGTTTGTCTTGTATGGGACTTCAACCGTAACCAAAGGGTCAAATCTGTGCGGAGAATATTTTAGGATAAAAATACACTAATATAATGTGAAAGTGGTAAAACCTACACAAATGAATTAGGTTAATATATCCCTTTGACATTGAAATTGGGTAATATTTTCAACGAACTGCACCGAATTCCACAAATTTCTATTCGCTTATTTACGTAATCGATTCTATTGCTGCACGTGTTTCATCCCCTTCTCTTCAAACTCCGCTGGGGAAATGTTGTCATGTCCTACAGCTGATCCCACGAAACAACTTCACGAGTAAACATCATTCGCGCTCCTCTGTTGTTCAACCTCTCTGAACGTCACCACGGTGTGGAACCTGGTGCGACGAGGACCACATGGGAGTAAATGATAGTTCACGTCAACTAATTTACTCGGTAAAACCAGTTTGTTTTTTGATTCGTGTCGTAACATTCACACTTTGCGTCGCCCAAGTTTTACTTTGTCTGGCATCCTCGAGGAGAGTTTTCGCGACTAAGAGGACAATAGATTTGAAAATAACATGAATTGAAATTTTGTCACATCAGCTGAATATAAAACAGTAAATAGCTTACGAAAAAAAGAGACAATAAAATTATTATAATAAAAATAGTGAAAGTGCTAATTATTCCCAATTGATGCCATAGAACTAAATTGAATAAACAGGAAGCAAGATATCCTAGATCTTTTAACGATAACTGTTGAGAATTATTTAAATGTTACTTCAAACATCGAGAGTCCTATGGAGTCTCTTTTTCAGTATACAGTTCAATTTTGAGTCTTAAGTAACAATAATTTTTTCATGTAAATTTCATTTATGTATTTTAACAAGAGTAAACTATCATTTTTGATTCATTGATTAATTTCGGATATGATAAGTTTTGTAGGATTTCACTTATTATTATTTTATTCTTTGCTATGATAAAACAATACTTACTCTCTCCTCACCACCTAATTCTACATTTTCAGGTTCCCCTGTCAACGTTTGACGAGTAACCGTTCGGGGCTTCTCTCCTTCGCCGCATGGTCTGATCCGTTACCCAGAGAACTGGGATTGGGTACATGACAACGAGTACTGGCGAAACCGGAGATCTGGTTTCGCCAGATATTATAAAACTAAATATTATTGGTTCTTGGAGCTATTTTTGAAAATAAGATTTGTTCCAAATCGAACGTTCCCTATACTTTCAAGTACTCACATTTTAAAGCATGGCCACAACTTGGCTCACATTTTGAAACAAGACTACAACAACAAAAATGTTTTTCGGCGATGAGCTTTGCGCGCTCATGCGCCTACCGACTGCGCCATCCCGCTCGCTACCCGTGCCCGTCTACCATTCTCATTCAACTTGTGAAACCCAAAGACCTCTGAGGTGGTCTCGTAGAGACTAGATTCCTCATCTGAGGCGACTCCCTTAGGAAGTACTTTATTTGGGTAGTATTTTCCACACGTTTGGGTAGTATGTTTCACAAGTTGAATGAGAATGGTAGACGGGCACGGGTAGCGAGCGGGATGGCGCAGTCGGTAGGCGCATGAGCGCGCAAAGCTCAAGGCCCCGGGTTCGATCCCCGGTCCCGTCTCCCATTTTCATTCGACGTAACATGTTTAATAAGAAATAACAGATTTTGTTTTTATTAAATTCACTTATCACCTTGAAGCTGAAGATTGCTTTCATTAAATTTTTGAAACAAGTCTGTCATGTAAGCGATGTCACTTTTGGATTGAATTAAATTGTATCGTAAAGCATCATTTTTATCTTTCAAGAACTCCAGCACCGAGTTAAACAGTTTATAAAACCTATCTAAACAGGCACCTTTTGACAACCTACGAACTTCTGTATAAAGCAGCAAACAATTAAATTCTTCATCGTTTTCAACACAAAGCTGTTTAAATAATCTGTCATTCAATGATTTGCTTCTGATTGTGATGATAGCTTTAATTACATATTGTAATTAATTATGTAGGCGTGCACTTAAATTTTTGGCAACTAGATGGATGATACAGTGTACTGTGAATGCATTCGGTACCTCCTTTTTTTTAATATGCAAGAAAACCTCTGTAGCACCCTATCATCGCTGGAGCACCATCGGTGGCTACTGATAAGATATTACTCTGAGGTATTTCTTTTTCTTAAAAAAACTCATCCAATGCATGAAATATTGATTCTCCTTTAGTATCAGTTTGCAAATATTTTGCAAATAATAATTCTTGGCAAAACTGTTCTTCCTTTGTGAATCGCACGTATGCTAAAAGTAAAGCTTCATTACCTGGCAAAGTTGACTCATCAAGTTGAATAGAAAACCGAGATGGTTTTTTTAAATCTCCACACAATGAATCTTCAACATATTGAGCCATTTCATCAATTCATCTTTGCACTGTATTATTACTCAACGAAATTTTATTGATAATATCAGATTCTGGCTTGTGTAGCACAGTACGTATTACTTCACTTATAGCCGGTATAATTTGTTCTTCACCAATAGTATGAGGTTTTCCCGATTTGGCAATCATTAACGAAATATTGTAAGAAGCAAGCAAGCAAGCCATCGCCATCTTGTGTGGTTGCGGTTGAAATGAGTTTTGCCAATGTCGGTTGTTTATTATTTTTTTCTTTTAGTGTTCGATAATAAGATAAATCCTTATCTTTTTTATCACCATGAATTTTAGTCAAATGTTCTTGTAGTCTGGAAGGCTTCATAGCTTCGTTTGATAAAACTTTCTGGCAAATCAGGCCCATTGGTAATGTATTGTTTACAGGCGACTCAATAAAGCCATATTTCAAATATTCGATATTATATTGTCTACATTTTTTCTTTGGTTGAGCCATTATTATCTGTAGAAAAAATAAAATTTTTATGGAGGTATTTTTAATTAATTTTTTTGAAATATTTTTGTAAAAAACAAACTAAAATAAATACTAATGAAATAAATAAACATGATCTTATTAATTGTAAAGCGCATATAATTATTACAAAATAAATAAATAACACTCACCAATTATAGTCGCACTATTTGTTAGTTAACGCACAATCGCACGAGTGGCATTTGCCCGCATCAATGCTCTTAGTGCTCACGTGTTTTGAAACGGCAATTCAGTTGTACCACATGAACAGTAGCAGTGCGCGATTGCATATACCTCAATGCAAGTGAGGGAGTATGCGGAAACCGAGCCAACGTCCAGTACATTGTTCAAAGAAAAATTAAGCGTTTTGAGCGAAATACAAATTAATTTTTCTAAATCTTCTCTTCTTTTATGCTTTCACCGCCCCCTTACAGTTATTCAACGCCCCCAAATGCACTTGTGGCCATCACCGCCCCCCTGGATTGCTGCAGCACTCACCAGGGGCGCCCACTTTGGGAATCACTGCTCTAGACCCTACACATTAGATCGTAAATTATTATCAAGTGTTGTCAACCATTGGTCCGGGGAAAAACACGCTTCCTAATTTCGTTCAGACCAGTCCTATGCAATTAAGCATGCAATAACAGAATATTCTTTTTCCTCCGTGACGGGTCTAAAAATTCTCAGAACGGATCTGTTTAGAAATGAAAAAGCGTTTCATTTAAGAGAAGTATCATTTTTGAATATTTTTATGTTAAGAAATAGCATAGTATAGTATGGATGTTAAAGTACAGCTGGCTTCATTGATATACCTTAGCGCAGGTATGTAAAAGTCACTATCTCCTGCAGCAAAATGAAAGATGGATTTTTGGCTACTTCTCGTATGGTTCTGAAGATGACTTTTTTTGCTACGTCATTTTCTGGAAGAAGAGTGTTTTGTATCGCATATTTACTGTCTACTGCTGCCTAACCTCTACCGTATCCAATTGACAAACTGATAAAGAAAATAACGAATGAAATTTTTAATTATCCTTGAATGATCTATGACAAAAATGGTATGGATGGTGTTGTCACTTTTAACTCACCAAATAGTCACACTGGTAATTTTTATCCATGGAATCACTATCGACCAGATTTCATTAATTTGAATTAATTTTACCTGTAATTTTGCATTAATCTTTCTCTTCATTACCACGATAAGCTATGAATTAATGAATGAATGAATAGCCTGGAGTGTCCCTTGAAGAACAAAGGCCTCCTATAAGAGGGGATGCTCTATTATGTAAGACTCACGTGGTGAGCATTTCCACGTAAGTGAGGAGTTAACACTACTAATATTACTTCTTACACATAACGCTCCTCACTTCAATTAACATTATTGATTCTTGTAGTTAACCAAACTAACTAGCTATGACTGTATTATAAATTCTAAACCACCTCCTAGTACTTTGTTTTCCATATTTTTTCCTTCATCTTCTTTCCGCATTTAATCTCTCACTTTTCGTTCTCCGTCTATTGCGCTGTTTCTGTATGTGAGTTTGCCTCCTCCGGCGTTGCTCCTCCAACTACAGAAAAGGAACGAAGTCATCAAGTATTCATGGGGAATCCACGGGCATTATATCTGTGCAGCGTATTATATTGAAATTCCAAACAGTGCTGAAGGAATGAGGTAATAGCACTGCAGACAGGGTTTGTGGTCGGAGGCGGATCCAAGACAGAGCCAAAACTCTCTTAACATGCGTAAACAAGATCAAGTGGAATCCAACAGAAAGAACTATCCTATTGGTTTTCAATTTCCTTCCTGGAAATAACACCGATTGATATTCGTATAATTGATTGGTACCAGATTCGCAAACTGATAACAATTAGCTGAATTTTCTCATATCTCTCCAAAGTACCTATTCTCTTTGATGTGTTTGAAAAAAATAAGCAGAGGCAACGGAATCGATTAAGCTTCATTCTTGATTTATCTATTGAAGTTTTGGTTAGCAAAAATTAGAAATCAATTGCAAATACCCATAATTTCTGAAAAAGCAATTGTACGTGAATGTTATCCCAGGAGAAATCGGTCAATCAGGAACTGTTATATTAATTGGTTAATTCATTATCATAATTGGTTGGTCATCATGTTTTTGTCGTGTGTATCATTCATTCAGTATCAAGAGAGTACTAAAATATCTCAGAAGCCAAAGGAGATGGATCTATTCTTAATAATTAAAAAGTCAGATAAACAAGTTTTGTTTAATAAATAATGCGTGGATAGACAAATTTATTTTCACGAAATGAGTATTTTCTTATTGCTACGGCCTAAAAATCATGCTCCTTTCACGTGACTTACAGTTCATGACATCTTCATTTAATTCGGAGATGTAAGGTTGTTGCAATTATCTGGAAAAAAATTTATTCGCCGTTATATATCCTCACAAGTACCCACAGGGCGGAGGGTCGTGAGGGGATATGGGTAATAGTCAACTGTGTTAGCTAAGGACTGTCATATTGTAGATACTCTAAAACTGTGGGGACGTCATAAATTGAAACAATATTTTGAAATGTTCGAGTTACTTGGATAAGCCACACATTTTTAGGGTCTTCACGGTAGTCTTTGTCCATCCTTGTTGAATAGTATCCACGTCGTCACTGCAAGACCCTCCACTCAGCAGAAAAAACTAGTTCAACAAACTCAACTTCCAACACCTTGAATATTGAATAGTACACATTTGAAACGTACTTCAGCATTACACATTACGTCTGTGACACATATCTCATATATTACTCATCTACATTATGAATTATTTGGTGTTGCTTGTCTTATAAAACGATCTTAACTGTCCGAACTCGGGTTATGGCCCCAATATCACACGAGATCGGCAATGAGGTCAAACAAATTATGTGATGAGTATAGGTTTTGAAACTTTTTACGGCCAAACTGGTATGTACGTCACTAGAATGTTGATAATGATGATAGTAAATAATATGAAAGGATGATAGTAAATAATAGAATGAAATGAGGGATTAAATTCGGTAAGAATTCAAACCTTTCCTGAGATTTGAACACGTAATGATTTCTTAACTGATACTATGCTTCCCCCTCTTTCCCAACTCATAACCTTAAATTAGCCGCATCAAGGTATTTTCTTCCGGGTCATCCATATTTTGTCCAGACTGGTCTTATCTATTCCCTTAGAAAACGTAACTGTCGCTACACCTCACTCCCGTTCCCCTGTAATACGATCTTTCCACTTTTGTCAGTTGATGCTTAACGTTGAAAGTTTAAAATATTACAGACTGGCGTGTGCAAATCTTACTTGCAGGTACATTGTTTGGTTGAAGCTCTTGTTTCAGACAAGTTTAATTATGTAAATATACGGTACTACATTACCTAACCAATTGTTACAACATAAACATCATATTTTTCGTTTGCCTTAATATTAGCTTTAAAAAATTCAATCCCATATATACAGAATGTTTCAGAATTCCTATTACACAGTTATAGGTGTCGTAGAGGGGACTCAGAACAGCAATATTTGGTAATAAACCCGTCCGGAAATGCGCCGTTCGCAAGATAAATGACTGAAATAACGTCAAAGGATACGCTGCACGTGCATCAATCAACTCGTACCTGCGTGAACTACAACATATGCTCGAAGTGGTGACCACGAGATTCGTTGCACAACGTGTACCTGCGAACAATGATCACATACACACGGTCCAAAAGTCCTAAAGTGTCCTGAATGACCTCCGCTGCAGCCATTACACGGAAAAGGAGATCGTCCTGTTACTCCACAGGGGTCTCGTAAAAAATACTCTTCATGTAACCCCACAGGAAAAAGTCCAGAGGTGTTAAATCGGGCGATCGTGGTTATCAACGAATCGGTCCATCGCGACCTATCCACCTGTCCCCGAATGTTTGATGAAAGTACTGACGGACGTCGCGTGAAGAGTGGGCTGGCACGCCATCATGTTGGAACCACATTATCCGATGAATTTGCAGTGGCACATCCTCTCTCATTTAAATTACAATAAGTAAACTCATTTAAATTATAATAAGTAAACACTTAAGTTTCAAATACTCGGTTTAATAAATGGTTTATGCTGTAATGTGGTTTGTCAACTGATTTGTCTCATTGTGGTATAATTAATTTCCTCATGTACATCCTCACATTCTCATGTACAGTCTCCAATAGATGAGTGAAAATTTGTTTATTGCATTATATAAACCATTCTAGGTTGCATTGCTACACCCTAGTCACTTGAGGATCAATGAATGTAACATTTAATAAATCATATGCCTTCTAACTAAGACAAACGTTTAGAGAAAATTAATAGAACCCAATTAACATACGAAATTAAGAAATGGGACGCATTTTCCGGAAAAACGTGTTTAAAATTAATGAAAATTTGTCTTATAAATATTATTATTCGATTATTCTTATTATATAACATCTTTTTAGTTGCTTATATGCCGTCTACCTATAGTGACGCTGGTTCAAACAGTGACTGCTAGTAAACTTTGCAGTGGTGGACTAAGCAGGTTCGCGGCATGTTCTCACGGGATGCTCCCGTTTTACAAGCCTTTCTATGCACCCCAACATTCAGTCATTATCGTTCAACCTTCACTTCATTTATGAATCACCTGCATCGGGGAGGTGCATGGAAGAACATTCGGTAAACTTGTCATTCCCCAGCCACATGAGGAGGCCACATCCCGTTATCAACTTCCTACACTTAGGGTAAAATACAATAAAGACTAAGTCAAGTCATAAATATATTTTATGAATTGTAATTAACTTTCGTTGTCATTTAACTGCTCACTACAAGTATTGCTACATTTGTGTCATGAATTATTGAAAAAAATGATGAAAACCTATGTTTCTTTCTGATTCACACTACGGCAGTTTAAAGTCCTAACGTTTGTAAAAATCTCATATTCCAAATAGGTTTATCCACGAGAACACTAAAATTGTAAATCATGCTTAAGATTTTTTTATGTTGGAAAAAATATGAATCCCGTTTCTGGCAACGAGTTTTTCTTTAGCGTGTTTCTCGATTTCTCCTTCATATCCTCAGATTCAAGCGCGAACACTTTGCGAATTCTGTTCGTTGCATCAATGTAGTGGGCATTCGTGTGTCACCGCAAACCGCTGTTGCTCTGCCCCCACCTCCCCCACCCGTTCTCTCCCAACATTTCACCCACCCATCGCGGGCCGCGCACCGCGTGCATCTGTTGTTATTGGAATTCCTGCGTCATCCCCGTCCTCGCGATTCCAGCGCCGCTGTCGCCTGAAATATTGGTCACGCGAGAGACGCGCTCTGCGTGGCAGGTTAGGGTGGATGCATAAGGATAGCAGCAATAGATCTTGTACTACGATCGGAGTCTCTTGATCGCTTCGAAAATGAGGTTCTGCTATTCTTTGGAGTTATAGTGCCGACCTAGTGAAGTGTGACAGTGGCATGTTCTCCTCCGCTATAGGTAGCGTGTTCGTATTCTTCGTGGGGATACGATGTGTGTAAATATAATTTAATTTATATGATCCCCATCCATATCATTATTTATTATATCATGACGTACATGAGATTTGCGTTGCCAAAAATCATGCGGTGTTACCAAAAGACGTTGTCATATAAATAACAAGCTTTACCTATCTTAACCTTTACGTCGTGGCTTCTGTAAGATAGGAACGACTCTTGTCGGAACACTCAGTCTACATTATACACTATGATAGACTTGGATGCAGAAATTACCACGTAACAAAACATCATGAAAGCTGATATTTTGCGATATTATACCCAGAGTCATCACAGTAATTGGATACCTGGATAATACGGATATAGTAAATACAGAATACGATGATGAATAAATGGTGAAAAAGCAATTGGATACCTGGATAATACGGATATAGTAAATACAGAATACGATGATGAATAAATGGGAAAAAATCTGTTCTAAAGAAAAGCTCTAATTCACAACATGTGGTCGTTCTGGAAATTAATGTGTATATTTAGTCTGGAATGCTTATTTAGCCTGGAATGTGGAATGACGTAGTTTGAACAAGGACATCTTAATATTACTCCTTCAAATAACCAAATACGGAAATAACAAAAGAAGAAAAAAAACACCAAAGAGAGCATATTTACCAGTTTCTTGTTTCATTTGTACAAGGAAAATATAATAATTACTTTAATTATAATGAAAGAATTACGAAACTCAGTTATGTAACCCTTCTTGTTGCTGATTTGCTTCATTAATAAATAAAATAATTATTTTTAGTAATGAAGACACTACGTTCAAACGTTGAATGGTCAATTTGTTTAAACAATACTTCCCCTGACTTTCAAAAAACGAGTATTCTTGTTAAAATTTATATTGTGTTACTAACATTCAGTATTATCCCATTTACATTAAAAAAGGATAACGATTTCGTTATTCTCATATCACACATTATCTTGGCATACACATATTGCAGAACTCATGATTTCCCGGAGATTTCCCTTTATTGTTCATTAGTGGGGTCTAGCAGTGAAAGGAAATGCACTTCATAAATTTGACCTTCATCAATTATCAACATAATGAATAATGGAAAATGTACTCCTTTTGGAGATCACATTTTCTGATTCAGAGTTACGTACTACGTATAATACGCAGATTTCACGATGTAACAGAATTAAAATAATTAGTTTGACGTTCATGCTGATTAAGGTACTGTGGTTAATACAATTAATTGAGTCACGATTCAAAATGAATCGAAAACTTACGAAAACTGAGCTGTTGCATTGCTACTTAGAGTAGTATAAATGGTGGCTGACAGTAGGATTCAACCAGTACCCAGAAAAATGTAGTTTGTGATTCAACCCTCGCCTTTAACAAGAACATCACGATTTCTGCAATCATAACAGCGCAAGAAGTATCGTCAAATAATTTGCTTACAAATGATTTCTTTACTATCAGTACTTTCAAAAACGAACTTATTCTGAAGTATCTGAATAATACACTTCACTCTCCACCTCATTAATTATGTGCTCGATAAAAATATATATGAGAGGATCGGTATTTGAGAGGGTAAGAAATTACCATATCTAGTTTTGCATAGTGGTATAATGAAATGCATATGAACTTTCGAGATACGACGTCTAGGTGGTCCTCGAAGTATGCGTTACAACTAAATTGCCTTGAGTGCATGTAAAATCACCCTCTACTTTACTTGATTGGATGAGTCTTGTGTTCATGAACAATGGGTAACATGTTATTAAAACTGAATTCTATTATATAACATGAAACTGTTTCCACTTAAACTCCCATAAAACACAAACATATTCCTATGGAGAATAGGAGAAATGAAGTACATCTGGGGAACACTGTAGTTCAACATTCCAAACATCTAAATGGAATTCTCCCTAGTGCAAGGGAGTGTGTCACGATGATCGATGGTGTTGTCTCAATCTCCTTAGTAGAGCATTTGCAAGTGTTTCTCTGAAATGCGAAGGACGTATAAAGAAGTTTTTCTGTTTCTCAGCGAACTTGAAATGGTGGGTTTTATTATGAATAATTCACCAAACTACAAATCCAGTCTATCAATTTGTTCTAATGTGCCAATTATATTTTTGAACGTTTTTTGAGGTACAACAGAATAAGTAAAGGAAAAAAATGTAAAGGAAAATAATGTAGTAAAACAAGTATGGTGTCGAATTTAAAACACATTCGCTTGAGGAAAAAAAATAAAATTAAGAACGTTATTTAATATGTTCGCCAAAGAAAGTTAATTTAATGCTATTTCAATAATCTTTCTTTAACTAATCCTGGTGATATTTCGGTGCTAAATCATATTAATAATCCTCCTCCTGGGTTTTCTTCAACCGTATGTGCTGTTTCTTTTGCGGATGCTGAAGGTTTTACAGTTACCCCTATAAAAATTCAAATGTCTCTTTCATATCATTGTATGATTATACATAATTGTCTAATTATGTTTGTATTCAGAAGTGTCTAATTAATACATAAACGATAGACTTTTGCTCTCTCAACCCCCTAATTTATTTGTACTGAGTAATTACTCCATCTATAGGAAAGAAACTCATTCATTGTTTGCTCATAATTCAATACCTTCCACGAGTGGAAGAGTAAGTTGCAATTAAGGAGCACTTGCGAAGATTGCACAGCTGATGTTTGTCGAAGGAAGAGAACTTCTACCCACAGAGAGAGAAATCGACCGACTCTTCACACCAAGAGTTGAATGCTATGTTTCCTACAAGGCTCTTCCTTAGCAGCTCCCTTTGTAAGGCAATATTTACGAATAATTTTGACTTGTATTGAGAAAAAATTTCAGCCTATCAGGAAATTGGAAAGGAGAGCTATCTTGTTAAAATTACTATATTGTATATGTATGTATTGAAACAGTGTACTCACGTAATTCGTTCAATTAATTTCGTTAGTATCTCCATCCCCTCTTGCATTGTTAACAATGTCTCATTTTTATTTCGCAATATGCAGTCGTACATTTCATCATACGTATGAAGGAAAGTAATTGCATAATATTCCTAACGGCTGACCATCATAACGACACTTCTGTGACATTTATTAATTGATTAGAAAGTCTTAAATTTTATCAAATGATCACTTCCAACATAAAACAATTTTCGTAGATACGAGTGAATGAAAACCTCCCAGAGTTTCCAAGGTGAAATGAAATATGGTACAGGTTCTAACGTGTTCTTTGATTTACATTCGTAGTTATTTTCAATACGTCACTACTTTCTTTGAAGGAAGTATCCTGTCATGTCATATATCATCCACGTTCTTTAACACTGTATACTACCAAATAATTTGTCGTACATTTAGGAGATAAGTTTTCACTTTTTTACAACATATTTTATTCTGCTCTATTGTTTTCTACGTATATTTTGCTATTTTTATAACGTACTAGCAGAACTATCAGGCGTTGCCCGTAAATTTGAAAAGAAACTTAAACTGAACTTCTTACTGCCATACAAAATTTTAAAACAATTTACAAAAAAACAACATAATAGTATAAAATATTTATTTCCATTGTTAAACAAACATACAAAAAATTACATCTACATTCAGGGTGAAATTAGACGGTGAACTGATCTATTTTAACCTGCAAAGGGTATTAAAACACCTGTCAACAGTTCTGAATTTTTTAAATCATTTTACTCTGCGTTAGCGGGGATTCCTACATAATATTCCATTTAATATCCTTTGTTAGTTTGCATATTTCTCTACTTTTTTGTTATAAAATACTACGAAGAACACCTACAAAACACACACATTGTTTTCTATTTTTTTATCCTAATATGTACTTATTAAGAATTATTTTAAAATCTGCGCAGAAGAAACATACATATTATACGACAACTAACAAAGTGCATAGTTAAGAGCTCTGAAACCTTCAGTTTTCATTCCACTTTTAGGTTATGTTCTTGAGCATATTGTCGAACACACAGGGTGTGTAACCCACAGGAGGGAAGACCGAACAAAGGTTAGAATCAAAGTGGAAGAGGGGAGAACTTCCCCTGTACCTTCCTCTTGACTGTAAATATTGATAACACCTTCCGGCTGCAAAAATTCTTTAAGGTCTTCATCAGATTCTTGTGCAAAATCATCGTGGTTAACCACTCCTTTGCACAAGTTAAAGCTGGGGTGATTGGTCACCTAGACCTTTAATCCAGAAATTTCGTTTAAGGATATTATAGAATCTCTTTGCTTATATATACGTGCCTCCAGCAGAATTCCTCCGTTCCGCGGGCACACGACAGACTGCAAGCTTTCCAATTACGTCGTCGATTGCTTTCGCAAGACGGACCGCGCTTACTGACTTAAATGACTTTCCTTCCTCAATACAACTCATGACAAGGAAGCGAGGCTTGGTCGGCCAGTCGCTATCCTTGAAAAAAAAACCTGTTCAAGTCGACAGTTCCTGCAACTAATCGCCTCTTCCTAGAGGAAGAGACTGTGGCTGTGCGAGTGTAGAGGTGTGAATAGTTGCTGTGTTATGCTTGTATACACTTTTTTATTTCCATGCCTCATATATTCCAAAGAATTAATAATGAAAGTATAGATTTTATTCAGCTCTTTTACACGCACACTTCCATGCAACACAGTCACAATCTGGGTTCCACTAGCTAAGAAAAGTGAAAATTGGTGTAGTAGAACTCCAGTCATCTGGATCACCAATCTCCGGATCGATGGGTGAAAAAATTGTATTGTTTGCTGCACAGAGCTAACTGTAACCACTATTATATCAATAAANCTTCAGTAATATGTCTTGGATATTAGTTATTTCCATAAGATTATGAGTCTCAACAATATCTTAGTCATTTTACCTTAAAAATAACCTTGTAAGAAGTCCAATTATCCGGACCGGACTGGTCCTAATTGATCCGACTAATTGTAGTTCAATAGTAGTTGCTTGAATGTACTATTCCACACCACAAACCCTATTTGCATCATGCGAATGTGAAGGTACAAAACCATTCACCGCAATTCACCTGTTCATCGCTATAAATCGTGCTGAGCCTGTGTAACCGCTCTGTCAAATTTGGACCTGGTAGCACGAGGAAAGCACGTAGAGCGCGATTCAGGTGCTTGATGCGTGTCGTTTGTCGTGGCTGTCTCTCATCCAGAGTGGCGAATTCAGCCAACCATTCAGGTCGTATTGGAATTCCCGCATTGTTGCAGACAGGGCAGAACGCGCGCGACTGACACCTCATTTCCGTTCTACGTCACACAATGCTCTTCACGCCACATGGTGCGTCTTCTTGTCCCGATGTTGCAGCCTTCTCCACGCTTAGTGTATTCACATCTCGATCGATTTATTTCGTTTATGATCTTAACTGTCCTTTCGAAAGGAGATTCTTAATAGCAGTGGAATAGAGGGATTAGTTTGAATCTTTTGAGGGATTTTGAAGATGCTACGTTTCTCCTATTTTCTCCGATAAATTTTCCGGAATTATCCGTGTCTTAAGATGAGGGATTGTATGTATACTTACAGAACATAGAAGATGACTCTCTCGTGCACACGTCACGAAGACATTAAGTTGTATGATGTTAAGGAGTTTGGATGCACTGTCGACTAAATTCTGGGCGCGACGTCGCGAAAACCGTGAAATGGACGTCGCCTGGATTACTACACACTTGTCCAGGACTGGCGCAGGAGGAGCGGATTAAGTCCCGTTTTCGTGACGTCACATCGCGTGTCGTCCAGGCTTTTTCCATTAGTCGCTTATGGTTTTGATGTATCCTACGTCAAAGCACGGCTTATTCGGTTGACTACCCTGAAGTTGTGTTTTACCTGAAGGCATATTAAGTCTTTCCTCAAGTTGAGGTTCTCGGTTCGAATCTAGGGTAAGGCGTAAATGTTTTCATATTGCTAAAGAATGTTTAGGACTCAAATTTAAAAAAAAATTAAATGTACTTTCATATAAATTTAATCTGAACATAATAAATATATTAATTTGTTTATCAATTATGGAACAATATCCTCTAGTTCCAGATGATAATACGTAACATCCCTCATCTCCGGAATCTTCCTCGAGATGATATAACTCGCCTTGTGTTATGCAGCGCTTTGATTCTGGAAGCATCGCATGCCTTGGCTCCCGAGGGAACCGCCCTGTTCTCCATATCAGGCCTCTGCCCGCCTGCCAGCCGCCCTCGAGCCCCGGCGCGCGTGGCTACCGTATTTCAAGCTGAGTTATTGGGTGGTGGTGGAGGCGCCAACCTTCGTCTAGACGCTGACTTTAATAATACCCCGTTGTTTATAGGCGTTGCGCAAGCAGACGAGGGACGGCAGAAGCGTTGAAGCTAGCGGGGGTGGATCATGGGGCGACAGAAGGAGTGGATACGTAAGATGTTGCATTTTCTTCAAAGTATTGTACAAGGATTCATCTGCGATTGACACGAAGCTCCTGGTGAATTGTTAAAACACTCGTTTCCTAACGGTGTTTGTCCATCTGAAAGACAGTAATTTCGAAAATCACGATGTGAAATCAATTTCATTTATTGTCTACATTGTTTTATTACAGCGTAAGATCTGTTTCTATAAACATGTTTGAAAATTTTAAAATGTTTTATTTTTAAATTAAATATTTATACGTTCAATAAAATAAAATATATTATCATATAGGTTACACCGTGCCTTTATAGACAGTCAAAAATAACTTAAATCCGCATTAAACAATACATCTTATCTTTATTTCATCATTATGGAAACTTTCAGTGTTGTCATTGAACTTGACTACGTTTCGAGGCTCTACAATTCCGGCCTCCTCTTCAGGTCTGTCTAGTTTCTGATCTCACATTTTCTAAACTTCATACATCGTGAATATCAAATACAATACATAATAAACGTCATATACAATACATAAAACCATTTTACACAATCACATGTAACATAGTTCATGATATCATTTGCCCGTAGGCAAATGCCTAGAAATAAAGATAAGATGTATTGTTTAATGTGGATTTGTTTTTTTTTACCATAAAGGCACGGTGTAACCTATATGATATAGTGATGAGACAGTCAGAAAACGTGTGAATGAGTACATATTAATAAAATATGTTAAATAAAAATATATTTTATGTATCGAATTTTCTTTAGTTGTATAAGTTACTTCAAATATTGACAGTGCTTCAGTATCGATCCTTTTCTCTACGGTGAAATGTTACGAACCCTTTGCTTTAGTATGAAAGATAATAACTTATAAGGCATCGAAGTTCTTCTGTATACTCCTGAAATGTTTATTCACTATGTATCATCATGTATTACGTTATAATACTTTTGACTTTTAACACGTTTTGTTTACGTCGTTCCAGTTCAATTAAACCACAGCATTTAACTTATGTTTCGTTTATTGGGACATTAACTCTGGACGAAATTAACGTGTGCATGGCGGAACGTAAAGGTTCGTNTTTTTTTTTTGGGGGGGGGGGTGATTATAAGTGTTTTATCTAATTATGAACTTGCTAGAGTTGTTATTCTGGTTTCGACGTTCATTTAAATCGTCTTACTAAACGTATAATGTAGAATTTATGTATGTACTGGAACGTTTGTAAAAATTTATGAATTTACAGTATGCAGTGATGGAACTGCAACATCATCATCCCAAACATATGAAAAGACATTCATACTGTTGCTTAGACACAATTATTGGTTATAGTGTTGACAAGTTTCCTTTTTCGGAGATATGTAAAGGAAATCAATATGCAAATGTGCATACTTGTACTTTTCCAATTTTGTTTTTTGCTTTCAATTGTGTCCTGTTTAATAAGTTACTGTTTAATTTTTATTGCCACTTGTATGGAAAGTTAGAAATGTGAAGGAGAACACTCATAAACATTGCAACAACAACTTACAAAATACAATGCATCTCGAGCATTTTTGCTCAAGGTACACCAGCAACGACGCAACTGAAAAGAGTTTCTGCGAGCTTGGCGGGTGACACGGTGCACTAACTGAGTCTGATTCCCTCCATCTAACCACACCAACTCTTATTCGCGGACCGCCCGAAGCACGTTGTGCGCTTACTATGGCGACGCTTCGTCCGTCCTCTCGCTGTCGCTCTGTGCTGCTCGCTACTATTGTGGCTATTGCTGTCACTGCTTCTACTGTTACTACGGCCGACGCTCTTATTGCAACTTGTGATACATCACTGCCGTCGTGATAATGTGATACTGCCGCCACTGCTCCGCGCAGGTCGCTTCCACCAGTAGACGAGGAATGACATCGGTGTTGTACAGGGGACTCAAGACAGCAATATTTGGTAATAAACCCATGTCCGAAAATGCGCCGTTTGGAAAATTAACGACTTTGAAATAACGTCAAAGGATACGCTGCATGTGCATCAACCAACTCGTACCTGCGTGGACTACAACATATGGTCGTAGTGGCGACCACGAGTTTCGTTGCGCGAAGTGTACCTGCGAACAATGTTCACATACACACGGTCTAAAAGTCCTCGAGTGTCCTGAATGACCTCCGCTGCAGCCATTACACGGACAAGGAGATCGCCCTGTGACTCCACAGGGGTTTCGTAAACAATACTCTTCATGTAACCCCACAGGAAAAAGTCCAGAGGTGTTAAATCGGGCGATCGTGGTGGCCAACGAATCGGTCCATCGCATTCACGTCCCCGAGTGTTTGGTGAAGGTACTGGTGGACGTCGCGTGAAGAGTGGACTGGCGCGCCATCATGCTAGAACCTCATCGTCCGACGGATATGCAATGGCACATCCACCAATTGCTGCACCAGAACGTCTTACAGGAAGGCCAAGTGTCTGTGACCCGTTAGATGGGGCGGTAGGAATACACGGGCCAATCAGACGACCATGGATAATACCAACCCTCACATTAATACCGAAACTATGTTGAAATCCATTGGGATGTATGGCATGAAGGTTTTCCTCATCCCAAATGTGGCCGTTACGACGGTTCAGCAGACCTTTGTTTGTGAAATACGCTTCATCTGTGAAAAAAATGATCCGAGAAAAGTCTGGAACATCGACACAACGGTGTAGGAACCATGCGCAGTAATCGGCGCGTGGCGCAAAATTAGCTGGACCCAATTGACCATTACGTCCACATTCACCGTAGTTGAGCAACATGTCGGTGTACTCGGAAAACGTGTACTCAGCCATTCTGTAATGCTCAGCGGCAACTAATGTACATGCACTTCAATTCATTGGATTGTTCTCTAATGACACGTGACATGACGTTACAGAAGACATCACGTGACACGAGACACCACTCTCCGTCAATGTGTATTGCCTTCCATAGTTCTGAACGTTTTCAAAGCGCTCAATACTAGTTTTGGACGTTTATGTTTTGCCAAAACTGGTTTTGAGCGTTTTCAAAGAGCTCAATACTCGTTCAGTATAAAGAGAATCGTCAAAAACTAGTTTTGTCCTCTCAACAATAATGAAACTTCTTATACTCGATGCCAATTTTTTATTATTATCATGAAGTACGCATCAAATGATTAAATGTTTTCGTACAAGAGGCATAAGGGAAAACGGTAATTACGGGCTTTTGAATGTTTTTATTTTCTCATTGGTATAAAAGTAGTAATATATAAGGGTTTATTGTGGACATGAGTGTCATCGGGAATGTTAGTACGTGTTTCAGCTGCCCCAATAACTATGGTGTCGTCACTAATAGCGGTCATTTCCGATTACTTTTATATATTCTCTCTTTCTCTCCCTAGATGATGTGTGTACATTCGTTCATAGGGGGTGATCGTAGATTTAAGTTGCTTGAGAAATATTACTCTTCACTTCTGCGTGCTCAAAAATGTAGTCATTACTAATATCAGTTGTTTCGGATTATTATTAAATATAAATCCCTTCCCAACCTTCCCTAGAGGTGCAAGTTCTGTGTTACCAACAGAATGTTTGTTGCCAGAAAGTCAGTTATCGCTGAACCAAGTTTTGTTGAAATCGGTTCTGGCAGTCGCGAGTTATAGTGCGCCATACATATATCCAATGTTATATTTGTAGATAGATAAAAATTGTGAAAGAAGTTAATTTATAGACTTATATTGTTGTGTTTTATTAATATTACATCTCAGTTCATTAAAAGTTTAATTTTAAAATCGTGGGCATATATCCCCTAAATGTAATTTTTCCATCAATCCAGGTATCAGAAACACCAATCAGTGGAAATGAGACACATTTATAAATGTCTCATGCATGGAAATAACATATTAACCAGAATAAATACTCTAAAAATTATATCCTCTTAAAGTACCCGAAACTTCAGTATTGTGAAAATGCTCAATTCTAGTTCTGTCCTTCAAAACGCTCAAAACTAGTTCTGGCAACATGTAAATGACAAAAACTAGTATTAGAGCGTTTTGAAAACACTTAAAATTAGTTTTGGCAAAATCTGCCAAAATTAGTTTTGGTTGTTCTTTCCGTCCAAAGGCTGAATTCGGGTTTTGTGCGGAACATATATATGAAACCTTCGGTAAATATAGGTGTTAGTATGTTGACCTAAACTCAAAATATCTTCATACTAGAAATATGGAACCACGTGATCTTGTGATTGACGTATTGCCTATTCGAAAGTGATTTTTGCCGTTAATTTGTGGGCTACGTGTTATGGTGGAGCAAAATACCTTAGAAGGTTTGACTGTGCGTGATACATTAGATATGCGAAATGATTTCAAATTTTGTCAAATTTAATATTCTGGAATTACTGAAAACGAAGTTAGTGGAGTTGACCTTAGTCTGTGGTCATATATACTAGAATTAACATGATATGATATACTCACGGAACATGCCAGGAGAATACATTACGAAAACATTGGATTTGCATTTATTTCCATTCTTAGTACTATCAATAAGAATTGAATATGCTTTGTAATCTATTGCACCGACTTGGAATTCAGCCAGGTCACACCCACACTTAACTGGGATTGCCTTTCATTAATAAAACCTTTCTTATTCCCTGGTGGCTTTATTTCTAGAATATTCTTGCCATAGCGGTTCTCTGGCTGCCACAATTCCCAGATCCGAACTGCCCTCTGCCAATCGAATTCCCTCGCGGACCCTTCACTCTTCCACTCGGCCGATTTGATGTATCGAGGTGTTGCTTCGACGCTACGAGCTCTCTAGCTTTCAAACATGCTTTTAACGTGACTCTCGCTCACTTCGTTCGCTTTTTGGTTGTATTTTCAGAGTTCGTGAGTTTTCATATGTCTTTCGTGACGTAAGAATGATAGCACAAGATGGTTCGTGAATTTGTGGGCCCAGGTTCTAAACTATATATTTACCGCCTAGAACTTGAGTAAATTGCATGATTATATACTTCCAAAATATAGGGTATTGGTGCAAGAAATAAGGAAATAAAACCTTATTGCCTGATAGTAAGAATGCCTTAAGAGTATAAAGCTATAAAAATGTACAAAAAGTCAATTACCTTCATTTAATTATGGGATATCGAATGAATATGGGAGGCGGGAACTGAGATCGAACCCGGGGCTACTAGTACTCTATTCCTTTCTCATCCCGACCCCGTCTTCCATTGTCCTTCAACTTGCGATGTCCTACAGATCGCAAATGTGATCTCATTCGAGATACTGTCTTCGTTTTGAGACCTGGTTCGATCCCCGGCCCCATCTCCCATTTTCATTCAGTATAACATCATTGATATGTTACCTCTCGGTGTGGTTAACCACAACTTACGATATTCATGTATACCTTTTATATAAAAATTGTCATTTGCATTGCCTGGATAGAAATGTTTAAGAAATTTAAATGAAATAAGCAGACCACTGTAAAAAAAATTATAAATTTGTTTTTTGACAGATTTAAAATATGTGAAAGTAATATGGCGTACAAAATAAAATGTAACGATAGTAATGCTTTATATAGTATATGACAGACTAAACGAACTTAGGCTTACGTATAATCGAGCACAAAAGAAATATTAGAAATGAGGACCCACGTGCAATACTCTCACACTACTCTGGGATAATTCTTCAATATTGGCTAAAGAGAAAAGTTAAATAAAGCGATACCTCCGAGAAATTATTAATAATAAATGAATAATTAATTTATCGTCAAAAAAAGCAATTACAAATTGCGTATGACCACGTGGAGGACAATAAACAAATTTACTCTCCGGAAGCAAGCAAGGGACCATCCTAACAATTCCGATCAAGGGGCCTAAAGCAGAGACGGATTTAATATTTCAGCACACTCGTAACATAAAAATAGAAATAGTTTGGTATGTATTATAATATTATAATACTACCAGGAAATTTGTATTTAATGAAACAAAAAAGTTATTTCAGAAGTACGAATTGATATCAAACTATAGATTATTAGGAAAGTATTGTTTATATATCAGAACTATTAAATAACAGTAAATTCGAGATTTATTATTTCAGTATATTCCGCCCCTAGGCAAGATCCTAGCGAGTCTTTCTAAAAAATCTGCCTCTACCCGAGGGGAAACGGGAGAAATCCCAGGCTAGGATGGGGCTACAGAATTAATGTAGAGATCCGTGCCAGGGTTGGGTACATATAAAACTAAACTTACGAATGTGAATGATAAGAAACAATACAAGCATACAGGAAAATAGTTACCAGTTATTTTGAAAGTACTACAGCAATGGCGTGTTTAGTACAAGACGACTTTAATTTTATTAAAATCAATAAATTATTTTACATTGTAGAAGCAATGGTGCAGCAGGTAAATTTCAACGGCGGATTTGAGGAGATGCAATTTAATAGTGTGTTTTATATTTTTCGGAAGAAATTATATAGAACGATTCCCAAATGATATGGCCCTTTTTGGAAAAGAGCGGTTGACACTGTAGGACGATGAATATTATTCCTAATGCGAGTTTTGTTCACGAACACGACTCTTTTGGGTGGCGCTTAAGTAATTCGGTCTTGCTGCTTAGACTACTTTTCTGAGAATAGTTTTATATACACGGAAATAATCTTGGAATTTGGGTGGTTGGTTATAGAGTTATAAAATGTAATATAAACGTAATTTGTTTTTGGGCGAAATTATTATTCCATGGGTATCCACAAGTTGTGTTTCTTTGTGTTAATTAACTTGCGTTTTACTGGAAAACTGGAGTTGTAATGTTTTAGAAATGTTGAAATAAATACATTCAATATATCGTCAATTGTAAATACATTTCCAAGATTCCTCATGAAAATAATTTGTAAATATGGATAAATTTGTGTCATTGAACTGTCTAGATTAATATAAAAATTACTAGTAATATAGTAAATTTACGATATTACAGTGAATTTTTTTAAATTTGTGTGTTCGATCTGCTTCTTTGCTTGTATAGTAAAATATGTTATCAGTAAATTTATGTTACATTATTGTTGTTCTCTTCTAAGTATGTTTGTACTATATCATTATAGTTTACTAAATGTTGACGTGATTGTATAACTATACGTCCACGTAAGTGCATTAACATTATTGAGAAAAAACTTCATGAAGTCACAAACCTGTCGAGGAAACGTATTATAACATAAGAAAGCATTCTAAATCTACCAAAGAAGGTAGTATTATTAATTTATAGTGAACATCGAAATGTTAGAAGAAATTACGAAATTGAGCACTGTTTAAACCTATGGATTGTGTATCTTTCTCTCTCTCTTTCTCAGTCTGTCTTATCGGTCTATCTCTTACACACACTTCCTCACGTGCGTGCTAACGAATAAACAATGTACAAATTCACATTAGTACTCCCATAGATTGACATGTTTACTAATACCAAACGCATATCTTTTTGACAAATTAAATTGACCATATAATCTCCCTCTACGTTCAAATTCTCTGATCATTATTAAATCAATAAAGTATGATGACTTTCGGTCAGGAGAAAAAGGCGACGAGCCGGGAATCGAACCCGGGACTTCTGCAATGATTGCAAGAGTGTTCACCACCACACCACCCGTTTACTTTCCACAATTGTACACCATTTCTACCCAGACCTAAACCTCGGAAGACCTGAAACAAATCCCCATACAGTGAACCAGGCGGCACACAACGCTGTGTTCACTTAAGAACCAGTTTCACAGGTATCTACGAGTTCGATATGCATATATTTCTACCGTGTTCCCTACACGTAGAAAAGATGTATGTGTAAGGTGAAAGAGTGGTGTAGTGGTTAACACCCCTGCGATTAATGCAGTAGGTCCTGGTTCGATTCCCGGCTTGTCATTTTCACCTGAACGAAAGTTATCACATTTTCACGTGAAGGGTACATGTATGAAATATATGAGTTAAGTATGAAGCTGTAAATAAACTGGATGAAAATATTTCATTTAAAGGGAATATTTGGTTATCACTGTGGTACAAATTAATTTAGTATATACAAATAATGAAAATAGTATTTCCTTGAGTAAGGTGAAACTAAATTATTTTCGCATTTTAATAAATTGAACAAATTTCCTTATAAAACGATAAAAACAGGAATTTTTTTAGGCTTTTACAATTTCATTTCATCCTTTTTCACAATAGCATTCTTTATTTTCCTCAGAATTCTTTTTTACTCTATACCGAATCTTGTGTCTTTAGTTAGAATATTGAATAATACTATTTTTGTTCACTTGTAAGAAACCATTTAATTTCTAACTTATTATTTATCAGTATTCGAACGCAAAAGAAATATTAGAAATCGAGACCCGAGTGTAATACTTTAAGGCCCGTTGTCTGACAGTTTGACTTTATAATGGAATATAACATTTCAAATTATATAGTTGTATCTGTGATTCCTGTTTTTACAGTTATTTTAAATTACGGAAGAGCATTTTTAGAAATTTGACACCAATGCGTCCTACACAGGAAACAAAGCGACAAAACTCACCGCATTCGACGTAATAAAATGATCCGAGAATTTCAATAGATAATGTGTAAATAATGAACACAATAAGTATTGGTAAATTCCAAGAATTCAGATACGAATTCGACGAAATTGTTTTGTTTTTTTATGTTCTTTAGTACATACGTCTGAATGTATGTCGCCATTGAACCGAGTGACAGATATCAGTTATGAATAAATAACTGTGTTTTTCACTCGTTCCAATCCTGTTCTCATGTAGAGATTACATAGAAATGTATCTCTATTCATTGAGAGGGAGATTCTATGTTCACTCATCAGTTGTGAGTTTTTCTCCAATCCGTTCGTGGAAACTATAACAAGCAACTGATATTGAGCTTTATATCAGAACTCATACACCATTAAATACTACAAAGCGTTATGCAGAGTTTTATATATACGAAGTAATATTACCTGTTGTAATAATTGAAACTTACTATAATCACGAATTCGACGATCACTAATATTTGAAATCTCCGATAATTCGAAAAATTCGCAATGTTGTGATGGTAAATAAATTTACTTTTAGAATAAGTATCTGCTGGTACTTTCCATGAAAATGTGGAATGTAAATAAACATTGTCATTCTTCTTTAATTCAGTTCAATAAGGGGTTGTAGCTTCATGGAAAAATGGGTATACACTTAATGATGAAGGTACTCGAATTTATTTCGGTAACTGTATTCCCTAGATTGTCAAATGGTTTTTGAAATAATCTCTGAGATCTAATGTGTTAAAGAGTTTAGATTGATTGTGTGTGTGTCAGATGGTGTCGACGTTAATCAACTCCGCCGTTATTCCAGTTTCAGATACGATGTTACCAGTACCGATATTCCCCTGTATTTTTTCGGATGTTCATGAATTCACAAAATACCCTTTTGTGATTACTTAATTGATATAGTTACAGTTAACTAGTGTCTTAACTGTCAAAAATGTTATTGTTAAATATTTAAATACTCAGTATATATGATTAGGTATTTTTTATCTTAAAAAAATATTATGGATGTCCTCTCTTCTATATTTATTTATTGGATTAAACAAGTACATTGTTTCATTAGGTTAATGTAATGACATAGTTACTAGTAATTTAGTATCTAATCATAAATATAATACGGTTCTTTTAAAATCAATATTTTAAATAGAAAGATGTAGTTCATTATTTGAACTTAAGTTTCTTTTTTCAGGGTTTTGGTTCCACAATCTACTTCTTCCTCATATAATTCTGGCCAATATAATGAGATTTTTAAGGAAACTATTTTGCAATCTGAATTTTTTTCAAAAAATGAGATTTAGAATTCGACACTGTAATTTTGAACAAATTCATATTTGCAATGAGACATTAAAATAAATCCGTATAAGAAATTTTCACCCAATAAAAAAGTAACTTACTGATTTATTTACAAATTTTCTAGCAAAATATTTCATGAAAGAACTCTCTAGCAGTAAATTTTCGAAAACTCGAAAAACCTTCACACGGTTTCCCAGCAAAACTTAAAACAAAATATAGATCTGCGCTTGTGGTAAAGCTAGAAGAAAACAAGAGGTGCCGTGATAGAAACGGAAAATAATTTTTTAAGACGCCTTCGTAACACGTAACCGGAAAAAGCGGAACCGCTGACCAAAGCGTGTGGCACGTAACTCGAACGAAACACGCAACTTGTATTGAATAGGATTGTCGACATCTCCTACCATTGTGCGCGTACGCCAATCCTTTAGGGAGAAGAAAGGATTTTCCTTTTTTTCATTTCTAAGATGAACCGAAAATTTTGATCCTCCTTAGTAAAATATTTTTTTTAATCTTAGTTTAATAACATTTATTCAATTGAGTATGACTTTAAGGCTATTACACACATACAATAGATAAATAAATGGTATAAAAAATTAAATCTACACATACAGAAAAACACTAAACATGAAATCATTATGTCTTAGGATATAGTTATTATTGCTCAAATTACTAATAATTCACAAATACATGAGATGGTAGAATGAATTTCAACCTTTAATTCTTTCGTCTTTGAAACACATTTACGTATATATGCGTGTGGGTGGAGCGTTATGTGAATTTTACCTTTTGGTATCTACTCTGAAGGTGTCTGGCTAAGTGTGTTAAATAATGCAACTTGTTTCCAATGCAAAATGCACAGTTAAATTATTATTTCACGAACAGAGTAACCACTCTCCGAGTGTATCCATTCATTATAAAAGCCCTTTTTTATTATAAAGGAACCTTTAATAGCCGTATTGAGTACAGATCACAATGGAACCGTTATACGCTCTAATAAAAAAAAACACGAATTTCTTACAGTAGATAATGTGTATAAAATCTAACAAGAAATAAAAATAACTTATCAATCACTTGAAGATGACCGCTATGTAATCAAGATAATTAAATTTCTTGGTTCCCATTCCAATATTTGGGATTTGTTCCCTTCAAAAAACGACGGAATAGTGTTAAGCACCACACGAAATTATTTGTGTGTCCAATTCCATCAACCCATTCTTAGTGCTGTACTTTTAAATGAAGCAAAATATTGGAACAGTAATGATTTAAATAAAATATAATTTGTTTAAAACACGTTTGGATCAATATTATTTAAAAAATAATAACTTTGCTAAAAATAATAGTTGTGTACTTAGTCATTTTGAAACACATCCATAGTTTCAATATGTACTGATCACTGGGATATTTACTTTGTCCTTCATTTGTGTACATACATATAAATGCTGTCAGTGTATTGGTATACATAGGAATACTTCAAGAATGATATTATAAATAAAGCTTTACTAGTTGAAATTTATTTCTTAAATCTTATTCCTAAACACTTAACTCCGCGTAGTATTCATTGTATATACCACAACGCCATAAATATTCAGAATGCCCAATATCCTTTTGGAAGGTCTTCGTTCCAGCCCTATTTTCTGTCTCTCAGTTACGGCAGTCTGTTCTTTATGAGTACCACTCCCTAGAGCGTTTTGTCAAAACGTGATGTTAATTTCGGTTGAACAAAGCGTCTCCATTGTCGTATTCTTTTAATTATGCTTCAGCCACATTCCTTGCATTCCCGCTATTTTCTAGCTCTCTCCGATTCCTCTGTGAATCAGAGAATGAGCGACGGTGAGTGGTAGGAAACCCGAGAAAATGAAAGAAGGAATCTGGAAGGAACTGGATCTGAATGAACAAAAATATCCTCTGTAGGAACGCGATTAATTATAATATCGTATAATGTTAGTTTTTAGCCCCTCAAGTAGTCATATGTAGTTAGTAACTGCTTTTATAACAATCAATTTATTTATTTTATTCGAAGTTATATAAATTTGTTTGACAGCGAAACTTTGAATTTATTCAAATAACTGAATAGCAGTGACGACACCATTATTAGTTATAATTCATATTGACGGACACGATTAAAACACACAGAAAACTTTGAAACCTAAAATATGTCAGCATGCGAGAATTGTAACGAATGAATAGAGAAGATTTTTTAATAACTAAAACTTGGCAGTACTGGTACTACCAACCCGACAAACAAAGGTCAGAATGTATGTAGGTTAAACGATAGCAATAATACGATAGAACTTGGTCTTTGAATTTTAGTTTTGGATTTGAACTCATTGAATGAAAATTATTGTTGATTGTTATAATGGTTAATGATCATTAAAGTATTATGATTGGCACAATAATAAAAGTTTCTGTGAGTGGCAAGTGGAGAGTTGAACGTAGAAACTTGATTTAAGGAATCTATTCCAAATTTGAAGTCGGATCGAGATTGAAAGCTGAATCGAAAAAATTGGATTCGCCATATCCTCCACTTTTGATGTACGCTAGCTAACCCCCGATAGCGGCTAACTTATGTAGTCGTACGTATGAATAAAACTTCAGAGGGTTAACTAAAATTGGTTAGTATTAATGAAGATATAATTAATAAAAAATTAAAAATGTAATCATTTACATCAATATAAATGAGAATAATTTATGAAAACTTTGAATAAAGCACGTGTATTTGTATATGCACTTTACAGTGTTCATTAGAATAATTAAGTCATTGCCGAATAAATTGTAAGTGTAGGTTTTAACCCAGACCTCCCAATGAAACTTCGTATGAATAATAAATTACTATATTTCCAAAATGTATACATGATAACAAAAAAAACTTACTAAGCTTTTATATTAACTGACCGCGTCCGAATCAATTTTGTCGTAGCATTTTGTCGTAGGTTGGAATTTCCTGTAATATTTCAACTTTTCGCATCAGAAACGAGCCAGAGAATCATAGTAAAGTATTAAATTGAATATGGTCCAGTGAGTGTGGCTGGCCGGTGAAAGTCGGTGACGTCGTCCCCACCTCTCCAATGTCGGACATGGAGTCGGAGAGAGATAAGACACCGCTGGAGCAGCGGTTGCTTCCTCTCCCAAGAGACGACTTCCGTTGGCAGCGACGGCGGCGCGCTTACCCACGGAGCGCCTGCCACCTGCCGGCCGAAGGATGAGTTACCGCTCTCTCGACACCCATTACCTTCGTCATTAGCGAAGGCAGAGAAACGTGGACTGCATCGAGGGAGATAGGAATGGAGCGTGATGAATGAGGGAAGGTGAAAGATCAGATGTGCAGGAATTGGGATCAAGGAAGTAGAACGAATTTTCAGAAATAATTTTTTTTATTCGCATAATAGGCTTCATTTTTAAATAATGCAAATCCACAATTTGCATTATTCATGATAGTAATTAGACCATTGCTGAATTCAATTTTTAGTGTGGATTTAATGTTTTAATACTAAATTAAAACCGTAACGAATAAAGTAATTACGCTTCTCTTTTATCGTAGCTCGCAATTCTTCCAATTAAAGAACTGATACCTTACTTGACAAACAAGAATACCGGTATATAAGTTTCTACTAATAAAATATCGAAGAAATATACACCGGTGACAAAAAAGAAACTACATTTGAAAATAAAATTGAAGTAGGATTAAATATTACCTGTAGTAAACATTTGGCTGGTGGATACAATTCATTATTACAAGATCTTCTTCTTAAAATATGGAATAGCTGCAATATTATATTATATTGCATCAAATGACAACTGTTTGTGACGTAAAGTAAAAATTGATTTAGAGAATGAGGTTGAGATTTCGAGTCTAAATGTCCTTAGAGAAAAGCATAAAGATAAACCTGGTTTATATTTCATCAATGTTACTCTTATATCTTCGTACATCTAAAAATGACAAATATTGGATATTTACCCGCCCATTTCTGCTATAATTATTAGTTTAATCGCAGTTTTCATAATGTTTCAGGTTTCTTTTCTTTTTTGGTGTAAGAGTAGTTGGATGCATCATCCGAGTTAAATTAGCGGGTTGTAGGTCTTGAAATGAAAGCCTATAAAATGAGACGTCGAACGTTCAAATCCGTTAATTGCAACAACAACAAAACTAAGAAAACCGCTGTTTTTTTAATAATACGTAATTGCAGGAAGCAATTCATTTTTTACTTTAATGATTGTAAAGTGTAGCTCTTGCAATAACAAAGGCAACGAAATGACAATGTGCGCTGTACGTTAGCAGCTCAAATACGTTCAATTATTTACCCCGAGATTTTTTATTAAGAGGTGTCGTATTACGACAAAATTTGTTGTATTGTTCTAATGAAAGATGACAATTATTTGGGAGACCCTATAGGTCCCCTTTTAATTTGCAAAGGATTGGTTGATAATAACATCCCTATTTTCAATGTCAAGAAGGGGTATTTTTTGGTACTAAACAATTTAAGCTGGATCCTCCGCAATTAATTGTGCTAATTTTTAATTTCTAAGTTCTAAATATTAAACGCTCTATGATAAAAATATAGTTCGAAATAAAATGTTTGTGTAAATGTGATACACAATTGAAATAAAAAAGAATTGCGTAATAAAAGTATATCTTCGCTTTCTCCAGTTATCACTAAACTTTTACACTTGAAAATGAGAGAATTTAAAAACTTTCAGAACTATAAGGAGAATGGAAATAATATATAGTGATATATGGCTTGTATATGTTATATGTAAGTTATAATAGTGACACTTTTTATAATCATTTTGATTGTGATATATCTCTTTATCAGTGCTGATAATATTACAAACATTTAAATGTATGGGGCAAGTATTACTGTAAAATACAGAATCAGAATAGAAAAGTTAGCGAGTTCAAACTTACCTGTGCTGTAACGTTTCAGGAAAATGTTCTGAGTCATTGTTTGGGATGTCCGACGACAGATATGGAGCATTCGGAGAAGAGGATTATTATATTGCATTTTATCGTGCATTTTGAATGTCTGGTAGGTAAATTTATTTTGAAAGAGAAGAGAGAATCGGGTAAAATTTAAAATGTTTTGGTGCACTGAGAAAATAGATTTTGTTATTTTCAGATGTAAAATTTACTTATATGAGTTCCCTAAAGTCTTTTATACACACAAAATCGATTTTAAGTTTCTAAAATTTGTGTGCTTTAGACTTGATTAAAAATTATGTTCTCATTGACGAAGTGTGCAATCGATTTTGGGATGGGGGAGCAGAAGCCCAGGTTTCCTGTCTTCCCGATATCTTACTAATTGGAGTTCTTGTACTGTAGGAGGACTAATCCCTTATGAGATTGAAAATGGATTCTTTTCTATCAGACATGAAGAAACACGCATGTTATTATTTCTATGCATCTTACTTCTCTCGACATAATCCAGGATTTCGAGACATGAGATTTGAAAATATAATTCAGTAAACATTGTACGGGTCCGGTTGAATTAGACTTCCGTGTTTTGTATAACAACCTAATCGAGAAATAAAACAAAAGATACCTTAATCTTGAAGCAATTATCTCTTCAGCCTAGGTCTAATACCAATAATCCAGCTGCGCAACGTTGTACCATAAGATGGGGGGGGCTTCGGAGGGAGTTCATTCTGGAGAAGTGAAGGACGTAGGTGGAAGGAAGCATGAGAGTCGTTGCGCCTGCTATAACTCACGCCCCGCGATTAAGCGCCGGCGCTGCGCAGCGCGGCGCAACGTTGCGCTTCGTTTACCCCACACCATCGCAACGATGCACGTTCCTCGTTGCGGCGGAGCATACCTCTGCGTTCTCAGTCACTCTGTTGTTGCCTTGCTCCATTCCAATTCCCTGCCTTCACATTCGTTTCTTTCGCTCGTATCCATTTGTAGTTTTATATACGGAGTATGCTGAGCCACGAGGAATGAAATGGTGTAAATAGCATGAATTCTTATAATACTCAACTGTTTCCTATTGAAATTGGAATATATTTTTTTACGTCACTTTTGTCCTGAGTTTCTAGTAGTTTTTTTATCCTTCCTAATTCTTTTAAAAACTATCTTTCGTACAATATTTGCTGATTTTACTTTCTCTTATACGTAGTACATAGAAAGTATTGTTATTATGAATAAATTCGAAAACAAGATTTTTACGGAAATATCTGTTTTGGAGGTTCATGTTTTCTATTTTATAAATCACGCTCCTCCGAGCAATTTCTATCTCTATTTTTCTATTATCCCATATTCCGATGTCAACTATTTGTTCATTTCAAATTTCTGCGATTTTTCCGTTCTCGTTCTCTTCACGTAATTTATTATTCTCTTTGCCACACAGGTACACATACACGTGAAACATAATGAACTGTCGGGTCTTAAGAGCTGCTTACGATAACATTGGTTTGAGATGTCACTATTATTGAATTAGTCGCAACTTTTTATTTCGTATTTATATATATTTTTCATATCATTCAAAGATGGTATAAAGTTCTACTACAATTAACGTTCTTTAATTAACGTCTAATTAAGAAAATAACTAAAGACTCACGACCTTTTATGGACGAAATATATATATACATACAATTATTCAAGTCGCACTCCTAAAGGGGAACAATCGCCATAATAATAATAATAATAATAAATATATGGAACATTCCTGTCATAATCGACCTAAGATTTCCCCGATCCATTGAGATTATTATATTATATTCTTTTCATCTACGATTGGTCGAACGAAACACTTCCCCTCTCGAAGGGGAAGCAAGAAGAGAGATCCGTTGCAAACCTAACAGATCCAAAACTGGTCAGAGCGTGGGACTTAGAAAAATAAATGGACCCTTTTTATGTTATCAGTAGTGTACATGAAAGGTCACAAGTATTTTGTTATTTATTTAATTAGATGGTATGAAAGAACTGTATTTGTATTGCAACTTTTAAGTTTAATAAATTTTTTGTTTTTTCCCCATGGAAAATCCATTTTTAAAACTGTTTAGCTCAGCCTTAGTAGAATTTCCACGATTGCCATTAAAATCTCGAACTAATCAATACTTGTCATACAGTAAGAACTTTCCTTAAAAATATTATATGTTTCTCGCTCGTGTAGTCGAATAATCTACACGCGATACTCCTATTATTTATCAAAATCCTACAAAACCAAATTAACATTTGTTAGAATTGACGAGAATTTGTGACAGTCTCTATTCAATAATCTTTATTAAATGGTCGTATGATGCAAGTATTTTTTCTAGATTAATTTTATTAAAATAATTGTCAACACAAAACGAAATACTCGGATCTAATAATAAGCGAAAAATAGAAAGAATCTGGACCATCAATCAAAATACAGGCTCTCGAGATGGACCATTAATCAGAAATCTAATATGCAGGAATTATATGAAACATATTGTCATATTCAGGTGTTCGTCATACAGGAATACAAAATTTTAATATTTTTTTTCTCAAAAAGATGACACTTCATTAAATATGTAAAGCCATTTATATAAACAAAAACTCCGTCAAAACAAACAACCTGACACTACTCTTGATGTCCTGGATACAACGACTCTCAAACCTTGCTCAGTTGTGACTCGGAATACCAAAAGCTGATTCAGTGAGTGTTAAGCCGCGGACTTCTGCTTTCACGGTGACATTTCTCCTCCCACTATACACAATGGGATGAATCCAGATTCTTATTGGTCATTTATTGCCTGTGAGTCAAAACCTCTTTCATAGAAGATTTGAAATGAATTTTTAATTCGTGTTTTAGTACAAAACAAATTGAACTATGTGTGATAAGAAAATATTTTAAAATCATCGAGAAAAAGGTAATACGAAAATACACTGTAAAATGTATTAACTATGACGGAGTAAATCGTAAATTAACTGCAGAGTATAAGGGGTAAAAACTATTTTCATTACCATATGGAAATCATTTTGTAATACCTGATAAGACGTATTGGTGATTAAGTTGATATCCGAATCAATTAAGAATACATTATTGCCGAAATCTGTGCAATTCTTCTTTCTGAATTCGTAAAGTAGTCATTGTAAATGTGCAACTCATTAACTCGTGTTACATCAACAACCGGGTGAAAATGGTGACTGGTGGGATATAGAACCGCATCTCCTCTTCTGGGCGCATGAGCAGGAGGTATCGGGTTCTAGTTCTGGTGCTTCGTCATAGCCAATGAGTTTAAGGTTGAATGAGCCACCTGGAGACTGTTTTTAAATGTCCTGAATTTTTCTTAAATGAAAGTAGAAACTTGTTGCGGGACCCGTATTAGAATAAAACAATCTTCAAGTTGTTCTGGCTCTTGTATTGTGGATGGAACCTCTGAAGGGACAGTTGTTGAAAAAAAATTGAGATTAAAATTTCCTTTGTAATTTCTATTAAAATCGACATAAAAGCTTCATGTTTATATTCAATAGAAATTTATATTTAAATACAAATTTCACAAACTTAATTAAATTTACTTTTTCTTTCCGGACAATTAAGTTATTCAACAAAAACTGTTGCAAAACAAGAGATCTATAGTCAAACTATTCTCAAGAGACCACTCTTCTAATATATTGTTTCAGTTTAAACAGTATAATTAATATTCATCATTTTTTAATGTACCATAATTCATGAATTAGTTACGAGTATAATGACTGACTTATTAATAGAATAGATAATGTAGAGAAAGTTTCATAAATGGTTATGAGCTCGACTAGGGCTTGGCTAGCTTATTCTAACTTATAAGACAAATGAATGAATGTAGCGCTGTTTTATAAATGCAGAATAAATATTAATGACTTGATATGGTTTCAAATTAGACCTTAGTTAATTAATCCATAATTTTCGTAATCTTTGGTTTTGTGCTCATCAAGAAATAGTTTTGTCCCACTGTGCGCCAGAGACGTACTCTCGCGATTTTTTCCACTGCGCTGGTGGTGTTGCCAAGAGCGTCGCGATGGAGTGCTTGGTTGGGAGAGTGGATGGGACAAAGCACGGGGTGGGGAGTGGGAGGGGGTGGTGGAAGAGGAGGTCCCCACAGAGCGAAAACCGATACGATGATAAATCCTGGGCTCCGAGAAATCCTCGGCATTTCGTCGGGGACTGACGATGAGGTCTACGCTGTCATCTTCGGCCTATTTTGCACGATGAAAAACTTCCCTCTCCCAGCAATGCCGATTGAAATGGCAGAAAGCCGAAGCGGGAATTTCTGCTTGTTTCCGGTTTTTGAAATGACCACAGCGGGTTTTACGTATTCTGAGGATTTGTCAACAGTAATGTGTTTACTCTCGTAATGCATTATTGTTGCTTTTTGAGGCAAATGTACCGAAGTGATATGATATTGGCAATGATAGGTAGTCGTAAGTGCATTGAACAGAACAATGCAGTAAATGTGGGCTTGAAGTTCTCCTAGTTGACATATAAACCTCCACAAAATTGATAAAAACTTTTTGAATTTTGCAGCTTTTACATACGTTTTCTACGTTTCTTAATGTTGTGTTGTTTTAACTAAAGAATCCGGCCTGAATATAGTCCATTAAATAACATTTAATTGAGTATACAGTTAATAACAATACATTCGATTTTCCTCCATAGCTTCCGCATCTGCAGCAACAGGACGCTAAATCACAAGGAAAGGAAGAAAATGAGAAAATACTCGTCGATTTAACGTATTTATCGTATTAGTTCTCCATACAAGAGGCGCCCGAGACCCACCATATAGAAAGGGATACGAAACCCTCCACCATTCAGGCTCTTATTTACCTCGAGTATTAATAATACTTTTTTTAAATAAATGTGATCATTCTCAGTAAACTTGTCGATATATTTTTTCAATTTAGATTTTTTTATTGTAAGAAAACAATTAATGTGTCAGGCAAGGCTTGAACACTTTACCAAATACGACTTATTCGTCGAATTATATGCTCTGCAGAATGTAGACAAATTTGGAATTGTTCTATTATTTGTTACTTTCAATTGAAAAATGAAAGTAGCGACCGAATATTTCATTCAATACTGTGGAGGAATGTGACATTCTCGTAGCATTTTCCATCTATTTGAAAGACTTCAGTATGCATCACGTATGTCCTTCAGCACCGCCGCGCATCGGAAGCGGTCGGTCTCTAATGAAACAATTGACGAAGTTTGCGCGTTAAACAGACGCGGAGCGCCTAATAGGCCAGATTCAGTTGCGCGCCGGTTGTGAGCAACAACTCAATTGCTGCACCAGTGGGACGCGAGTTCACGGGTGTTGGTGGGCGGCGTCAGACGTGCTACATGGAGCTAACTCCGATCTGCGTCACCAGAGTGTCACAAACTGTTGGTGTTGGAGTAACTGCTTAAGAGAAGCAATTATTAGGGTAACTGAAGAAGTAGTGAATAGAATTCATAATATATTAATATTAATATATTATGAATTCCATACACTAATTCTGAGTTCATAAATTGTATATTAACGTATTATGCTCAGAACTACTGAAATATTTCGACAGAAACTTTCTTCGTGGTCACTTGACACGAGTTCTATTGTACTTAACATTTTTTGGTGAATAAGAACCATAGAAATAGGTTAATTAAACACTACGTCTTTTAAAAGATCATGTTTTTAAAATTTAATTCACAAGGAAATTTTATCCAGGTGACATTTTCATTGCCATGTTCTGACTGATTATCTGTGAATTTCCATGCAAAAAAAAACAAGACCGCTAGGGTAACGAAAGTTAAGAGTACACAGGCGGGCAAGAGTACGCAGGGTGTTTCGACCTGTTGGCAACACCGCAGTCAGTCGGTTGCGTGATATTTCAGTGTGTCTATAGCTGGAGTTGGAACGACCATAGTACCATCGTTGTCCTCAACTTCATTTTGAATATACGAGGTAAAATGGCTTTCTATCATTTGTACGTGGTTTTTAGTTTTGAGTGTTGAAATACTAAGGTTATCGAGTGCATACTGTAAAACCTACATTCATTACTTTATATCGCGTCTAATTGCAGTTTATTGGCTACAAATTGATTTGAATTAGAAAAACGTATCTGATGGGTGATGGCATATAGAGACGACTCTGTAAAACAATTATCGAGAGGTCAAGAATACGCGGCAGGTTAAGTTAGCAGAAAATACCTTTAAATTACAGTAATTGAGCCATTCGATCCTAATATCATAGACGACGAACGTTTTTCTCTGTCATTAGTGACCAATTAAGCAATCCAGAAAATTATCCAATTAATTAATCAATCAAATTATTCAGAAAATATAACTTTGAATTAGGTATTAGGACAATTTTCCCACGTACTCAAATCAATGTAGAAGTAGATATCAGTCAAAATGGGAAGATACCTGTCCAAAAATCTGAATTTACCATTTTCTCACCATTCAAAAATAATTTACAGGCAAAAAATAGGACAAAACAAAAACGAATGGAAGAAAGAGCTTTCCGGAAAAATGTGAAAGAAAAAAATTATAAAAAAACAAAACAAATATCAAGAAGCAGTTGAATTACGAAAACAAAAAATCTGAAACCATTCCACGAAGATCCAAAACCTTCCGTATGTTCGTCTCAAGTTGTATTTACGACGATAAAGGGGACGAAGCAATGGTGTGGAGAATCCTATTGTGGTGATTGGGTACAGTGCGGCTTATATATGGAGTGGTGGGTAAGGACTGCTCTGCAATGGA
>NNCF01127796.1:135164-208371 GCA_002313205.1 Laupala kohalensis | reverse complement strand
ATTCCCCCCCCCCCCAATGTTCTACTTTGTTGTTGTTTTTTTAGTTACATAGAGTTAGAGTAATTGTTCATTAATATAGAAAAAAACGTGTAGTAACATTTTGAAGTTATATTTTTTTATTACTTCAGAATTATCCAAAAATATTCTCAGTACGTACTCTCACCCTTCGATACCCCATGTATTTTATATAGATTTTAAGAGAGTGTTATGTTATAAATTATGAAAGGGAATGAAATATGGTTTGTTATGCTTAACTTGTTATTTGATACCTCCTTAACCATGATCAATTTGAATGAAAACTAGATCACCATGCTGTATTAATCCAATTCATTTCAAAGCTTAAATAAGAATAAAATTATTTTTATTTTGTCTCGAAGAAATGAACGATAAAATATGGAGATAATTGTGACACTTTTCTTTATCTCAATTACCGGGACACATATAACTGGGAAATCCTGCTACACCTACATGTAAAACCGGTACCAAATGTACGTGTACATACTTCTTCCCTATTATTTTGAACCTTGGAAAAATTAGTGATTGACTTAATACATCCCTCATCATATTTTATCTAATTCTCGAGTTTCACGAATAGTTGTTTTCTTTTGTTTTTTGCGAACCATGTTTTATTAATTACACCCAAAAAGTTAAATATATTTTTGTATTTATTTTTGACTCACTTTTCAGTTTCCTTGTATATTATGAATATGTGACGGCATTTTTGAACGATATTTTGGTTATAACCTGCATATGCAGATAAGCATTTTTTTTATTTGATATTTATGGAACAATGAAGCATAATAAAATATTGATTTCGGTGCAGCTGGCAAAAGGACTTACGACGAAAGGATTGAGGACGAAAACAACTGTCGTTTTAAAACTCTCCCAGATTGGTCTAAACAACTAATAATAAAAAAGTTGTCATCCACTTTTATCTTGGTACTGTTATTATGAGTGTATCGGAATAAAATACGCGAAGCACTTACATTTGCATATTCATGGAATTTTGACATAAGTATTCATTTAAAATTCAAAGATGTTAACCATGTTATAATCACATAAAATTATTGTTTGGGTTCTAAAGGATTTCTTTATTTGTTTCCCTTGAATTCAGAATTGCATTATTTTCTAACACTTTTAAAATATTTTGAATAAAACTCTTATTTTTAATGCAACCGGCCAAAATAGGGGGATGTATTCTGTTAGTTCTTCGGACTATTCTGCTAGTGTGACTGTACCCCGAATTACGTACACATTAGTATCTCTCCTTATAATTGTATTGCGAGCAATATAATGGCAATATAAGTAATGTATTGAGATTGTATGGTATTTTACTAACTACATTCTGTCTTTTCGAATTGGATTTTCAATTGGAAATGCTTCGATGATTGTATTCTCATTTATATGGAAATTGATATAACTCCATTTCTACCAATTCTTTCATGATTACTTTTCATCTCGCTAATAAACCAATATAAGCTCATTAAAAATCATAGAGCAACAAACTTTTTTCATGTTTTCGATTGCCAGTAAAACAGCCCAGTCTAATTTCTCGTAAATCGGAACATAGCCCTTCCATTAGATCACTTAGCAGTAGCCCTTTCCCTCCAGAAGGGGCAAGGGAGCAAATGTGCTCTAGTGCACTCTCGCGTGCCTCATCGACTGCACAGTAGCGCAAGCGACGCCGCCGGAGGTCGCAGCCAATGTAGAGGCTCATGATAAAAGTTTCTCGTGATCATCTGCGATTAGAGCGCCTGCGCTCCATGATACGATCGCCCAATGGGCCACGGTCATTCTCGTTTGTGGGAGAAATCGCGCGCGAAATTGGAGACTCTGCTTCCCCAAGTACCAGCGTTCTTCTGTGACTGGGACGCCCCTGGCGACATGACACCCACGAAATACAGACGATTGTTTGCTTTATATATAAATCTAACGTGTTTTGAATATTTGGATGCGCGTGTATCTTGGTTACGATAAAGTTTCACTTTATTTGAATTAACTTCAATAAACTATCTGTGCGGCTGCGATTAGTTGCATGAAAATGTTATTATTATCACTATTTGATGATGTTTCATTCTTTCTCATAGCTGTATAAGTTTTGTTGTGCTGCACTACATGATTACATTTTGAAACTATACCAAAATCTACGAAACGAGAAAACTATTATGAACGAAACACTCCGTGAGGAATTGCTGGACATTTCAATGATCATTAATGATGATGAATGGATATGATCATTGAAATGTCAATACATATTCATTTCATTCCAAGTTATTTCGGGGCAAGCCATTTCAATAGCGTCATTTCAATTTAATACAGTTTTATGGGTATTTCTAAACAGAAACAAATGGGTTAACCTGGTCTCCCCCCAGAGTTGTTTTTATGTGTAGAGTCGACTCGTCAAAATTTTAAGTATTATTTTTCTTTTATTTGAATTGTTCCATTGATATATTTACATAATCAATTAAATAATTAAATTATTGAAAGTTAACAATATTTTATGCTGATGAAATAGTCATTTTAATTTATGAAAAATTTCGGGAGAGTGACGGGTCCCTCGAGCTCCCCCTCCTCTGGCAACGGTCCTCGAGATAACTGAAGTCTATCAAGTCCCGGAGTCTTATGAGCAATAAATGGGGATGAACTGTTATAGAAAAAGCAGAGAATTCGATCATAAATCATGTCACAATATTTAAACAGGAAAGAAGTGATATCTTGCTTCACGACGAAGTTTGTGTCATAGACCGAAGACACAAAAACAACTGCGATATGATCAGTTCCCATCTTCTTGAATGGTCATAACATCTTATTTTCAAACTTAAATTCAAGCAGAAAGCGAGAGATGCGACACCATTGAAGAGATTAAGTCAAACTTCAACGCAGCAACTCCTCACGGGTTCCGAAGACGCCTAGAAGAACTACTTCCACAAGCGAAACGGATGATGGGAAGAGAAACTCTCGAAGAAAGCAAAAAGAAAGATTTTAAGGAATTTTAAGAATATTTAAAATTATTGTTCTGGAACTTATGAAAATAATACTTACGAAAGAGTTGCCAAAATTGTCATCAATAGAGTTTATGGTGTTCACATTTCTAACGAATTTCACAGATGAGAAATTGCCGAAATAACCATTAGAATTAAACACAAATAATGGAAACCAATCGAAATTTTATCAAATTGCCGTCTGCACATCCTAATGCAGCACTGATTATATATTTTTCATGTAATATAAATTACATTATTTCTGAAACCAGAAAATCTAGAGCAATGTACGTTTGTTTCAAAAAATAGGGAACTTTACGCATAAAATATCCCTAATATATATATTCACGAAACCATTATTTTATTTCACAAAATACCCAAACACACATATTTTATATTTGTTCAATTTGCTCTATAGGTTAACTTAGGGTAACTCGTATCGCCTAAACATTTATATTTCGTTTTCCGTAATCGACCACCAAGAGATTACTGAAGATCTTTATTTGAACGTACGTTCTCAGTGGCTCTTAAAAACTCTCGAACGGATCAAATGAAATATACAATGTTATCTCATTGTTATTCTAGTTTATTAAAAACAAGGTATGGTATTTTAAAGTAATATAATAGAGTCATTTTTAGCGTACAGTTATCACAACTGGTTTAATAAATATTTTCTTATCCCAAGAACGAGATTCTTTTAAATTAAATGTGTTTTGAGCAATTTCGGAGACTAAAATTACACGGACTTTTCTTTTTCGCGAAAAAACAACAACATTGAATGGATACAGATCTTGAATTGTTAAAGTTGTAGCTTGTACGCGTGAAGCTGACTAACATGTATGTAATCTTACATTCATTCGAAGTTCTCTGGTAGTAATGATCTTGCAATTGACTGTATACAACCGCGCGACATAATTGATGTGAAATGATTTTGCGGAAGAATTAATTAATAATAATATCTCCTTAAATACATTTTTATGTATTTCTTAAAATTGAATTAAAATTAAATTGAGAGTAATGATAAAGTTGACTTTATCCATCACTGAGAGTGCGGTGCTACACCAAGTTTAATGTTTCATGAATCTTGGAATGAAATTCAGAAATTGAATTTATATAAATAAATGATACAAGATAACATGACTTTATGATACTAAAACGCAATTGACATGAATCGAAAGTACTGGCTCATAATATGCAATAAAGTATGTTTGATGAATTTAATGAGTGACTATCAAGAATATTACATATTAATATGAAATTAAAGACAAGTTTTTAGAAATTTAAAGCATGGATAGAATTCATTCTGTTGTTCTTGTAAGTACCACACATGAATAATATAAATGAAAGTTTCAGATATACGTGATCGTATATTGAAATATATTGTGTTTGAATATCACACAAGTAAATTCATTACTACCAAAAAAAACCTGTTTTTAACATCGTATCAGTGGAATCTGGAGATACTGTTCAGATTAAGCGTTTCAAACATTGATTTTAATAAGTTGTTCAAATGATGCGTTTAAAAGCAAATTACATGTACAACAAAGCAAGAATATGACGCAATTGTAATAATTATGTTATATTTATGTGATTTATTTAGTTTTAATTCCACATTTTTAACAAAGGCATTATATGGAATTTACATTGTCATGTCTCGTCTTTCTTAGTGGAGATCTCTTTTATTAGTGAAGGCGCCCACTCTTATATATCACATTCTTCAATGCATCCCGCAGCGTACATATCTTCAATGTATAAGTTTCGAAGTCAGTGAAGTCTTTCAGGGTTATTAGTTTTGTCTTTTACACCTTGTCATACTGTTCTTGTTGGAGAATGTAGTCTTGTCTTTCTTCAACGTATAGTGTACAGTACCATAATACAATAGTCACAGTTTCATCCTCTTGGCCACACATATGTGATTTTTTTCTTGGGAAGCTTTGTGAAAGACCGGTATGTACCACCGGTACCACTGAACATTGACGCCATTAAACATACATTTGTTACTGAACTTAGTTGCACCAGACGCTACAACCAGTTTGTCAAAACCGACAATCGTTTGGAAATTGTCCGTATGACTCCAGGAAATCATATAGAACATTTGTAATGAAATAAAATGAAAATATTTGAGTTTTCCTTCATTTTAAACCGGTTCTGTTAAGTGTACATATAAAAATTGTTAAATTACAATATTTTAAATTACCGAACGTAATTCTGAATACCCGTGTTTTATGGTGCTATTTACTCGTAATGAGGCAGTTGAAACAATCTTTAAATAGTGGAGTGACCTGCGGGTTGCGTACTGGCACCCGAAGAAAAAAGCTAGTCTTTGAAAGTTAATGTCTCTACAAGAAAAAAAAAAATCTCAGAGGATGATGCTATATCACTTTTTCATCTCAAAGCTCCTTTTTATGAACAATTGTGCAATTTAAAAAATATATATAGCTAGTTTAATAATTATTATACAAATAGTTTTTTTAGTTTAATTAATTTTCCGGTGACTGAGAATGGCGATGCGGGACGCAGATACCTGTCAGGTCACAGATGAAAACCAAAGGATAGTGATATTGGGTAAATTGTCCTAAACAGAGAAAATCCCCAGTGATTAATTTATTTATAAAATGTATTTATATAATTTATTTATTCTTCAACTCGAATATTTCGTGTAAAATAAGTTGAAGATTGAAGTATTTTTTTCTATTTGGTAGGCTCGAGATAAAACTCTTAACATCCGTTCTATTATGTAAATTTCTATCTTCCGAATATAATGGAGCCATAGAAAATCATAGATATATGAATTCTTAGGATTTTCATGAAGACGTTATTGAAGATTCCGCTTTGTTCTAATACTTTTTAATTGGTATTATTAATGTTATTATTTGTACCACGTAATTTCCAGGATGCAATGATACACTTAAATTTTATTCGAAAAATCGAATTGAAATAAATTCGCTTGATAAAATTATCTCCGAAAATCTATTTAGACGGGTGTTCGTCTGTTCTGTATTAATTATGTTCGTTAGTGTCTCCTGATGAGGTCCCTTGGAATTCTGGTCTTACCGCATTCGCGGTTATTGCGGTAGCCGCAAACCGGTCTTCGAGGAAACCACCTCTGCCTCATTCGGATTATTAATTGTGGAATTGAGGACAGAATCTCTGTAGTTGGACTCCATTATTTCACAGTAGTCGAGATCAACACGCGGCAACCTGCACTTGCTACAATCCTTCCAATTTAGATCAATTTATCCCTTACACCTTTTTTTATATCGGTGTCACAAAAACTTCATTTAATTCATTTGTATTATTATAGGTAGTACTTTCTTGCAAACTGTGGGGACACCACGAAAGATTCCTTTTCGCAAACTCTACAAACTTGCACTTTCTAACTCGATGTCATTAGTTAAATTTTCCTTGAAATTCACCTTGCCGAGTCGTACGTATTTCTCAGAGTTGTGTATAAGTCTACCTCTCGAGTCTTCTATTTTGCTTAAGCAACAGGCAGAGTCAAGATGCCAGACATTCACAAGACATCCTGAAAGACGACGAAGTTATGGAAGGGTTACTGAGGAAGTGGGTTTAATAAGAAGCGCTAAATGTTGCAAAATGGCTGTAGAGAGGCGAAGCAGTGAAAATAAATATGGAGAAACTTCAAGGAAGATTTTGTGAATTAAAATTGAACGAACTTGGTTCTACTCAGAAAAATGGAAGGGATTGCAAAAAATTACACACGCTAAAACCTTCTATTGACAGTGCACTTCCGATTTTAATTTTATGTAATCTTTATTTTTATTGTTGGGATACATCCTCTGATACATAAAACATTTAAAATATTAGCCTTTAAAATGACTAAATAACTTATTTTATAACTGGTTATTAAAAAGACAAAATAATTTATTGAGTGCATCACGTAAAAAATGACTAAAGAAAGATATTCAACGGACCATTAGGGTGTGATGAATTTTGTAGAAGGTACGTGCAAAGGTCTTGGATTTTCCTTTATTTAAAGAATCAAATCTGTTTCTTTACAATATACAGATCTGTTCTTNAAAGGTCTTGGATTTTCCTTTATTTAAAGAATCAAATCTGTTTCTTTACAATATACAGATCTGTTCTTTATATACAGAACAAAAAGTAAATGTGGTGTTAATGTATTAACAATGTGTGAAGAAGAAGACAACTCCTCCTTAGTTACTAAGTAAGATTAAAAATCACAAAACCAAATGACAAATCTAGCGGTGTACAATTTTTGAGTCTTCTTCTGAACTGTTGTCAAGTAAATTTATTGCCAGCACATTTGAACGATTTCAAGTATCTTGACATATTTTCCTTTTTTCTTCTTATTTCTGGACTTTTCTTTATGCCTTCTAATTCTTTATCGATATGTAAAGTAAATTACTATATTACCTAAGTAGGAAAATATTAGTGTGATAAACATGCTATTTTATTACCTTCATTGTATATGTACTATTTATTTTGTATCACTATGAGATATGCATTGTTATCTTTATTTCTTTTATTTTGATGAAAAACTTGTATATTACTGACAATATATTACTGCGCTTCCGTGTACTACATACATCCCTTTCTATAGGAATTAGAAACTGGCTCACTGACTTACGAAACCGTTCACAGCTTTCTGAATACTCTCAGAGAAACTGATGGATCGGCAGTGATAGGATCTCCTCCCCAAGACGTGACCCCCGCTTCAGGGCTCGAGTGGGAAGATGCAACTGGATCCGCTTTGCTCAAGCTGGACGACGCAATATAGAGCCCTGAATGCTCTCTCCCTCTAGGATATGAGGAGCAGTAGTGAACGGCGCGAGGAATGTGGCGGAGAGAAATAAAGTGAAGCTGGAGGGCGACCGAATATCGATAAGTCGGCCAGAAAAAAAGTAAAACTGATGAATATTATTAAAAAATTATTATATTTGATATTATTTAAAATATTATATATTTAATATTATGAGTATATTTAATATTATTAAAAAAGAATAGGCTAAGTAAGGGTGAAATTTTTGTTTAAGTCGACTTAAGTTACGTAAAACACAACTCTTTCTTGAGGAAAAAATGAAGAACAAGAGAACAAGACCATCTCTATCAATGTAATCCTAATATGTATTAGCTCCTTGACCGCACACCACCCTTCTTTCGTCCTTTCTGCCTTGTCTCATCAGTAGACAGCTCAGTTAGTATGGCTATCGTCCACGATTTTCTCTCCAAAACGTCTTTATCTTGACATAAAACGTTAAACAAAAATATTCACAAATATTATTGTATGAATCTGTAAATTCAATTAGTGTTCTGAGGAGGAATATTCAGGAATTAATTTGGAAGAAAAGGGTTGAATGCAATCCAACCTTCTAACTTCATTTGTTGCGTCATCCTATTTCTTCAGAATATTTAACTATTTTATCTATTGTCTCCTGAAATTTTTTCTCCATCTCCCTTTCCCACTCTAAATCACCACCAAGTCATCAGCGTATGCTGTAAAAGTCATATTCCGTCTTCATAAATTCCAATATGTTCTTCATTACAATCATCTAGAATAGTATCCCCGTTGCCGATCCTTCAGGACACCCCCTGAGTTTCTGGTCTTATAATTATTTATCGTTCAATTTTACAAAACATTGTTCGATTTGTTGAATATCATCTAACTAGCTTAATTTGTTAGTAGATGTTTTCATCTTCATTAATGTTTAAGGATTAATCGCCATCGCCCACAATCGACTCCTTATACATCATGTAAAATAAGCGTACTATACTTTTCCTTTCTTTCTCTTTCTTCATTAATCAACCTCATTACTGCTTCCTCTGTACTTCTTTATCGTCGAGATCTTATTGTCTGTCATTCAATAAACCATTTTCTTCTACATGCTCAATTATTTTATTCCTTCGTAACTAACTCATTTTCTGTTTTTCTCCTCTTTTTCCACCATCGCCTATTTCTATTTTTATCTCGTCCACCTCTTCCTCTGGAAACAGCGTCCCAACCATCTTCCTTCTAACTCTTTTCATGTCCATGTATATTAGTTTTCATATATATTTCCATTTCCATGTATATTAGTTTTTTTAGTATATTAGTTTTTTTAAACAAATGTATATTAGTATTGTATTTGACTCATCGTTACATCGCGTATCATTTTGATTTCACAATGTTATGATGGGAATGATTAATATTTCCTGAACGCTAGCCATACAATACTCACGTATGCATATACAAAAATTCATGCATACTAATTGTTAATATAATGGTGATTTATACCAAATGAATTCCAAACATTTAAATAATACGTATATTAAATTGAAATATTTAAATGTGTAGGATGAATATTGGGTGATTTACATTGTCGTTGAATAGGTGACCAAAAAAATATTGTGAGAATAATTCAAATGCAACTTTTTTACCTTTACGCGGTGTAGGGGGTTTATATTTAAATGTAATCGACGATATTTTGATGTGTAAGGATAGTTACCTATAATTATATTTGCTGCAGATGACGGCTTTGGTGAGAATCAACTTTTATAACGAATTAAAAAATTGAAAATTTGTTAGTATTTGAATTCTTCCAATTGTATTTGCTTAGTTTTTCGTCGAAGAAAATAAGTCAGTTACTGTCAATACGAATTTGAATAATTGAATTTGGAAGTATGTTTTAAACATTTTATAATTTCTATTTCTGGTGGCCACGTTTTAATTGCTGTTACATTTAATCCTGTCCATAACCCATATAAGCAGCCGTTGCCAGCTTTATCCATCGCGGCTATTGTTCCCCTGTTACACAGCAAGAGCAATATTCCCTAACTCGCACTCTAGGACCACCGGTTGGTCGTTTTCGCCGACGCGAGTTCTCTAATTCCGCCACCGCGGACCGCGTAATTGGGAGGTGTGAGTTTAATTCACCCGACCACCGCGCCGGTAGGAGCGCTGCAGGCGAGGTAGCCCGCGGCGGTGCCTGCCCCGGCGGCGGCAACTGAACAGACGACGGGGCAGGTGATGATTGCAAATCACGCCGAAAAATGCAATTACCTCGGGGCGTGGACTCCTGAAGAGCGGAGAATGTGCGCAGAATAGAGGTGGCGTAAGGAGGGTTAACCGCAGCCGCTGCGGTTTTGAAAACGGGGATAGCATCGCCCTCGGAGGACAGGGCCCGCGCATTAGACCCTTGTGGGTCTCAACGCCTGCGGTGGACGTGAATGTTCTGAGCGCTCGGCAATCGCTTCCTTCTATAGGTTCTCATACCAAGAGCAGGAGAGTATTGTCAAGGCGGTCTGTCTGTCTTAAGTGTCCGGTCTGGATGATTTCCTTTAAGATTTAAAATCTCATGGTTTCTATTCGTCTTATGCATTGCTCATATCACTATGAACTTGAGTTAAGGATCCTTCTTCGTAGATGGGTCTCATAAATATGAGACGTCATTATATGATACCTTATGTGTAAACACAATCACTACTACAGATTAGAATACTAAATGTTGAAGGAAACAGGAGAGGTTATTTAATTTTTTAATTAAATTATCTCATAAATGATTTTAATTAAATTATCCCATAAATAATTCATTTGTCGACGAAAATCTAGCATGTTTGAGACTATATATGTAAACGTTCTCCCATTAGTTGGATATAAAATAATTGTGCGTTTTAAAAAGTTTTAGAATGTTTATTATGTTCGTTTCATTATGTATTAAAAATATGTATAATGAGGTTATCGTAAATGATCTGCCTATACATTTATTTTGGAGATGTCTGCCTGTCAGATTTTTTAATCATTGATGGTAAATACAGGTTCAACAGACTAGTAAAACATTATTTCCTTTGCTTAAACTGTGGTTATTTCATAATATCTTTAAATTTGTTATAATTAATATTATCTTATTATACCCCCCTGGTGACTGGATGCTCTGTCAGAACATTTTCTTATTTATTTAATTCGTCATTGGTTTACGTTTTACTCTACCAATACAAATCTGTGAATACCATACGCGAGAAAACAAATTCAAACAACCTTCTCGCGACAAAAAAATATATTTACGTTGTAGATCAGATGTCGAAATCTTAGAGTACATACTCGTAGATGGGTATTGAGGCAGTTTAGCGGACACCATGCTTCTTTCCTGGTTTTCAATTTCACGTTCAATTATTACTCGTTTCAGACAGTAGTACTCACTTCCATTTATTCAACATTGTGAACCTACCCGTAGTAGAACAGTTACATATCCGAATGTATTCATGTGCCATAGGCTCTGAGGAGGGAGATATGAATTATAATCTAGTCCTTAAATAAATTTATTGTCAAAAAAGCAGTACAAACTGCGTATGACCACGTGGAGTACTATAAACTAATTTACTCTCCGGAAGCAAGTAAGGGACCATCCCATTAATTCCGATCAAGGGTCCTAAGGCACAGGTGGATTAAAAAAATTAAGCAAAAGTTCCTAGATAAGATAAAAAGTTAGCTACGAGTTATAATACTAATAGAATGTCAATATGTCTGTAATTTAACGCAGAAAATTTATTTTACAAGTACAAATCATTATCGAACTATAGATTATTCTGAGTATAGTGTTTAAAAATCATAAGAATTGAAATAACACTAAATTCACGATTTATTGTTACAATAAACACGTCCTAGACAAAACCTAGAGAACCTGTATAAGAAATCCGCCTCTACCTGAAGGAAAACCGGAGCAAAATCCGGGCCAGGATGGGGTTACAGAATTAATGTACACAACCGTGCCAAAGTTGAGTACACATAAAACTAAATTAATGTGAATCATAAGACAATAATCATGCAAGAAAATAGTTTTTGAAATTGTTTTAAGTTATTTTAAAAGTACTACAGCAATGGCATGATAAAGTACAAGACGAATTTACGTTTTATTGAAATCAATACATTCTTTTACATTGTAGAAGCACTGGTGCAGGAGGTAGTTTTTAACCGCGGATTTGAAGATATTAAATTTCATAATGTCTTTTATATTCTTGGGTAAAGAATTATATAGAACGATTCCCGAATGATAAGGTCCTTTTTGGCAAAGAGTGGTTGACACTCTAGGGCGATGAATATTATTACTATTGCGATTATTGTGTTCGTGAACGAAACTGTTTCGTATGAAGCAAGGGTGATACTTCAGTAATTCGGTCTTAAGAATTAAGTCCTTGATGTACATTTTCAAAGTAACGTCATTTTCATCGCAGTAACAATGGAAGACGCAACCTTCGTCTAAAATAATGAAATTGTCTGAAAGAGAGAATTGATATCGCACATTCTCTAATCACAATTCTAGCTAAGCAAAGGAAAGATATCACTGTATGGAGTTTGGAGGGTCCGTCGTACTTCGACCGAACGTAAATTCTTCACGAAAAAGATTGTGCTGTCTTTCCAAGTAGTCGCTTGGACAGAAACACAATACTTTAAAAGGAATTTAATAAAGAGTACGATGCAGTTTGAAAAAGAAAGACTTTTCATAATACGCTGTTGCAGCCACCATTTATCATCACTACCTGTCACAAAGTGAGGGAATGTGGGAGAGCGAACGGGACGTCGCTGGATGGCGGGAGTTAGTTCGCGGGATGAGAGCCTATGCGCTGAGCAAGGAAGTTCTATGTAGGTCAAAAGCAATAAATAGATAGAGGCGTTCAAATTTTACTTAAATCTTGCAGAGGAGGCGACAAGGTTTATACACTAGTTAGGTAGCGTGCCAACATTCAAATATTTCACGGAGCACATTGTAATAAGATTGAGACTTTAAGTAAGATTGAAGTTTAAAATGTTAAAAAGCTAAATGCTATTTTCATAAATCACAAAAACTAACATTAATTATTATAATATTCAAATACATATTTATTTTCTAGGATTTTCTTAGGAGTAGTACTTTGCGTTGTTTAGTCGGTATTCCCAAAAATAAAAACACTTATACAAAATGTATTAATTAATAACTATTTATTTGTTTCCTATTGGCACTTGTAAAAGAGAAATGTTAAAGATAGATGTATAAGGATTGTTTTTCAGTAACTGTAGTAAAATTAGTTTGAAAATCAAGCATTTCAATAGTATACGAGGATCAATATTTGATGTAGATGTGAACTATGGAATGTAATTTCGGCTGATTTTTACAACTATTTTCGTATTTCTTGATATCTAGTATTAGATCACACAAAATGATATTGTGTAATGTACTAATAATTCGATTTACGTCGAGTTTTTTGTTGTTTTTTGTTGGCGTATATTGGTACAACTGAGAAAACAGTGAAGAAGAAGGAGAGAGTGAACGGGGCAGTTGGGTTCTGATCGCTCAGGCAGGGAGTCGCTGAATGAACGTGGAAGAACCAAGTTATTAATGGCTCACTGAGTGATACATTGTGAGACATTCCTGTATGAGGAACAGAGGATAACTGGTCAGAGGTGGTCGATGTGGATGAGTCTGTTGCGCGAATCACCGCGTGAGGTGCGGCGAGTCAACCGCCAGGTTCCGGTGATAACCTGAACGCGCAGTTCTGCGTCAGGGCCGGGGAGGCTGAGCCGTGCAGGTGCGTGCAGGTGTGGATTGTTCAGGAGCGAAGGCTACCCCACAGAACTCGAAGAAAACAACTGACGTTTTAATTACACTTCGTATTCGGAATTAGAATTTAGTATTAAGGGGCTTATTTGTTTGCCATTCATGGTTAGGATTTCTTATAATTAGTATGTTGTTTTAATGGAAAGGTTAATTATTGAACGCATGGAATCAAGTTCATGTACATTATTTTCGTTTGTGATTGTAAACTTTTAGTGACTGATGAGTACAAATTGTCACAGTAATCTACAATAATGCATGGAAATTGTAGGAAGTTTTTATTGAACAAAAATTATTTGTAAACGTATTAAGATGTGATTTTTTTTTCTTTTTAACGGAACGACACTCCCCTTATGTTTGCCTTACAAAGTAAACGAAATTGTGTGTATTTATGAACTATTTTCCAAGCTCAAGTTGTATTGAAACGTTCCATCTCGAAAGGACAGAATCCAATCTACCCTCATTGTGTGGGATCCAACAAATGATCGAAGGAAAACCGATAAAATGTCAACCATCGAAACCCGACCTTTTCCCACAGCTCTCGCGAAACGTCTTACTGGTCCACGATATTTCGACAGTTTGTCAAAGAAAAAAAAGAGGAAAGCTGGATTCTATCCGAAATCTGAGACCGATGACTCCGCTGTGCTGATCAGCGTCCGCTTCTGCAGGTGGCCGTGACGGCTGCGTCTAGGGACTGAGGAACAGTAATTGTGTATTGTTACTCCTCGATGGGGTCTCGAATCGAACGCAACGACCGATTGCAATCGGAGCTCCGTTCTCGGCACATTGCTAAAGCGGTCTCTCGAATTGCTACGTATTGTGTTAGCATCCCTTCTCGATCTCCTCTCAGAAAATTGCCTTTCATTATAGAGACGGAAGTTAAAATAAGCGGTAATTCATAGGACAATTTTCGAGACTAGTGAACGAAAGGGAGTAGAAATCATTTCCTTAACTTATTTCTTTTCCTTTAAAAGGTGGAAAAATCAAATAAGAATATTTTTTCCATAATTTGATTTATTGGCCTATATCATAAAAATTCGCGTCATCTTCAATTTGTATCAAATCGTGTCGTACTCTGGCCAAAGGCATTGTAGTTTTGTGTATTTACAGACCTCCTCAGTCAGATCTTGAAATATTTTTTCTGAATTTCTAAATCGTATTGAAAGGTCTAACACAGAAATACACGAAATCTCTTGTTATCTGTGGCGATTTCAACATTGATTTCCTCAGTGAATCGGATTCCGCGCACACTCACAAGAATCGGTTCAATAATCTAATCAGTTCCTTGAATCTTGTTACAACGATAATCGACCCCAAACGTCATTTACGAGTATATTATCTTTCAAAACTCAGTAACCAACCAACCGAATTTCATGATTATTTCCGTAAATATAAATCTATTCTGAGAAAAGTGATCTACGCAGCTAAAGTAATGGAAATGACATATACTAGAATCGAATAACCGTGTTAAAACAATGTGGAATATTATAAAATATTGCTCATCCCCTTCAGAAAATCGCCACGAAAACATTTCCCTACTAGATAATTGCAAAATTGAATCAAATCCAAAGGACATCGCAAATTTGTTTAATTCTTATTTCTCAAAAATAAGTAAAATATCGAAATAAGTAACTCAAAATCAATGTCCACCAAATACATCCACACACGTACCGCATTCTATGTTCACTTCCGAGACTAACTCTAGTTTAGTTATGAGTGTCAAAAGTTCTTTAAAAAATAAGTATTCTGCAGGGCTACATGATTTACCTGAATTTATAGTAAAATCTTCCTCTCACGTCTCCCCAAGTCATCCCGGGTTCGATTCACGATGTGGCCAGAAAATTTGTAGCTTTTCACATTAATGTCTCAGTTCATATAGCTGTGACTACTGAAAAGCCAACCTTCCTTCCTCTATCCAGCTCCTCCTAGTATCAATAACTAACCACTTCTACTAACCCCTCCACGTGCGCCAAGTTGTTGGTAAACCCAGCTGAGCGGTCCACCTACCAACAATGGCCTACCATTACATAAGAAAGGAAATAAATGTGATTTTGGAAACTATTGACCCATATCACTATTGTCAACTTTCTCAAAAATCCTGGAAAAACTCTTCTATAAGAGACATATCTTATAATTATATTCTCTCAAACGATCAGCACGGTTTCAGGAAATACTTTTCAAATAACAGCGCTATATTTTATTTTCTAAATGATGTAACGAATTCTCTTGACCGCGGAGATACCACAAGGTATTTTTCTTGATTTTTCTGAAGCGTTCGATGTAATCGATCACGAAATTCTTCTCTCAAAACTGCACTCATACGGCATTCGTGAGTTGCCACATCAATGGCAAACTTTCTACTTGAAGGAAAGACATCAGCAAGTTGAAATTTCCAATGTTGAAAATAAAGTATGTCAATATTACCTCTCAGAAACAAAACTGGAGTTGCCGAGTTCCTCAAAGTTCTGTTTTAGGCCCTTTCCTCTTTTTATCGTACGTAAATGATATGTCATCCACCACGCCCGATTGCAAAATGGTTCTCTTTGTTGATGACACAAATCTACTATGTAAACATGTAAATGCGCAAAAAACTCTATCTAATCTCTCGTCTTGGTATCATTCAAATCGTCTCATCGTTAATACTGATAAAACAGTATCCATATCATTTCGCAATAGTGTAACGAAATCTCTTCCTCCTACATCCCTTTCGCTAAACGGAACCGAAAATAAATCGTCAAGATAACAAAATTTTTAGGGCTTCATATTCAGGATAACCTCAAATGGAATTGCCATTTTGATAATGTGAATTCCAAACTAAGCAAAATATGCTATGTATTCCGAATTTCAGACAACATTGTTAGTCAACACGTTTCTCGCTGCGTATATTTTGCAAATGTATATTCTCATTTACGGTACGGCATTATCTTCTAGGGCCCATCCACTCAGAATATTCAAATTTTTAGAATTCAAATGAGAATAATTCGGATTATGTGTAAATCTCTCCCTCGAAATTCATGTAAACCTTTATTTAGAGAATGAAATATTCTCCCTCTCCCTTGCATAAACATTTATGAAGTAGTCGTGTTTGTTAAGACAGAACTATTAAAATCCCACCTCTGCTTTAGAATAAATAGTCTAGTTCACAAACACAACACTCGTAATAAGGCTAATATTAATCGTCCTGGCGTGTCAACATCTCTTTGCCAAAGAGACTCTTATCATTCGGGAATAATTTTGTATAATTCCCTTCCCAAAAATCAAAAATATATAAATAAATTGAATCTCTTTAAATCCGCGGTTAAAAGCTTTTTAATGTGCTATTGTTTCTATAAAGTGGAAGAATTTACAGATTTTAATAAATGAAGTTAATGAGAGTTTCGATTTTGTTATAAATATTGTTTTCCATATGACTTCGGATGATGTGATGTTAATATCTCTTATACTTTATCACGCCATTGTTATTGTACTCTAGATACTGATTAAATTCCTTTTTCATGCATGTTAATTTTGCTCCCTTTGTTTGTTAATAGTTTATTTCTAACTATATGCAACCTTGGCACGGTTGTGTACATTATGTCTATAACCCCATCCTGGCCCGGGTTTTACTCCGGTTTTTCTCCGGGTAGTGGCGGATTTTCCTTGAGCGAGAATGTGATTAATACTTTTGTTTTGTTAATTCGAATTTTTACTGCACTAATATCTACAATTTATTGTTAATAATAAATGGTTAACAGACGGTATTTATTAAATAATTTCATTTGTAAATATTAAATCCACCACTGCCCATGGGCCCTTGATCGGAATTGATGGGATGGTCCCTTGCTTTTCTCCGGAGAGTAACTTAGTTTATTGCCACGTGGTCAAACTGCAACTGCTTTTTTGACAATAAAGTTTATAAAACGAGGTATGGACGTACCGTGTATAAATATTGAAAAACCACTTTATGCACTGTAAACCACTTTATGCACTATTTTTTTCAAAAATATGCTTGATATTATCATTTAATTTTATTGCAAGAAATTATTGCGACACACAAATTAATTTCGTTAACATTCAAATTGTTTGATTTTATCTCATTATAGTCTCATTCAAACTTTCTGGTACACTGTTGTAATTTTTTTTATTAAAAGTGAATAATACCTAAGTCCTTTTCGTATTAATAGTATCATTTGTTCCTAATTAAATATCTGATAATTTTTTATAGTCGATTCTATGACTAAATATATAGCAAGAATAAAATATGAAAATTTCAACCTATTATATGAAACTATTCTGTACACATATTTTTGAACGTCATGCATTTAAAGGTGATGTTTATTCGGTTGATTGAAAACATATAATTGTTTTCCAAATAATGTAGAGCTGTATTCACGCATGGATCAGTCAATTACTTTTGATTGACAAACGGTTTTTTAGTGGTCCGTACGAATCAGTTTTAAAGTAGAAATATGGTATTAAACAGTATCAAATGTTTCCAACAGTTGATGTCTATATCAGTAAACGGAATTCAATTTAGATTAATCGGAAGTATAAAGATACTGCATGGGATTTACGCAATGCGCTTTGGCAAGAAGCAAAAAAGTGAAATAATGTTGTATTCAGAATAATCCAAATATCGTATATTAAAGACTTGTATAAAAATAATTACTAATCAAAATATTCTTAATTCATATGAAAGAATTGCAAACATTAAAAGAACGCATCGAGTTATTCAAGTTATGTTTTGATTCAGCAAATAGTGGTGAGCTATCAACAGAATTTGATAGAGTTTGATTAATTCTCACATTTAACTGACATTATGACAACTTATTCTCATAGATTCAGTTTTGAAAAATATTTTACCAAATATTGTAAAATACTTTGTAAATGGCTTGATTTAAATTACAATAGGAGTATAATTCTGAAATAGTATACCACGAATCATGTATATTTTGTGGGGAAAAATTATTACCAATCAAATCGTAAAATACAGGTCATAAAATATATTTTTGTTGTTCCACGAGAAGTAAATTTGTTGAAAATCGTGATGAAATAGCAAAATCCTTCGGACATTTTTGTATCACAAAAAATATTTTACTTCTTAGAAACATAGAACTAGAATGAAAAAATTAAATACCTAATAGTTATATAAGTCCCAAAGGAAATCACATTTCAGAAATACACTAAATAATTTTCAGTCCTGAGTTCCACCAATATTGAAAATGAATGCTTTTATTAATATTGTCACGCTTACAAAAAAAAAATTATTTTACAATTCTCCCAAAAGCGCAAAATCAATACTCGATGACAAAAATTTCGATTTGTTTTTACTCGATGTAACTCTGATTAGTTCACGACACTTCTCAGTATTTATTACAACTGGAAGCTGTAGGACGTAATCTACATGCACTTCAGCAAACAATCTGGGTTTTAAATAAGAAACTTGAATTTTCAAAGTGTTATAAGTATTACGAGGCATTAGATCAGAACAACGAAGAACATTGGACTCACTCCTGTCTGTTGAGCACTTGAGAGTTATATCAACGAAGCAGTTGTTTGAAAATTCGTATTAGTGTCAATACCACTTTGAGCTATGAAGAAGAAAAATTGAATTTTAAAGAAAAATTGGTTATTCATTTAAAACCATTGAAACATAGTGACTGTTCGTTGCAAACATGTGAAAGGTAATTTACAAAAACTCTTTGATACCACTTGGAAAGAATAGTGTATATCCTACCATACTTTGGGAAAAATATCTACCACATCATGAATTCGAAATTGCTAAAGGAACTTGTAGCAGATTCGTCATAACCATTTGATAGTTTTCTGCCTCGAATTAGAGGTAAATATTTCTCTGACAAAATATTGGAATACGGATTATCATGATGTAATAATGATGTTCAAATATGATACCCATGATTGCTTTGTATAATAAAGTGATGTCTTAACTCTGACCAATTCCCAGGAATGACGGTGTTGTCTTTAATTAGATGTGTTTGAATCAATGATAATTTATTTAATTCAGATATGAACATATATTATAAAGAGCTATTTTGTCTGTTTTTCCATTCCAGAAGGGATCGGGGATGTCCAGCAATTTGTTTTTCAAACAACAAACCATACTCGAAAGGCTTACATCTTGGCAATAAGGCTTACGTGTTCTCCAAAAATGACCCCGTGTACTCCAAACTGTATTTCGAAATTCTTTACGAAAATCTTTCTTAATTTTTAAAACTTTTTATAAATAAGGAACGACAATACCGAAAGGTTTAGAACAAAATTTCTTTCTCATGTGTGGGTTCAAATGGGCCACATAACGTTTCTTTTTTCGAAATACGATTTAGATATTTTCTTGTTTTTTATTATTAATTTCTTGGTTTTCATTATTATTATTATTATTATTATTATTATTATTATTGAAAATTTTCTTTGTTAACTTTAATCTCCAGGCTGCTTAAGGAGGGGTTCGTTGATACAAACATGTTAAAAGAATTTCCGGACACGTCGACCCTTTTCCAGAATGACAGCATAAATTGGAAAAAGTGTCGAGGGAGGTTCAAGGTTATTTATATCTTTATTCGATATTTATTCAATGGCGATTTAGAAAGAATTGTTGTACTAAAAAATCTCAAAATCCCATGAAAAAAGCTGAGTGCTTGGCTAGGTGTATATAAAGATATAAAACAATGAGATAATAATTACCATTAATTATTATTATAAAGAAATTAAATCGTCTTGACATGGTCTGTTGTGTATTTCGCACAGTTTCCATCACATGTATCTCAAAAGGGATCCATGTTCGTCGGTCCCTTCTCTTCGTGTCACCCTGGAGGCTGCCTGCTGCATGTCACNCGTCCGTCGTTCTCGCTATACCCACTCACCCACCCACCCTGCCTGCCCCCGGGGAAACCCCTTGCTTCATTCGCCTTGTTGCCCTCTCCCCATCCCCACCACTCCCTCCGTTGAATATTAAAGAGCGCTCTGACGGCCAAGTCGTTGCGTTATCTTCTCCGGAGGAGACTGGGATTATGAAGAAAAATTAAGCTCTGTGATTGCCAGGGCTGTCCACGCTGCATGCTACCACCTCCCGATCAAGATGTATGAGCCGTGATTAAAATTGTTCTTTCGCGTTGAATGCCTCGTAACGAGGGAGATAAATCGTGCAAGAAAAATCCTTATTGTTCCAATATGTCACGTAAATTAAAAAAAAAACAACAACAATTATTAGACTATTTAGAAAATTAGAACTATAAATCTGTACAACAATAGACACAAAAATTCATCAATATGCAGACAAATATTTTATTCACAACACACTTTTACAAAACGCACTGAAATGCATTAATACATTATATAACGCATTAATACATACAATAGTTTCACAAATAAATATTTGAATTTTTGGTGAAATCGATCTCGTGAGCATAAAATCGTTCAGATGAAATTAAGTTGTTTATCGATAGATATAAATGCAGAAGGGGAATACATTTAAATTGATCTTAATTGAGTTGATGTTGGATTTTTTCGGTAAGTAAACGAGTTATTTCACAGAGAAGATATCAAAGTATTATTCCACTATTTTTAGCAAAATTTTCTCTATTTTGAATCATTGAATGGCTGCCCCAAATTACCAGAACAGATGTCACATATCAATGTGTGTATATATTATTTGCGCTTGGTTATATTCCAACACTTTTTCTCCTTCTGAAGTTTTAGCTCGCTCTTGTAGTCGGAATTGCGAATTATCAAAATAAAATGCAGATATGAAATGTAAACTGAATTCAATGCTAAACCAACACCTCGGAACTACAGAACAGTATTAAACTTTTCCTGCAGCTCATAAGATAACTCTTTTATTTACAAATATTTATGTGGGAGTTTGTCTGCATCACATTGAGAAATGTCTTCGAAACTACTTTGCGATTCTTGAAAACTTATCTTTACTCTTTGAAATATACCAATTCTTTTATTATTTTTTTGTATGGGTTCTTTGACTATTTATAAAATGAATGTAAACTGTATTATTATAATCTACTGTCGATATATTTATATCTCTTTATATTAATTATCTATTAAGTATTTACTCTTGAAAATACATGCATTGTGATACAAATTATATGGTTATTATTCTTGCCCGAAAACATGACAATGGACTGTGGCGAATTTAAGGTGTTTACTTTTTTGTTAGATATTTACAGAAAAACCCTTCTGTCGTGAAATAGAATCGCGTTTTATGTGGAGACGTTCTGGGAACCAACTAAAACAGTGGCGAGTTGAACCCGACAAAAGAACGAAAGTCATAGCTATTCAAGGAGACTGTTCTTGGCATCCATCTCTCTCAGAACGAGGATGTCCACGAGTCTCTTTAGAATTCTTGCAGAGGAAGGAACTCAGTATCTATGGTCCAAAATAATTTTAGTTCATTGTTTTCGTCTTTTCTAGAAAGAATTACGTCACGGATTTTTTTGTAATGAATTCGTGTTAGACCGTATATTGTTGATAAAAAATATTAATTTTTATATATATGAAAGTTTTAGTTTGTAAAATTCGTGTTTTGTGTTTACAAAATTTTATTACTTTTTTATTATAATTATAATTTCGTTTGTTTTGTAAAGTACAGCTTAAGAGCACATATATGTTCCCTTGAATTGTAAGTTTGTGTATAAGTTATTTTCTCTTAAATCGCATAAGAAACTAGATAATGTTAGTGGCAGTTTTGATTATTCAATTCTGTAACATATCCATCTTATAGACGCATGAAAAAATCAAATGCATGATTAGTAACTTCTATATACTGCACAATACTGATAAATTATACGGATGAAATTCATTGAGAAACTTTTTTTTATATATACATTTAAGAATTTGCCCCTCCGTGGCTATAGTGTTAGCGTGCTCGTTCATCACCAAGTCATCCCGGGTTCAATTCCCGGTGGGGCCAGAAGAATTTGTAGTTTTTCATTTCTATGTCTCAGTTCAAATTGCTGTGGTGTATGAAAAGTTCATACTCTGCGGCTTACAACCGCAGTTGTAATACTCGGATACAGGAATCTAGATTCTATCTAGACGAAAGATCACTTGCCATTTTATTCTCATCATTACATTTTTAAGACAGCAATTTATGGTTCGAAATCAAAATAAATCCATCCAAAATGTTCTCCACCTTTGCGTCATTTTGACTTTTGTTTTCTCAGTTTCATGTTACAAAATTTTCGAATTTTTGTTTTTTTGTACTTATCAATATATATTTAAATACTAACAGATCATCAGTAATTATAACGAAAGAGTCAACATTTGTGATTTCTTTCATTCACGACCTTTACAAACCGAAGATATTGGAAAAATCGATTGATAACTGATAACTGCAGTGTACCGTGCTAGCATGAGACGTGGTCTATGCGCATCGCGTCTCACCCGTACATACACTTGCGACACATGTAGCACGTGTGTCTCAATAACGTCTCATTAATTCTTACTTTTAATCGGTGTTTGGCTGGAAGATCTTAATCTAAAAAAATAATTGTCACCCTCTTACATTGTGTGAATTTGTTCAGTTGATTTGTTTATACATTTAAAGTAGTAAAAGCGTTTACTGAGCTTGGTTTTTGAAATTTTAGATTCGTTAGGTTTGTTTTTTTTGAACTTATTCTAATAAAGATGTTGAATTAATTTTTTTGATATTATTATGTACCGTTAAATCTTTTTACGAAACGAGGGCTAATTCTAGTACGTATGGATGTTTTTAAAATTGTAAATAATAACTTACAATGAATACTTGTTCTGTCTAATTGTTGATGAGTTTTAAATTAAAATTAAATATCAATATTGAAGTACGTAATTTTGTTTTGAAGTGTAAGATTTTAAGAACAAAAATCAAATAATTATTTGGGTTAAGAAAAGCATGGATTAGATTCATTTTTCTACTGAAGAATGTTGACTAATTCCCAATCAAACACGAGGTTATACCAAAGGTTAACAAAATTTCATTTATAGTTATGAAATAACATAATTTTAATGTAACACAACTCCTTCGTTTTAACGGGCCTGCGTTGGTGTATATTAAGGGAGCAAACGGTCGAATTGACGGAGTGTGGAGGATGATGCACCGGACTGCAACGCATTGGCAAACCATATTTTATTTATTTTATGCTTTTTGGCGAGGTTCAGGCCATGAGGCTTTCTCTTCCACCTAATTGTTGGACTTGGGTAAGGGAATTGAGGAGAGATGTTGGGTATTTTAGAGAAGATAATCCGCTATCTTTCTTTCGTATTTTTGTATAATGTAAGGAAATTTAATGATGGTTTTTTGACGTAAAAAAAAGATGCAAGATTATTTAAAAATCAATTCTGAAAATTTATATACCATTATAACATTCCTGAGCAAAACTGAAAAAACGAAATTAAAGCAAAAAATTACCATTTATGAAAAAGCAGACAGGCAGCGTAAGAGTTATTTATTAAATAAATTACTTTCTCTCTAAATATGAGTTCTTCATACAATTTTAATTAATTTTATTTGGTCTGGAATTCTCGACCACCAGTTTTGTGTGACAGTTGACCTGCACTAACCCACTGTCTGTGAAACGTCCGTCAAGCAGACATTTCCAGGATCAACGCTGCGCGAAACGGCGACGCATAAGCCCCGCTGCGTTAACTGCCCTTCCTCTTCTCGAAAGGCGACGAAATTCAAGAAAAGGGGTAAAGGGAATATAAGCGGATGGAGAGCTGTTGAACAAAAGATGCCAAAATAAAAAGAATCAAGACTATTTTCTGCAGTCGCTGAAAGATTAGTCATCGTAAAGCCATTGTGCCAAAACTCCAGTTCCGTATTAAATTTTATTACATTATTCCGCTTTAACGTTGAACATTTTTTTCTCTTGATCTTTTACCCAGTAATTCTAATTTGTCCTCAAGTTTTGATACTAAATCATTCATCTTAGCCGTTGTTTTGATTTCATGAATGTGAATGTTATTTTATCAGGCGTTACATAGCTGTCGAATATGGACGTGCCTTTGTAGGAAAACAAGAAAAAGAATTTTGCATAAAACTGTGTGATTTGTTGTAATCCACAAATCGGCGTGCGAATAAAATATTTTGAGTTTACATTTCTCTAAACCTTCATTCACTTTTCATTTATTCAGGAATGGTAAATCATTGCCTACGATAAGCGTTTATCTACATGAATCTTGAATTAAAGCAAAATTCACTGATTTATATTTGACAGAGTTACTCATCAGCGAATAGAAACTTATCTCCAGATAGGTTCGTTTTTTGGGATGTAAATTATTCCTTGAGGCAGAAGTGTATCCTATTAGAAGAAATCGATCAGTTCCTGCAAAATTAGAGATCGTGCGGATGATTGATTTAGTAAAATACGAGTATAATATATTAATTGTTCTACCTGGAGAATTAGCAAGAAAATGAGGTTCTGTAATATTTTTTAAATTAATTATATAGTAGGATATATCCCACAACACAATGATAATAACTGTTTCATAATATTTCGGAACACGGTGGAATTAAAAAAGAGAATAGGAAAATAGGTTTTGTACATGACTCTGTCATTTGCATGTATGTAGAGTGAAGACTCCATTATCCTTCATAAAGCAGTGGGATCTACGTTACGACGGGGAAGGAAGGAACAGACATAAAGCGCATCTCGACGCAGCTGACCGAATGCATGGAAGTGCTGCCTGTCGAGCATTTGCGTGTTACGATATCGCCTCTTCACTGTCCCTTGTCACATTATGCACCTACGACCCGTCGTGCTGCTACTCTAAAGCCAAACATTCAAATCCCTTTTCACACATAGAAGAGCACATGATAATTGGAATGTCACATTTTAAAAATATCAAAAGAGTAGCCAAATTAACGTAGTGATGAATGGGGTTTTATGATAAAATATTCCGAAAACTACGTTACATTGTTCAACTATTAGGACGCTTTCGGGATAAAATAATGAATTCCCAATCATTGAGCTTTTTCTATTCACATATAATACATTGCGATGTATCGAAAAAATCAACTAACGATATTTTTTCCTGTTAACAAATTTTATTAGTTTTTTAATAAATATTAATTCTGAGTGACTAGAAGTAAACAGTTTAATTAACTTCTTTTTATTTCCTATCCATGAGGTCAATATTAACGTTTTTTGTAAAGTAAGATAAAACCAGTTTTATCGTAATTACAAATCGAAATATGTTTTACATGCGTTTAATAAGTCATGGCAAGGAACTTACTGTATAAATGGAACAATTGACTTGTAATATTATGTTATAAACACGGATATGAATGCATACATGTTACATTTATTAATACAAATATATTAGTAATGTCTCTGGTGAATTACTATCCATACCCACAACAAAAACACATTTAACGGCTTTATTTCATTTTTTAAAATTTTCGTGTTAAATAATTTGAACACATATTTACTGACTGAAACTTTTCATGTTATATTCCAATAACTATCTTCTACAAATAAATCCATTTTTGTAGTAAAACATGAAAAACATCCAAAACTTTGAAATTATATTCCCAAAATATTTCATCATCGATTTTATTTTTTTCGCTCAAAATTCTCATATTACACGCCAATTTAACTCCTTAAAATATCCTCCATGGTTTTTCGAACTGCGACAAATTGTGATTACTTTCTACTTAAATTTTGATACTCCGATAATTAAATACACATTAATTTAAAGTATAAGATTAATCATGTTACGTCGAATGAAAATGGGAGACGGGACCGGGATTCGAACCCGGGACCTTGAGCTCTACGCGCTCATGCGCCATCCCGTTCGCCTCTCGGGCCCNGTAGAGCTCAAGGTCCCGGGTTCGAATCCCGGTCCCGTCTCCCATTTTCATTCGACGTAACATGATTAATCTGTTACCTGGCGGTGAGGTTCACCGTAATCTAAGAGATTTCTATAAAGTATAAGAGCAATTTCGATCATAGTTCTTTTTATTTCCACAAAAAAATGTAAATGTAATGTCTGGAGAGATTGTAAACTATATGTATTTTAGACGCTGTCACTTGTAACCAATACTTCACTAGAGGCGATTATACAAAAGTGTTACAACACACCGCAAGCCCAGATGCGATGTGCGTATGTTTTGGGTAGAAGCGGGATTCAACCATAAACCACAACCTTTATGGTAGAGTTCGCTGCCACCAGCTTGGTTTCCCCCAAGCAATCAAAAACACGCGTAATAACAAGTAAATATTTAATTCAAATTAAATAGAGATCTGAATATTTACAAATGTAGACAAGCTCGCAAATCATAAATGCAAGTTTGAATTTGTTATTACAAAGATATTGCTATCTAAAAGCAACAATTACACACAGATATAAATACTGGTGTTATGAATTAACTCGGAAAATCTACTCAGATTATCCGAATCTCAAAAGTCTCCAAGTTGCTATCCCGAAATAACTAACTGTTCCAAGCTAAGTCATTCGCGCCTATAGCAATGTAGTAGATTTACCGCAGTAATTCTCAGTGGTCTGACGACCAAAACTGACCAAGTTACATGTCAAATAACCTGCGTACTTTCATACATTTCCGCAGAAGTCTCAAGTCTGAAAGTCTCCAGTATGAAAGGCACTTAGGATCTGCAATCCTTCCAATTTATACAGGAGCGGAGGTCACGTGACTACATCTTCGCCACTTTACTGCGCACTCCTCATCAGCTCGGTCACCCCTCATATTCCGCGAACATTGCGTTCGTCAGGCTGACCATTATTTTTGGCAACCAGTGGAACATTCCCTTCACACTCGCCTTTCTTCTCCGAGGGCGTTCATCTCAGTTTTCAGAAGTAGAAGGGAGTTCAGTTTTTGCATAATACCCGGGAAGTCTTAGTTGCGGTATTTTTCCTTATTTGGCGGCGACGGGCCCGGCCCTTAATCGCCTTAGGAATGTCTGACTAGCAAAGTACTTGAAAGTGTTAATATTTAAAAATCTATATACGCACTGGTCCAGATGTTACAAAAAGCTTCTTCAAATTGTTATATTCGAAAACTGAGGTGTATTTTTAATGTTTTTTTGTTTTATTTGCTTCAAATATTCATATATGTTATTAATTTATTTTTTCTCTCTTGCAGGTAAGTTGAAGTCCTTTTCCTAGGAAGATCTCTTAAAGTATATATCATTTATAGGTACGTACATAATCCATTTCTACAAAATTTATATCCAGGGAATGAGGTTACCCTTTTTTTATTCAGCTGAAATCATAAAATTTTTGGTATCATAATCATTTCACATTCTGACTTATGATACTGAGTTATCGACAATTTTATCAAATACGACACATCAAAATCGCACAACCCTTTGCACTGCCCTTCAATACCTCCGCACGAGTCACATTTTTGTGTTTGTACTTTGAATCGTCATTCCCGAAGTATTCCATTGTTGACACTCACAAAAGACTCAAATAAAGTATGTATGTAGCAAATCAAATTCTTGGTTCCAAAAGCGTCTCTGAAATAACAACAGCTTGAAATGAGGTTAATAATAAAACCTTAGCTTGAAGATCGCCTTGTTCTCGAATTCTGGCTTTAGCTTTCAGCAATCATTAATTCAACAGCTCTTTGAATAACTGTTATGAGTGTTATTGCGTATTCAAAAATATTTTTATACTGGTTGAAATCGTATCTTTACTTTCATCCTTTTTTGGATCTTATAATTTGACGATGTTGGCAGATCCCGTTTCTTAATATTGTCTCGGAAACTCGAGAACGCGAGAGATACGTATTTTTTTTATTTGGTCGTTTCGTTGGAGTAGGGGTTGTAATTGCGGAATTCTATTTCGGTCCATAAACAACGTTACGACACTCCCAAACGAGCCACCTGAGTTCGGGATTGTGGCGTCCCACGTCACCGGAAATTGGGTCTCCGGGTGACAAAAGCGAAGACTCGTATCGCCGACAGCTTGATAAATTCGCCACCGACAGCGCAGCAGTCCACCGAATGTTTGTCGATGCCACGAGAAGAGTGGAGATGATGGCTCTTAACTTAATAACGTTACGACAAGAACCAGGCGCCGCTGAGAGAGGCTGTTAATGAGAGCGGGAGTTAATCTTCACCGTTCTCTCCATCTCCGTGGTAAGAGGAATTGCCGTCATTTCCGGATCTGCGTTAAGATTCCAACACTGCCGCAAAAGGTGACTACTTTTTTCTCATTTATTTTGATCTTAGATCCTATATCACCCTGCATCTAACGATGTCATTTCAGGGTTCTGTTTTGATTAATTTCCATTTCCAAACTCTTCTTCTTATCTATTGTCATATCACTCTTTTTCTATTCCATCTTCATGGCATCCAGAATAGTTACCACTTTTGTAACATATTCTGAACATAAATTGAATTTAGTTTCGTCTTCTATTAATTTTTCCTTGTTTCTGTTATCAAAAATGTCTTTACGTTTATAATCTTTTAAAAACCGCTCCTCGCCATAAAAACTACATTCTCAAAGTACGTGGTATTCGTCTTCTTCACCCCTGCCACACAAACAATTTGTCTCTACATCCTTTCCAATCCTCTTTATATATGTCAAAAAAAAATCCATGATCCGTGAGAAACTCCTTTAAAATATTGTTTGGTTTAAACCATTTTTTTATTTTTCTCTTTGAAGGTTACTTTAGGTATGTACCCATATTTTTCTTCCTTTACATGTCTTCTCCCATCGAATTTGCCAACCGTTGAGTAATTCGTTTGTGATTTCTCTCCTTCCAAATTTATCATCTTTGTTTATCTTCTCCCCATTGAGTGTTATTTGCCCTGTTTCTTTCAGCCTTTTCCGAAATGTAGTTTTCTGAATCTGTAAATGCCATATTCCTAACAACACTTGTAATGCATCAGTAGATACTTTTTTATAGCATCCTCTTAATTTTATTAAACATAGGTGTTGTGTCGTAAGTTTTGTTCAAACTTTTTATATACCACTCTATGACCCCACACATCACATCCATCACATATTACCTGCCGTATGGCTCCTTTATACAGCTTTATCAGGTCATCTTTCCGAATATTGAATTTTGTATACCCCACTCGTATTAATCCATAATATATATTTTTCGCTTTTTCCATTATGTGATTCAGTTGGTCCCTAAACAATAATTTTTCGTCTATTCCTAAGTACTTAAACCTGCGCACAACCTTTATGTTGTTATGTCCTTGCCTCATTATCGGTTCTAGTCAATTCTCAACTAGCCACCCAAACCAAATTGCTCTACTTTTTTCTCCAAATATCTTCAATTTCATATTTACACAACTCTTCTCACATACGATTAGCACCTCCTGTCCTTTCTTCTCTATCTGCCTCCGACTCCCACCTTCCACAAACAACACCAGATCATCAGCGTGAGCAACACAATTGACGTTCTCCTGTAATTATTTTGGAATTTCATACATTAATATGTTTCATAATATGGGATCACTATTGCGGACATCCGACTGACATCTCGCGTATAATTTTCTCTTGCCCAATATCCATGTATATTTATCTTTTCTCAAAATATCAACACAATGTGTTGTATATTTTCTTTTCTAGCAAATTCATCAATGTAATTTCCCAATTTGCACTGTCAAATGCTCCCGCTATGTCAAGACTATAAAAACTACCATACTTTTCTTCTCTTGTCTTTGTGATATTCATTAGATCTTTCACGGCATTCGCTGCATCTCGTCCCTTCCTGAAACCATATTGCTTACAGTTTAACAGATGTCCCTCTTCCAAATTTGTTGTCAATCTTTCTGTTATCCATTTATTCAGTACCTCTCCTAGAGTCGGTATCAGAGTCGGTCAATATGATGTCGGGTTTGTCGGCTATCATTGCCTTTTAAGAAGAGCTTAGTGTTCCCAACCTTCCAGACATTTGGGAAGAATCCAATTGAGATGCATTTATCGTATATTTCATTCAATTCAACATCTATATATTTTAATCCTATTTTGACAACTTAATGGGTTATTCCATCAAATCCTGGACTTCTTCCGTTTTTTTAATTTCTCTATTATTTGCTTTTGCTCTCGTAGTTCCATCCTCACTCCTTCTTCCTTTTCTTCGCACCTCATCCACATCTTATTATAGCCCGATAAGTTGAATATTTTATCTAGCAATTTCTCTCCCGTTTCCCTCCAAACCGTCGTACAACATCCGTTTTCTTTTACGCTCTTTTATTTGTCTTCTTTTTATCTTATCAACGCCCAATTTGTATGGGATTCCCCAACACATTTTCTCGAAAGTTTTCTAGAGAAACTCTTCTCAACTTTTCTTCTTTGCTTATAGTACTACTATCTTGAATTGAGCTCTCTCCTTACGATAATCTTCCTGTAGAGCAACTACATCTTTGCACTTCCTCCTTGCTTCCCTCACTTCACGCTTCGTTTTATTTCTCGCTCTCTTTAATTATGACAAATATTTTGTCCACCATCGCTTTCCCCTCCACTCACTTCTCGTCTTACTTCTTTGGCACTTCGCACATACGTTGATATTCGTAATCTGTAGCTCATCTACTGCTGTGTTTACATCCTCCTCCACTTTTACATTCTTAAAATATGTTCTTGCTGTTTCATTTCTATATCAAATTTCTCCCAGTTAATTCTGTGATAAGTTGCTTCCTCAATCATTATCTCTCCTATAAAGTCACTTTTCTTTGTTAACACAAGCATTATTCCCCTGTGGTAGCTTGTTACCCCTGATACCACGTTCCTTTGCGTCACTTCATGTTGCCTCATTCTAGTACTCAAAGTTAAATCTATAACTGAACTTCCTCCATTACCTTCGAAAGTAACTGTATTATCATTGTAGATAATTATTCAATTTTCTATAATAAACTTCCCAAGCAGCCTTACTCTTACCGTAGTTATCTTATCTCCCTATAATGTGCTCTTTGCATTGGCATCCATACACATCACTACATCTTTTCCCTTGAATTTATGAAGAATTTGCTCTAAAACTAGTATATTCTGTTCCATTCCTTCACCATATTGACTAGATACATTTACAATTGAATGGATGTCTAGAAGAAGGGCATGTGTTACAAATTAAAAATTTTACAGGAGGGACAAAAATAGAAAACTTGCAATTGAAGGATGTCAATAAAGATTGAATGTAACATATGGCCTTATTCGAACGCACGGTGGTTCTGGAATGACATTTCCCTCACGAACACAGAAGTTGGGTCATCGAGTGACATTTTGAACCATAGGTAATTTGTAATTTGAAACTTGCTGCTTTTAATCATGTACGTTTGGGGGAGAATGTCTAAATCTTTGAAGTCATTCTGCATCATTTCTGTTACGGTGAATGGGGTACCGATTTTAGACGAAGCGATGATGTATTTCCAGTCATGTGGCTCAAGAGCTTTAGTATTCTTCTTTCGACGTTCGATATCAGGAATTTTTATGTACTTCGGAAAAATATTTTTCTCTGATGAGATGTAAGTACAGAGTAAGAATAACTTTGTTGTTATTTTGGCCGACACAACGATCTGACCACACGATAAGCTTGCGCTCTTCACCTGCACTCAGCTTCCTTAATGTTGAAGATATGTATTTCAAAATACATGACCCAATTTCTTTAGAGCCACGTTTAGCAGTCACATCATGTCACAGATACATGTTTGCTGTGTTAATGGTCATATCGTGAATCGCAAAGTTGTAACTAGAATATTGTCTTTGATAGTACACTTCAGAATGTGACAGCATTGGAGTAAACAGCACATACTGTAGATCGACGCAGAGGGCTATAAAATTGGGTTTTTTTTTGGTCATCAGCAAGTTGTTTGTAAGCTACATCCGGTTTTGTATGGTGAAGTGCACTATCTAACTCTATTTTTCTCCTTTCCTCGTCATTTGATGCTGCAACGACTTTTGCATATTTTAAGTCACATTGCTTACATGTATCGGATCTTGGAGATCCGAATCTCAAGTTAAACTCCCGCTTAAAATGTTTTCTGTACATGCTACGAGATCGTATATTCAGGATGTGCCTCTAGAAAAAGCTATGCATCTTCCTTACAGAAAGGTCCATGCTCAAGCACAGTTTTGAAGTTGATCGTCGGCTATAGTGGCTTTCAATCGTCGGAAAGCTTTCAATATGTCGTTTGTCAGCATTTCTTTGATTGTAGTTCACGACCCGGGACCGATTCATGTGTCTATCCTTGGGTACCATATCACCATCTTTTAGTTTCAACTGAAGGACACGGATGCGGTTCAGAGAAATGGAAAAAATACTTGCCAGGGTTTTGAGACACACTGCTTTTCCATTGACTATATAGTCAAAGCCTACATTTTTCCTAGAAGTTGCGTCTGAGTAGCTTTTCTCTCCTGCGCGTTGGCTCCCTAATGCTAATAAACTTCAGCAGGAAAATTGTTTGACCATTATAGTCAAGTTCATAAAATTGTTTAAACATTGTGTGAACATAATCTAGAGAAAGTTCTTGGCATCCACGTTTTGTGCAGCTTTCTTGACATCCTCGCGCCTGAGCCGGACGTTCTTTCGCTGCCATAATCTCGCTTTTACCACGCTTTTTCACATATTCCTTGCCCTTGTACACCTCTTGTAAGCAGGTTACAGCTATACCATTCTTCATTAAAGATTTTAATTCCCATAATATGTATTTGCAATTATGTATCTCGTAGCTTGCGTATATTTGGGACAGTTTTTATCCATAACACTGTGTTCACACTTGTTTCTCCTCCTCTTACAATTTGCGCATGTTTTAATCTTTATTTTTTATTATGGCACCCCTTAAAATTATGACCTTGTTCGGCACAAAAACTGCATGTTTCTTCTTTATCCTTACATATAAAGCCAGATGGTCGTATTTTTGACACATGAAGCATCTCATCGGCGTTCTGTCCTCTTTAATTTTATAACTCTTAAACTCACAATACTACCTTTCTCTTTTAATTATTTCCTCAAACACATCACTCTATAATCCAATTTTGTGTTCTCCCAGTGACATACGTTTCTTCATATACTACCCGTTTTTTTCAAACACTGCTGTCTCCTTCGAAGCTATGTTCAGCGATACCTTTTATTAAATCTTTTTCTTGGGTTTCTTTACCTACTCCAAAATCTTTATTTTAGGCTTCTTTCGTGACACCTTATTCAACTCTAATTGTGGATCTAATACCATTGCAGTGTTTTCCTCCTTTACACCCAAATCTGGCAACTCTATAAATATATCGTGTTCTCCTACCTTCCTAGCCACTTCTATTCGTACCCTCGTCTGCATATCCTTTATTTTTTATTAGTATTTCTTTCACATTTCCACTTACATCTTTTGCCTTCCTTATTACCACTAATTATTTTCTGCTCCTCGGTATGCCATCACGCACTTGCATAACTTGAACCACAAGACTTCTGCCTCTTTATAATTACTTATTCAATTTTCTCTCCAATTTTCTGTCAGCTTCTCGCTGTACTCCATTTGCTCCATTCGAGCGACTATCTTTCTTTCCATTTTTTCTAGCATATTTCTCTCTACTTGCTGTATTTCGGATAAAATATTCTTGTTTTTTTCCCTAATAACATCCTCCATACTTTTCGCTATGTGTTCCGTTCCTTTCTGCATCTTATTAACAATTTCATCTTCTTTCCTCCATTCAGCGATTCTTCTTCTCCCCATCTCCTCAGTGATGATTTGTTGCATATCTTTCTTGCTTGTATCATTTATCTCCTTCACCGCCAGTATATTGAGATCAATCCTTTGCAAAACACTGTTCTCAACCTCTCTTCCATTACTGTCAGTGTTCCATCAATTATATCATATGGTTGCTTTTCTCTCAGTTTACTTCGTATTACTTCCTCTATACCTTCCATTCGCCCATTTACTTCATCCATCAATATCTCATCAATTCTTTCCCCTTGCTGTTGCAGAGTCCGATGAAACCATTCTTCTACGTCATCAATTTTCCTTCAATCTTTTTCCGCACTCGTATCAATTCTTCCTCCTGACTCTGCGCACATTCCATCATCTTATCCACATTGTGCCTTATTTTCTTCAATACTTTTCCTGTCACCCTCTTTAACTTCTCGTCTTACAGTCTCTATACTATACTATACTAGATCGGGGCTCCTCCCACAAGTTCTCGGGAGGGTTTTAAATTTGCATTCCCTTTTCATCTTTACTTTCTTCTTTGTTTTCATCGTTCGTTTCTGTAATTCGAAAATATAATATTTAAAAATTGTTTTCCTTTTTTGTGATATAATGTATTGGTATTCTCTTTTCTTTTCTTTCATCTTTCTTTTTAGATATTTGTTGATTTCAGGAGAGTTTTTTAATGGGTATGGTCGAGATATTCGGCGAGTCTCACACCATTCATCCGCCGTGCTGTGTATTTATATTCAGTATTGTGGCGCTCACACCGCTACCACCAACTTCCCTTTTAATTCAAGGTCTTCAAGCTTCTTATATATTCAATTCGGATCCATATAAGAACATATATTAGTGAAGGTGTCCTCTCTTAAACTTAAATCATCCGAGCGTTTAGCGAATTCTGGATCCCTTAACGACGATGACAATTAATATATTAATATATGCTTTATATATTGTGACAGCTACGTTAGTTAATATAAATTTGATTGAAATAATGTATTAAATTTTTTAAAAAAATATTAATTCATACCGGAATGTGAGCCATAGTAAAATATTTTTGGAGCCAAAGGATGAGAGGGGTGTTGATATAAAACGGAATTGATGTTATTTTCCACCCGTGTTTCATTGAGAGGAACACTCACTTTTCCTATATGCAGTTTCACGTAAATTAACTTATTTTTATAACGAGTGAATTGCTGTGTATATCCAACGATAACGCTAATTCAGTTCGACTGAATAGAAACGTGTAAATTGGGTTTTGTAGTATTAGTACATTTTCATCGACGAAATGAGATTCCATCATGATAGGAGCTTAAAATATAACAAATTTTGGCTTACCATCACTCATGAGTCTTAAGCTGTTACTAAGCGTATTCACTCAATTAAATGATACAGTTTATGTATTTTTACATTTATGAAAGGAAATTATGTCAATCAAATATTTATTTTTGATCCTATATGTAGACCAATTTTGAGAGATTATATATCAATGATATGATGTTGATTGTGAAGTATACAATCTCTTTTCACTATCATTTACATTAATATGAAGAAACAGAATGGTTTTCCACTTCCTATATTTTTACGTCAATACCAGTATATACTAGGAACTTAAAAAATGTCATCCTGTTGGGTAAGATTGCTGACTTTTGAAATGAAAGCAAAAAATATTATTAAACAATCAATAATCTTCGCTCACGTTTATATTCCGTCCACAAAAATAAACTACAAAATTATAATCATGAATAACTTAAATATTAAAAATTTCGTTTGGTAAATATTTATTACAACTTTTCTTGCGGCATAGGATCATATGATTTATTTCAGATATTACTTCTGATAAAAAATTGAATATATTATTTCCTAGTTCTTACAAAATTCAACATCAACTTCACCTAGAGTAACCGTGGTGGACGATACCCCCTATAAAAATTTGGATGAACTTAATTTGAATTTCCTATGTCGGTCGTTGTGGATGTTCCAGCAAGTCAAATGTGTTTACAAACATAGAAATCTCTTAGATTGCGGTGAACCTCACCGCCAGGTAACAGATTAATTATGTTACGTTGAATGAAAATGGGTGACAGGACCGGGGTTCGAACCCGAGACCTTGAGCTCACAAGTTGCATGAAGATGGAAGACGGGCCCGGGAGGCGAACGGGATGGCGCAGTCGGTAAGCGCATGAGCGCGCTGAGCACGATGTCCCGGGTTCGAACCCCGGTCCCGTCTCCCATTTTCATTCAACGTAACATAACAAATGTGTTTAGTAAGCGTGGATAATCTTAAAATGTCCGAACAAATAATTACGAATGCGCAATATACATTGGGTTTAAACGAAAGTCATCGCATCGGTCATTTTCCAACAGAAATTTTGTGTGGTACGCTTGGTCAACTGTATATAATTTTGTGGTTCGTTATTTTGGTTTAAAGATGTCATAAACATATTCTGACGACCCAAGAAGGATAGTTGATGAGAAATAAGAGACAGGAAATACTCCGTCCATCGTAAAAAGTGCTCATTTCAGACGAATCAGAGTAAATTCCCTTAAAATAAGTAAAAACATGTTGGTTACTCCACAAAGCGTTGGATTGCAAACGAAGTTCTACACACTGTATCATTTCACAAAATTCCAACAAATGCTCTTATACCTAAATACTGCAAAAACGTGGAGTTTTTTACTGCAATTTTTATTGTCTCTCCGAAATCAAATTGGTCATCGAAAATAAAAGGGTTGCATTAATTAATTTTATTCTAAATAAACACCTTCAGTATGTTACAAAGGGTTGTTGTATAATTTTTAAATTTTGGCAAGTAAAAGTTTGTTAATACAAATGTTCCGGATTGTGGTTGTGAATCCTGAGTGTTGTATGTAGTGTTGATATTAAAATTGTGGTATGAAATTGTATAATTGATCTCTTTGTTCTATAGAGAGGAGAAAATGTTTCAAATGCCATTAGTCACATAAAATCTTATTTGATTTGGTTCCAAAAACACCCTTGTTTTCGATGTATCGCTGTGCACATAACCTCGGTTTGAATTCTCAGCTGGGTCATCCGTCAAGGCAGAAAAAAACATACAACCTTACAACAAGATGGAATTTCAGACAAAGCAGCCATACCACCCTTCCGCACGAACAACTGACGAATTAATGGATTCAGAATCTGGACAGGGCTTCCATAAATTTACATGATTCTGCATGAGTGGAAATGAGAGGTTAGTTTGAAAAGTGGGTTATGAACAAAGGGTGGCTAGAGAGAGAAAAGGGTGAATGTCGAGTGTCTTTATGTGACAAGCAGGAATTGACGATGTAAGGAAATAACATGAGAAAAGTGCTTTTTAATTTGGAATGATGTGTTCTCCTATGTTATTTTTCTATTAACTAAGATTTCTAGGAGACAAGCAATTGCTACGAATTGATAATAACAACGTAGAGCACTGTTTATACAGTCCGCGTAAATTTTGATGTTTGCAAGCAAATTTATGTTGATTCACTCATCGACTTCCTTACAACTACAAGGATTCAGATTAGTATAATTTCGACTTAACTAAATTGCTACTAAATTGTTAGGTAGTACGCTACATCTTCTTGAAATATAGGAAGTGCGACGAAAGCTGGTTCCCGTGCATGAGTCATTAACACATAATAAGATGCTTTGCGAAACTCACGTGCAGAACTCATTATCTTGGCAATATCCGTACGCATAATTGAGTGACAGCTCAAGCAGATGCAACAGGTACGAGCTGCAGTGAAGCTTCCCTTCGTATTCGGAGTAAGCGCCGCACCTCCATGTATTTGATCCAATATGAAGCCAATGATGCCCACGGCTATTGCGTTCCGTTTTGTTTGGGATTATTAGTGTTTGAACAACAACATGGTTCATGAGGGTATATCATGATCTAATGATTGTTCCTTCTAGCAATGTAAGCGTCCATAAGGGAAACACTTTCCTATATTAAATACACACTTTAAACTATTTAAATATTACAGCATATTGAAACAAAGATATATAGCCTTCGTTTTTTGCTTTATCAGTACATTTCTATTGTGTATTTTTATTTTAATTTGTTTTCTTAAATATTTATATTTCTTCTTTTAAAATTCGTTTGGAAATTAAGGAATGTTATTCATTGAGATAGAATTTTTCTATAGAGGAATGCATGTTCACTTCTCATATTCAGTCTTCTTCCTAGCCTTTTTCCCACTTAATGTGGGGTCGGCTCAGATGGGGGTGGATATGATGCTTCTTAGGATTTATGGCTGGGGAATACTCATGGTGCCGAATGCCCTATCTGACGCACCTCCCCTGAAGCGGTGATTTATGAAATGAAATGGGTGTGAATGATTATGAGTGAATGTTGTGGTGGAATGATAGGCAGGGGAAACGGGAGAACCCCGAGAAAACCTGCCGCGAGCACCGCTCCGTCCACCACCTCGGATTCTACTTGGATCGGACCGGGTTTGAACCGGCGTCCCCAGAGGTAGAAGGCGAGCGCGTTACACACTGCGCCACGGGTCGCCCACTTCTCATATTCAGTCTATCACCAATATTATTGATTCATTTTATCCTCATTTGGAACACTGCAATTGTTTTGTCCTTATCATTTAAGTATTTATAACCACGCGCAATAGGACGGTACCAAATATTTATTAATTTAGAATCTGAGATCACCATTATGCTTTTCGTCGTTATTTTACCTCTTCAAGTGACCAAGTATTATGCTATGATACATGGATGCATTAGTAATTGTAACCAATCTTATGATGACAGTAGTAAGTATGTCGAAACGTTGGGAAGTTAAGTGGTTATTTTTGTGATTGAACAAAAACTAAAAAATCCAATAAAATAAGGAATCGTGGGTACTTAACACTAACTTAATTTTAAATCCATTTTTTCTGTAAATACTGTTTAAGTGGAAAATATTATTCGATAGGAAGATTTAACATCTTTCAATGAATTGAAAAATATTGGTTTTGAAGCGTAACTATTTACAATTTCCATGTCATAACACCTTCGTGAAAACCTTGTATTGGGTGATATTAAAAGTACTGTGTTTATTACCGCCCTTTCCATAAAAGAGAAGATGGACGCAAATATAATCAAAAGGATTACAAACCTCGTAAAACGTGAAAGTCACATACATATTTCTCTTTTAGAATATAAAATAAAAATTTAGAACAAAAATAAAACTTCTTAATGTTCGTAACTTCTGTTGTAATAATTTTAAACAATTTTCTTAAGCTCTGGCATTTTAATTTATAAAGAAGCAGAATATTGTCTTTTACAAAGAAGAACAAACAAACTCTAAACCTATATGAGCTTGGGTGATGGCGTCCGTAACCTACCATTGATGACGGCTATACCTGAGTTTGGATTCTCTTTTAATAAAATGAGTTCTCGAAATTTTATCTTAAGTTTTTGTTTCGCATTATAGATAAAAGCATAAGTAATTTTATTTTTGATTAATTCATAATTATGATACTTTTTGCCATGGTATTAAAACGATCACGCGTTATTCAATAGCGTCCATGAAGACTGACAACGCCCAACAGTCATTTCCCGGGGTGGGTGTTATTGCGCATTTCGGACTAAATTACCCATATAAGAATGTATTTTAACGAAATATGAAGGGTAGTAACCAACATATTATCACAAATATGAATGTTTACGAAAAGTACCGACAAAACTAAAACATTGACAAATTTGTCGGAACAATTTCTACAAAACTGGTTTCCGTGACTGTGGCCCTTGAGATATGGTACGTCACTGGAAAATAGAGTGGTACGAGCGATTGGTGTGTTCCTATGGGTGTATATTACATGTGCGTAAACCGTGTGGCAAGTCACACAAATAAAAATATTTTTATAGGGGTGCTATTTGGCGTTAATTGACCTCTGTATGTTAGATTAACTTTATGGTTAAGAATCAACCAAAATATGTGACATTAAACATATCATTGCGATTGGTCAAATTTCAATTACAATAATAGTTCATAGCATGGAAACTAAAATACTACTTCATGGAAGAGAAACTGTACATATAGTTGAAGGGAACGCAGAAGAAAGTTAATAATCTTTGGTATTGAAATGTTTGCTACATTATTTTATTTTTAATAATACAAAAATAAAAATAAAGTAGCATTGTGTGGATTGTCGGTGAATATATTGCTAACGGTCTTTCTTCATTTTCCTGGCCATTCAAAGAGCACGCAGTGAGATAAATTGTTGACAAACTTTTTTCTGCATTCATTTTTTTGTTTATCATGTGTAAATTCACAATTGTTTTCACTATTGCATATGACAAACATTTTTTCTCTACATATATATGAAGACTGAAAAATGAGTATTTAAGCACAAAATTGAGAACCTGATATGAAAAGAAGTCGTATTACCTCGGCTAGTAAAAAATATATAACTTGAGACAAACAACACAGCCCTTACGTTAATCAGTAAACAACATTATTGAGACCTTTACATGCCGATTCGTGCAAATGTGTATACTACGTAAATGTTATATACTTCGACGACTGAATGGGACTGATTGACGTCAAGTAATTTTAAAACTAAAATATGAAGTCTTAAAAGAAAAAAAGTATCGTCTAATCTCTCTGATGATTTGCTAAGGAGGTGATGTAATTTCTTTAGTCAAATTCAAACTTCTGTCCCATAGCAACCAGCTCCTTCAACTTTCTAGCATACTTCCGTGCTAGGTCGACTCAGGAGTTTACTTCCGTGTGCTAAGAGCTTGCAAAGGACGTGAACGTTTGCCTATCGTGTTCTCCCATCTCTTGGAATTCTGGGTATTTGATCTCTCTCTCTGTCATTTCTCGAAATTTTCTCGGAATTTTTGAATCCTCCGCTTTGGCATTACAATCACGTTTTAGCGTTTAGATAAGGATTAGAACTCTGGAAACTATTTTATATACACTTACTTATATTCAAAAGGCCAAACATAGCACCTAACGTGTGATCATGAGTTCAGTGAAAGATAGAGCTCTAATTAACCTCTACCCTGCACGAGAAGATGATTCATCCAGCCTCACGCTCCGACTGCTTTGACTTCCTGGATAGACCAGGTGGGAGTAATTTAGCAGTGGGATATATAGTCTGAGGAGTCAGTTTGGACATAAAGTCATGAGTAAAAATCTCGTGACTGGATTCGAACTCTGCCCGCTTAGTGACGCTGACTCTTTGTCTATAGTATAACGACAACATACTTTCTACTCACAATGACGGTAAAGTGCTAGCGTCTTTGCTCTTAACGTGAAGCTGACCAGGATAGCAAATGACCCATAACCCTCTACGCCAAGCTCTCTCACCTCAGTCAAAATCCGGCTCCGTACCTTCATTTTCCCTGACTCTTTCCATAGTCTAAACATGGAAGATCCAAGATGAAAAATTTAAGTAAAGAATTTATAAAAATAATGTTAATTTCTATAAAAATACTAAAATCATAAAGACAGACAACTTCGCAAATAAACAAAGAAATGTCTGACACAAAGAAGAAGAAAGAATCTCAGAAACTGTTTTTGCAAATTATGATTTAAATGAAATATTACGCTATCCAATATTTTATGGATACCATCCCCCCCCCGACGTAATTTACCACAAAAAAAGATAACATCCCCTAAGTATAAGTATCTCCTTGAGAGTTGTGTTAAAAAGGATATCGTATTACAGTCAGGAAGTATTACAGGAGAGCACCCTCCCGGGTATGTTGCAACTCTATTCCTTATTCCCGCCAGGGGACTTACATCTAGTAAGTACGTGTTTGCTAAACATGGGGTCCCGAGCTGAGTCTGGCATTACTTCCACTTACTTGTGCCAGGCTCCTTTCTTCTCTCTTTCATGACCTTCCTTGGTCACCTCTTGTTCTTTTCGATCCCGACGCTAGTAGGTTGCGAGGGCAATGGTATCTTTCATTTTCCTCGTTGTAATGTTTTGATGTAATGATATATGTTTTGATAGGTTGTAATTCAGGAGGGTTTTTAGTGGGTATGGTTGAGTCATACGGCGAGTCTCACACGCAGGGAGAGTCAAGTGCCTAACTGCATTTTCCTTACCTGTACTGAATTTTAGGGCTCTAATGACCTCGATGTCGACGAGCCGTAAAGCCCCACAAAAAATATATTCCTTATTTCTTAGGAATCACAATAAGTCTCATAATTTACTAAGTCTATTATCGGAAAGATATAATCTTTCTAACCCTTAAAGCCATACTTGTTTTTTCCTGTTTCCTTGCGTTCTGTGTTATTTCCCCCCTCACTTTCTCCCCTCCATACTGTCAAGAGTAGAGGCGCACCCAGGATTTATGTACTTGAGGAGTGTGAACATGGCTTCAATGATGGGTTCGATAGGATATAAATGAAAACAATGGGTAAAATTTATAAAAAAACGAAGTGTTAACATATCACGTGATCGAAAAGATTAGTCGATGTACATATGTAGAACAAAAAACAATTTCAATATATTAGGGGAGTGAAAAGATTTCCTTGATATGAAACCGCTCTTTCTAGAGAAATACCAACTTACAGATAAAATAATAAATAAAAACAGATTCTATGATCGATTTTTCAGAAATCACGTCTATCTTATCGTATTGTAGACTATGTGTGATAATTAGTTGCAACAAAGAATCCAAATACATTTTTAAAAAACTTATTTCCTTGAATGAATATTACGCATCGACTGTTATTATACAGCAACGTTAAGATGAATCTTCATAAGTTTGTTCGTTATGACTTTCTTCTGCTAATTCGTAATCAAGCTGTAACTAAAAGTTTATTCACTCGCCTCATTTGACCATTTGACAATTTGACAATTTGACAATTTAGAATTTACGCAAAAAAATGGAACAAGGATCAGAAAGAAAAAAAAACATAACTATCATCAGTAATTCAATTAATCGATCTATTAATTTAATATTTTTGTACCGTAAATTTGTTAAACTGTTTTTAATAACACCAGATAATTACTGTACAATAATCACTTTTAGTCTCTAGACAAGAGACGCTAGTAAAATACTTCGGGCTAGAAATCTGGAGATTGATTATATTAAATTAGAACTCTCCCATTGTCCGGTATTTGTTAAAATAACATTTTTCTACCGAGGCTCCTTCGCAAATCCAGACTTCCTGCTTCCAAGTGTGATTGTTTTTTACTCCCTTCACCATCTACACAGCACCATTAATTGTATTAGTTTTTCTTAAATAATTTATTACCCGTTTCATGGTTAATTGTATTTTTAATAAGTATTGCAACGCAGATTACCTTCACGCAAAGAACGAACACTCCGCACACAGTGAATTGAGGCTGCCCACTGGCGGAGTATGATCGCCACTACTATCTTGCTGCGAACATGATCGCTTTGAAGGACCTTTCCCTTTCCACCCGGGTGGAAAGGAATCTCACACATGAGATACTTCGCCTATGACCCAGGCGCCGTGAAGTCGACAGATGCCTAGCGTTATTCTCAATTCTCGTAGGGACTATCACGTTCAGGCGTTTTGATTACAAAGGTCTCTGGACGAAACATGAAATTTGGTATGAGACAGATTGCATGATTCCGTTCAAATGGCAGTTAAATCGTGTAAAAGTTAAATAGTTATAAATACGCTCAAAGACATCATTCAGGAATAAAGCAGATTAGATAATGTTTAACTACGTATCTTCATAGATTTTTTGTCATGAATTTTGATCGGACTTTTCGTGTGAGTACAAAATTGTTTGAACTAACGCCACAAGAACTACTAATAATTGAATTATATATGTATATTTAACCCTGAATAGATGATAAACCGCCCAGCAATAGAGTAGCATGGAAGCCAACATATTATGAAACTAGTGTTGCAAAACCATTGCACATTCTTTCTCATATACGTTTCTCCATCTGCAGCAAAGAGTGAGGAAAATTCTATAGTCATTTCTAGCGTGGTCCTCTGTATTTTGGTCTCTTCTAGCTCTTATAATTCTCTCTTCATGCTCAAAGCCGCTCGATGAACTTGTTACTGTCTTTCATTTGAAATTTGAAAGTAAAATAAACATTCATAATATTATTTCAAAACATATAGCGACATATCAGTCTTATAAATATCGTAAAAGTGTTACGTAAATATAATTTCGTTGTAAACAGGAATTGATGTTTTTTCGTATCTGCAGTGCGTTTGCTGTCCTCATGTGTATTTTATCATTATCATATCATTCATTTCAGTTTACAAAAAGTGTATTCTACGTCTGCTTGGTACATTTACACTGTTACATATTATTCAACCATCTTTAAACAGTAAACTAATGTATAAATGTAGGAGACATAAATTATTTTACTGCGTTTAATCCCGCTTTCGATTTTTTTCACGATTTCAATACTTTCTATGTACTGCGTATATGAGAAAGTAAAACCAATTCCAATAGAAAATCGGCCCTATGACATGAGATTCCTACTTGAGAGGAACCTCGCTTCTCTTTTCTTTGTTTAACTGTTAAAGTGGTACCTGAAGGGGCGACTTCAGTCCCGTAAGTCCCCTCAATCCCATGGGTGCGACCTTAATCAAGAACAACACTTAACTAGCTCTCTTACTTTCTGTTCTTAATATATTCTTTTTGCTTATTTACTTAACACAGTGATTCAACATCACGCATGTATAGTTACTCTAACTGTTAGAAAGAATAATCTTGAAAGAAGTTTGTGCTAAAGAATACTTTTCTCAAGAATATCGTGAACTGACAAACTATTACCGTTGATTTTTAGTGTTAAAGTGTACAGACATAACTTCATCTGGAAATACTTTTCCTCTTCCCTTATATGATTTCAAAATTATACTTTGATCAATAAAATGCAGACACACTTTTTGTTATCATCGTGAAATGAACAAATCACTTTCTTTTCACTATCTGAAAAGTATGAATGTATGTATGTGGACGTGGAAAGGTCAAGCTCCTCACCAGTGGCCCTCCGACACCAGGATCCCCACCCGTACCGCGTTAGCATTCCTTCATAGGGGCCTGTTATGATCCACATGGATTCCTTCGGTGGTTGTACGTACGTTCCCCGTCCCTTCGACCTATTGCTCAGGTGTCAGGATTAGGGGTTCAGGAGCGTCACTTCTTTGCTTCTCTGTGGATTTTACTCTTCTCCGCTTTGCAATTCTGCCTTCTTCTATCTCTTCTTCAAGATAATGTGCCGAATTAAACACGCCACTTTGTCCCATTTCTCCGGGGTCTTCATCATCTGTGTGATAAGTTTACCAGGTTGCAGAATACATCCTATTTCAGCAGCGGCTATCACGCTTGCCATTTAATATGTGGGACATGCAAAGATGACATATTCTGGGTCGTCCAGTTCCGCTCCGCAGTTCTGACAGCTTTGGTTCATTCGTCTGTGCATACGGTGCAAGTATGCCCCAAAACGCTCGTGTCCGCTGATGCCTTGCGTGAAGTAGTAGTCCAGCTGACTATGCCGTCGCTTGCACCACACCTCAATCTTAGAGATCAATGTATGCTTCCATCGTCCTTTCGTATATGCGTCCCATTCGACTTGCCATTCCCTATGCCTAACTCTCTGCTGGCTTTTTCTTTCGTCTCCTGTCGAAGAACTTTGTCTGCGTCTACTTGGTTTTGTTTCTCCCATATTATCGCCCTTTCTTTTGCTTGCGACCAGATGGGAGGGATGCCAGACAATACAAAAACTGCTTCTGTCGATATCGTCCGCTATCCACAAATGGCTCTAAAGCTCTTGGCTTTGATCAGGTGCCATATATCTCTTAATTATTTCTTTATGGGCATGATGTCCCCGTATTGGTGATCCATAGAGTAACATGGAATGTACCACGCTGTACCACGCTGGTCGGCAGTAATCTCTCCGGGTTCGGACAACCGATATTTGGCATTAGTTGTTGTAGAGATGTGCCAATACCACTTGCTTTGGAAGACGCCTTCTTGATATGTTCCCGGAAACTCCATTTCCTGTCTATCCATATACTCAAGTAACGAAGGTTTTCCTGGAATTTGATGGCATGTCTCTCAATTTCAAGACGAGGTAGGTTATACTCGCGTCTCTTTGTGATTAGTACCGCTGCCGTTTCGTGATGTGTGAGTTTGAGACCTCTACTCTTTATCCACACGGCAACTGTTTCCAAGGTTTCGTTACATTTCCATTCCAATTCTTCCGTGGTATTTGCAACTGCTATCATGGCTGCATCATCGGCGTAACCCACCGTCTTTATCCCTTATATCAGGAAAGTGGTTGATTACAGAAGGCATAATGCTGTCGGTAAATTGTTTTATGTTTTTATATGTCGTATTAAATATACATATCTTACTTGAATTAATGTATCCTGATGATGCAGCATACTTGAATTAATGATGCTGATGAAGTCATTTTATGTACGTAATAAGCCAAGTATCCAACTTTTTTTAAATTTACTGTTTACCATCTTAACACATTCTTCATAGCTAAGGTAATTTTTAATTGTAATAATTATTTTCTTTACACACTGCATTTTTAATTGTGTAAATACTTTTATGTGCTTATGAGATACTTCCAACGTTTGAGCTATCTCCATGCTACACAGCAGCTGTACTCACTTCGCTATCAGCCATCGAGATGAATGGCTTTCCTGCGAGGACGCGTGCTTGCTTTTAAAATCGGGCTTTCCAACTTGTAATGTAAGGTTACTAATATCGGATGAGTGCTACAGTAGCGATGTCAACCCTACAACGAAATCATGTGTGATCTAGATAAATAATTGTATTTCGAAAATGTTTACAAATGCTATCATAAATTATTTTTACAAGTAAAGTCTGTTTAACTGCATAATTTATTGATACAATATTTTCTACAAGGGAACATATATAACCTTGCTGTACCGCATTATCCGTGAAAATCCGTACAGTAGTACGCAGAGAGACGCGAAGAGGGTTTTGTTGTGAACTACACAGTGAATAGTATATTACGAGTCAGAAACCGATCCTTGGGTAAATCACTGATAATTTAAAGCTACGATTGTTGAAGGAAGTGGGAATTTTAACTGATACACTCGTTCCCATGTATGGTATCCCCGCGACTACTCGCATCGGCGAGGCGATGGTGTTGCGACAACAGAAGAGTAATGGAAGCAGAGACTGCGGAGGTTAGAATCTCGGAGAGTCGTTTCGGAAGAAAGAAATGCTCTCATTCATCTTGAAATCCCAGAGAACGAACGCACCAGCACGACCAACCACCATCACGACACGGCGGTGGCGACAACGGCATTGGAATGTCTCTACGCAAGGTCACCTCTTCGTGCCAGATTTTTAAAAGAGAGAAAATGTATCACGTACAATGGACTATTCGTGATTGAAGTAGAGATTGGATCATTTTATGCCTTAAAATGCATCGTTTCTTCTATTGTTCCAAACAAGGAAAACGAATTGGTCTTGAGAAGCTGAGATACAATATTTTATATATCGTTACGATGTCGCCTGTAGACATCCAAAACGGAATTATCTGATTCATAGTACTTCAAATTATCTTTGAGGAGAATAAGCTACTCTACAGCAGGATGCAATGGGATACTCAATGAATTCAATCGAAGTACACAAGAGAAACCGGAAGAAAATTGGTCAAGATGAGTTTATATAATTATTCAAAGACTTTCTATAAGATAATATAATAGCGTCCAAAATAAACAGTTATATTGTTAACAGTACAATTTATGATTACAATTGTTAAGAATAATTATTTGTGATTTATAAATTATTAAAAAAAATATAATACATCTGACACCTATCCTTTTACGAATTGAATTGAATACTAGTTAATGGAATAGGAATTAACAAAGGCAAAAAAAATCACTTCGGTAGCTTCGTTCCATGGAGAAATTAATTTATTTCTTAAACTATTCAACTTGATTGTTCAATCATCTTTCATTTCTCATATGTAGCGAAGTTTTAGCGTTTCTGTATTTAAGCGAGAAACGTAAATAGTTTATTGAGTTCATTGTTTGTTTTTTTCGTCCGAAAATTGTTTTTTAATTCAAAATACGATTTTAAAACGTCTTTTATCTTAAGAACAAATTGTTTTTCTCTCATTCTGTTGTCAAAAATATGAGAATAGTTGTGAAATATTCATCCCCTTACAATATTAAAATTAGTAGAGCTTGATTACAGAAATACTATTTTAGAAAAAAATAACAACCTTCCACGTTTCAATGGAAGATACCTCTTGTCAATGAAGAAGACCACACTAAGGATCAAACCTAAAGAAACTATCTGATAAAAACTATTCTAGATTCCAGAAAAGGCTCGGAAAGCGTGTGTGGCCTTCATATTATCGTTCTCTACTCGAACATGGGGAAACATTGCCAAGACTACGATGGTAAATTATCGTTACGTAGATGGTAGTTTGATTTTGTGTTCTTCGCAGAATTAAAAAAAAAATCTCATGGTGCATCATTAGCCGTATAAGACTCATTAATGAACAGCAATTTGAATCGTAAATAACACAGAAATTATAAATACAGAGTTCATTTTGTTACTTTAAAATCCATTAAATCGTTCCTAAATGTCAGAAATTTGTATGCGTTTTATTATGAGCCAATGAAGTACATAAATATTTGGCATAAACATTATTACGTCACGAACCAAAAAAATGTTTACTTTTCCTAAACTATTATAAACACTTTTGACTCGTTCGTTTAAATACTTACATGATATAACACAAAAGACTTAGCGACAATTATCGTATAATATATATGATTAAGTCGAGGTAGATGTGATTATTTGCATGCATGCTTTTATTATAATGCGTCGATGCTCATTAATATTTCTTTCCGCTTTTTAATGTGTACATTCATTGTAGGAATGCAACATAGTTCAAAATTCGTCGTTAAATTATACTTCAAAATTACACAAAATGTATGTTATTGGATATTTTACTATCATTTATTACCTCTGAACATCAAACCAATCATCCGTGAGTTATGTTTCAATGAAGTAGGAAGAAGAGTTCAACTCGAAGCCTTCTCCGTATTCGGGATGCAACTCACACGGCAGATATGTGACGCGCGTTGCAGTTGTAGACAGGCGCTGCGTTTGCTAGTGTCACGGACCCGGAGGTGGCGCATGTCTCGCATCGCAGACGTGGTTTCCCTCACTCTGCGCTTGCTTTGCGATTTATTCTCCACGTGCATTCAATCAAAATCAGCTGAGATAACCGATCGCGGACATGGTAATTATTCGATCCATTTTTGTCGCTGTCAAAAAATATTTTCATTAATGAATTTATTACAAGGAATGTACTCATGTGATTATAAAACTATTTTCATAATCGAAAACTTTATAATCGTGATATTTGGTCTTCAAAATTTGTTTGTACGTCTAGGTTGTGATAATTCTTGTGTGATTTCACAGACAAATGTTGTTTCATCATAACATGAAAGCGAGGTATGTTTCATTCTCATATACCGAATTTTCAGAATCTTTGGAAAACGAATGAGCTTCCTGGAACACATTAACTCCTTGTATGATCATGATTTCAATTCTCAAAATGTATTTCTTTGGCAATTTCATTTGTATCAAGCTTGATACTTGCAATCACGTTAATTGGCGAAAAATCTGAAACATTAAAAATAATACACAAGTTGTGATATTATATAAAAATATATAAAAAATCAATTTTATGATGCATTGAACCAGTTGAAAGATCAAAGTCATTCAAACCCAAATGTACATATAAAAGAGACCCGCTTACGATTTTTGTAATGATTGTCGCTTATGTTTCCTTTTATCGTTACTTTAGAAATAATAATTTATTCTAGTATATTTTTATTAATAACATGCTTTTGTTGGATTGAATGGTGATCACAATATTTATTCGCAACTTTTTGTCTCTTCATAAAAATGTAATTTTTGTCTCTCTTGTGTCTCTTTTGAACGCGTGAAGTCTTTGATGTCATGATGTATAGTAGCAATAAGTGAATTAATTGGTTATCGAGTTTCAATATTAAAGAATCCTGTTAACGTTACACGTCAATTAACTTATCGAGTTTATGATCAAGGACTTTCCCCGTTAGATTTGTCTTTCATCTCCGAGGGAAAGATTGTGCAGCAGTATTAGATAATTGAATTTTTCATGTATGATGTGCACACGATTCTAAGGAACTAAAAATATAAAGTATCCAACATTTTGAAGTTAATTATTCAAAAGTGGTCTTCTAATGTTGAAAATATTTGTGTTATACCATTAAAAAATATTTTCGTAATATTAACAAAGTAGTTTTAGACACAATGAGTTTTGTAATACAAATTATAAAAATATCTTAGTTGTGATCTGCTACAAGCACATAGTTACTGAAACACATTACATAAACATTTCTCTAGCATAAGGGAACTTCAACTAGGTAGTTCGTATCTTCGAGCGAACTTGTACTCTTGGTGTTAAATACCCTTATCACAACGAACCACGTGTTCCGAAAACAACGTCCTGCAGCGTAGATCTGCGAATCGACCGCCAACAGCACGTACGACGCCGACTCGTTCTCCGTCTGTTGGCCATTCGAGCGAACTCGGGAACAACTTTGGTCGTAGCGGCTACTGTGCCTGGGGCTACTGCGCTGCGCTGTGGAAGAGGAGAGAGGGTTAGTTAGCGACTCGCGTGCGACAGAGTGAGGTGAAGAGCATTGAGAATGGGGAGGGAACCATGGATAAGGAAGTTTCTCTTGAGATACGGATGGGGCAATGATCCAAGGAATGAATTAAATGAATTAAAAGCTACCTGCGTTTTACTGAAATACAATGAAAATTACTCAATGCGGAATAAATATTTTTTCAACTCGTATTTATTATAATCTATAAATCTGTCTCTTTATTGACTACTTATTTATTTACCAGAAAATTACAAACAACAATACAATTGCCAATTTGTACTCCTGCAGAGGTAAACAAAGTTACCTGTGCGCAGGAATGGTGCACTTACACCACATACTTGCATACTAGTTACTTATACTAAAAACCTGACTAGTTCTCATAATATTTACATATAGGTAAATTTTAGAAAATTATGTGATGAGCACCCTATTTGTAGTTTTAGACATTTTCCAACTCCAATTTTTTAAAGTTTATTTTTTGTACATATTTTTGTAGTATTTTAAAAAATTGGAAATAAATTGAAAAGTTTGATTGCATTGATATAATATTTTTTTGTGCATACAGTCAGTACTACAGTTATTAAGTAAAGGTTTGTAAGCAAATATTTATTCTTAGCGGTAATATTACTAAAGCAAAATTTATTTTTATTTATAATTTTCAACAATCTTTTTCGTATGTTTTGCAAGAGTATTACTATATACACCATTCCATTCTATTATTCCTTAAGTAACAATGGTATGAAAAAAGCATAGTATGTCATTTTAAGAGATACCGTTAGCATGAATTTGGCTAGTTTGTAGAAGACAAATATCAAGTACTTACTAATTACATTTTATCAGATTTGTATTTTGGTATAACCTCAGCTATTTCTAAGGCATCAGACCGTATCGATTCATTTATACGCTTGTTCATTATATACCCCTAAGTTTAAGATACGTAAGACATTGTCTTTGAATTTTTGAATTTAATTTCGTCTATACCACCATTTTTGTTACCCCAATTCTGCATTTTTTTCTCAATTTGATGTCTATTAGTATTATTCATATTAAACACTTATTATTCATGTTTGTTAGTTTTAGATTTTTGTTCCCTAGATTTTTTATTTGACTGCGTATATTTTCATCCATCTTACGAAATTTGAATTTAAGACGTTTGCCTTATCAGTCGCTTCGACTAATAACTTATTTTCATTATCTTTTATAATGTTTATGTATTACTTTTAACTTTATTATGTTTACCCATCTTATAATTTATAATTTTCCGTTGTTTTCTATAGTTATACCAGTTAACACATTTCAATTACGTTTCTTTCACGTTTTAGTTTAGCTTCCGTAATGATTTAATTAAGCGCAATACTTTTTTATTTGGATAATTTTTCTTAAAATTATATAGTATTTCCTTAGTTGCAAAATATTAAACCACACATGAGATCCAGTTTTTTTTTTTCATGACGTATTCGCATTTGTATTAATTTTATATTTACTCTTCTCCATACTCATTTGTATCTTATTATTCGACTTTTTTTTTGATGATGTATTTATTTTATTTTATCCCACTTAATAGTACTCTTTATTCTATTTAATTTACTATAATTGTACGAAAATCTTGTCAGTCATTTTTTCATTTTTTCATAATTTAATATATCAATTAAATGGATAATGGTTAGGGTTTGATATAGCTATTTATCAAGTTTCATAACTTATCACGTTCGCTTTGATAAAAATGTTATCAATACATGTTCCCTTATCATTATCATCATTTGACCTAGATACATCCAAGAAGCCATGGCAGTATACATTTTCTAATAGATTGTTTAACAATTCTTCACTTATATTTTTGTCCTTAAAATTTTCAGTGTTATAGTCAATGATTAAATGATTTTTAAAATTTCTTCTATAACGCAATTATCTCTAAGTTATAGTTATTATTATTTTTAGTACAGGCATTCTGGATTTTTAATCTACCTACTTCAATTATTTCGCTACTTTCACCAATATTGTTTTTAACGTATACTATGACAGCATCAACGTATACATGTTATACTCTGGTAGTTTATAAAAATGACACTTGTCTATGTTCCAAGATTCAGATAGACGATTACCATGATTTGACCTTTAGACTCTAAATAAATATTTAAACTTTTTCAAAATTAGCATTTATACTTCTAAATTCACGTATAAAATTAGGCTTCTATCATTAATGGTATTATTAAGGGACTGTACATTAGGATCATAATAATACTTCTCGAATTTTGAATTTTATATCGTAGTTATTTTCTTGGTGTGCTCGTACCATTTGAGGAATTTGCTCACATTATTTCTCTAATCTTCATCTTGCATGAATCCTCATTATTTGTATTTTAATGACTGCAAATTTTTTAATTTAAATACATTTTAATTTCATTAATGAGTACCTTCCACTTACTTTCTTCTGCGTCATTGTTGATCACCTTAAACTATTTATTATCACTTTACAATCAATTATTTTATTGCTAAAACAGTTAAAGCTAATAATGACCTTGTTCTGGTAAATAAATTATTTTTCTCAAGAGAAGCAAAATAATGCAAAAACATTCTTAACAGAATTAAAAGAGACTTCCTTCGAAGAAAATACTACTTGGGTTCCCGCATATCTTTAATCTGACGCTATCCATTCCCTTCTCACTTGAGGTCTTGCACGGCGAAACTTACATCTAGCGCAATTTCGGAAGGAGAGTCTAGTTCCCGGATTGCGGATCAGAGTGTTCGAAACGTTCGAGAAGTGAAGTTCCGTTACTGCGCCCTGGAGACTCGTTGGCGCTGTCTCATCGCGAGGGAGCAATTAAGAGAATTACTTTGGAATGTGAACTACTACTTGGAGACTAGTAGTTTTGCCGAAATTCACCCACTCATAAAACATTTAGTGGTTCAAAGCTTCTCTTTTAACCACTTTTCAGTTTCCCTTTTGTTTGGAAGGAAGAGCTTAACCACCACATCACAAATCTTGTTTTGGTGAAATTTGAAGATCGTAACATTTTAAAATATGGCGTTTTTTCACAAGTCCTTGTCATATATCAAACGATAGCCATTACATAGCCGATTTCATTGTGTAGATTTTTAAACGGCTAGAAATATTATCCATTCAATTAGTTTTGTAAATAATTTTCATGTTATGCGTGTAAATAGCGTAATGTTATTTCACAATATACGTAACTTGGCTAGATTTAGTTTCTCTTTTCACAGACATTACTATCGCTTTACGAGACAACTTTTCTTTTATAGGATGGAGTAGCCTTTCTTTTTTCTTAAACGTGTACTTGATTTTACACCTGATTAATTATGTTGTTGACTAAATTGAACGTGTGCGTTTTGAGAATTTTGATGGACACGGTTACAGTGAAAGTCATATTTAGTTTCTAGTTTTAAAATGGCAATCAAACTACGTAGAAATTATAATTTGAAAATTTTAGCTCAAAAAACACTGATAAATGATACTTTATTTTCAAATTCGCCTTTAAAACATAACGTTCGCAAAAGAGACAGTTTACTTTGCAAAATTTCTCAACGTGATCAAGGGAATCAACGCTTATTTTGATTTTAGTTGTTGTTTTTCCACCAGAAAGGCAGTTTTTTTAGACACGCTTTTGCACTCTTACCGCACTATTTATCCGGAAAATACAACCCAGTCTACTGTGAAGTTTTGTATCCCAGTTTATTAAGATTGTTTATCTTCCAATTTATGAACTTCTCTAGGATTATAGGAAGATAAACGAAAGTGGTTCCAGGTTGCCATATCACAAAACTTGCCAACCATCTGCTACTATAGATGATATGTGTGATGTCTTTGAACCTTTTTACGAAAACAACGATTCGGACTGTATGTTGTATTCGGAATTTCACGTTATATTGCCAAATTACTTACACATTTTTGGCATACCCTATTGCAAAATTACCTTACTACAAATATTTGCGAAGTAAAGGCATTTTAATGTGTTATGCAAACAAATCTAAATACCATATTAACCAGTCAAATAAAAAAAGAGTATATCTATTTCTAAATACGAAATATTTTTGTAAAGGTTTTCACAGATGAAATGGAGCCTGAAAATCGTTTGATGAATGGTCAAGATTTTTCCTCCTCATATTATGATTCTTGGAAACGGATAACGAATAGCGACAGTAATGTGAAAGACAAAAATACTTATATGAAGGCATGCGTGACGGTGCGTTTGTAATGCCCTGGAGCATGTCTCTTAGTAGATTCCCTCTTGAATATTCCAGTCTGCTCTGAAGTGCACCAATAGACGTTCCACGTGCATACTTGTGAGGTCCATTTCCGATCCCAATAACCTCTCCGGCATTTCATATGGAATTCCTTCAGACATGCTCGCATCTTTGAATAAATGCGGACGATTCTGCCCAGACTTGCGTCTTAAGTTCCGCAAATTTTTCTTCCCGAAATAACTTTTCCAACCTTTGCGAGTTCTCATAAATGCATGAGTAATAATCCAACATTCTCGTGAATCACTGAAATGCGTTCCGAACCTTTTTGAGTCTTGAGTTATCCCAGGAATTACCTTTCCTTATGTGTGGCACGTTTTCATACAAGTTTGGTTCAAATATGAGAAGAACGAAGACTAAATTCCGTGGGATTGTGGTGTTTTTCGCCAAATTGTTTCTCGGAAGCGGACGAGAATTTCTTGAGGAAGAAAGTATGTGTTGTGGAGCATGTAACTGGAGAAGATGGAAAAATGTAGATGTGATGTGAGGGAGTGACAGAAACACATACTTTGAGCTGAAGTTATTTCAAGTCAAAACTTGGAATGTGAGGGAAGTTTGTTTACTCCTAGACATGTTGGGAGCAAAGTTGAGAAGGATTTTGAAGATCGTGAAGTTGGCTTAGGTGTGTGGAAGGTATCTTCAAACTCATCTCATCAAATTACTTTTGTAAAACTGTTTTTGTTTAATACTGCGAAGAACAGTGTGTGCTGCATATTGAAATATTTGTTGTTGAATAATGATTAAAGAAAAGCAAACTATTATTTAAATTCCAAATAGAGCTAGTAACGTATTTCACTGAATGTGTGCTCATATATCATGTAATATACGATGTGCATTTCTTTATATAAAAATGTAATAAGAATCTTTCTATCCTAATTTAAGTTTTAATTAATTCAACGCACGCTTAATTCCTTGTAGTATTTTTCGTTGTATCTGATCTTTCTACTCATTTTTTAATATATGATTTTATGTCTTCATTATTTATATATAACAACGATACATATGTACACAAATATGACTTATATCATATTATAAACGAAATAAAAGGTCATTTGAATTCTGCTTGAATATCTATTTTGCAATAGTTTCACAAATAATTAGCTTTTTGTCTTTCAATACGGGTGATCCCGAATTCATTGTATAAACTTTAAGGATTGGTACAGGACACTGTAACAATCATTTATTGTTCAGGAATGTGAAGGCGCAACAGTGCAGAAAGGGCTCTAATGACCTTGCCGTTGACGGGCCCTAAAGCCCCATAAAAAATAATAAAAAATAACAGTGCAGAAGCTACGGATAATCGAGCTACGAGATCGTGTATTTCCTGTGTTTGCGCCTCACCGTGTCACTTACGCCCACACATCCCTATACAATAAATGATTGTTAGAGTGTCCTCTACCAATCCTTAAAGTTTGTACCACGAATTCTAGATCATTTTGTATAAAATAATTTAAAAAATAGACTTTGGGAACTTTTTATTCACCATCTCGTCAGGGAAAAAATTAGTTATTAGAGGTGATTATAAGATAATAACGCATTTGACCAATACTTTAGAGCATGCTATTATGAACATATTGATTTTTGATTCAATGTTCTAAGACATGCGAAGAGATGTGCTTTTCCATGAAGCTGAATCATCGAAAATAACACATCCTTTCACACATAAATGACCTCCGACCATGAAAGAAATTTTTCAAAACACGTGCATTTTTGCGTAGTTAATAGATGGTTGTAAATGCAGGGAAAAATCAATTTCTTGTTATACCGCGGTCGAGCAACCACTTTAATTATTTTTAAACCACTTGACTAGGATTGATCCTGATGATTTACAGGACCGACGACTTGCTCCCATCTTGTGCAGTATGTCATGTCCTCAGAAAATCATGAAATTCTTTATCTTTTCCTGTTGTTCAATACGGAAGAACCGCTTGTTTGCAACTTCTTATCATTCCAGAGTATTGCTCTGAGTCATTCTGAGTAGTCGTTGCTTCCAGAGAGAGGAGAGGCTTCGGCATGCACAATAGAGCATTTTAGAGTCGACTGATACGGTTCGCAGGCAGGTTGTCTTGGTTGATAATGGCAACTCGGAGATGACGGCACACACAGCTGTAGTCATGAACATTGCATACATATGCACATGAAATTAGCATATTGTATTAGACTAGATTGTGCAGGTATCATTACCTCACCAATGATATTTGATGATTAAATATATACAACTTTTCTCACATGGAATCTTAATAACGTTTAAAATACAGTTAAGTCACAGAATATTTTAATTCTAAAAATGCTTATTGGTTACGTTATCATAAAGACTTATGTAAATAACGCTGTTTCACAACGCCTATCATGTAAGATTACAGTCGAAAATAATTTATTTTTTTAACAGATAGCGTTGTCTACATTATTAGTAGTATAACTGGATATCGGTGAGGCGATACTAGTATTTATTTATTCTTTATAAGTAGTATTCAGAAGATTACTAGTTATATATAATGTACTTTAACACTAACAAAGTGAACCAGGTAACTAAATTACTAAAAATTGAGATTCAACGAGGTTATTGATGCATGTAATAGTTATGATGAACATAACTCGCCTATGTTAATTTAATATAATAAATATATTGTCTCTTAACAATTTTTTGCGTTGGTTTGAAATCACATGCTTCGGTATAGAAGTTTGATTGTTTTAGTTTCACTGAAAAAAATACAATCTAAAATTTACAAATAAATGTTGTATTAACGAGGAAAACGTATATAATCAAAGTATAAAAGCTTGAGAATAAATTATAAATTGAACTAGGACTTTTAAATTTCCGTTAGTACAAGTACTAGTTTGGGATCCGAGTCTACAACATCTTTTGTACTTAGGTCCGTATCCACTTACCGTTAAATTTCCTTAGAAAGTAAGATTAAATTGTACTGGATCAAACTGAGACCAAAAGAATCCAAGCGTCTCCCACCTAACAAGAAAAGAAAGAAATGAGAAGTGAATTTGTGTGAAATATAGACACAGAAACGCGGAAGACTCCCGTGAACTGGAAAGTGCAACACTACAATGTCTCTCCAGGCAATGCTCTAGGGCGTCGCAAAGCTCTCCAACTGGGGAGAGCGTTCTCAGACGCAAATCTTGTAACTCCTTCTCCAAGAGACCTAAGAGACACGCAATGACAACGAGCAACGGAGGAATATGTTGCTGTCGAGTTCTTATTCAAGAAAATGAAATGGAGCAACTGAGAACAATCAATTCCAAGACTTTTACTTCCTCTCGGTAAAATTAATGAAACATTGAAACTTTTGATGAAATTATTCCTAGCAACATTATATACAATTATATAAGAAATAAATATTTGTTATTATTCAAATATTTTGCGAAGGGTGATTGAGGTGAATAAGATTCTGTACGCTAGCTAAATGTGATGTAACCCAATCACTCCTTAGAATAATAAAGCCGAAGTCATCTTAGAATATGTATTTTATTTCGAAATAAAAAATTACAGTTGTGAAAATGTCAGGAGTTTAAAAGGTTGGTTAAAATATGTTGCTTGCAAAACTTTGATAAATATAAGTATCTTATGTGAAAAATTGTAATTTAAAGAAATTAATAAGTGTTATAATATGTGAATAAATGTATCAAAATATTGACTTCTGAAATTTTGCGTATACACCCATCCATGTGGAAGTAGTGGGAGATAATGTCGTATCGCATTCAATGTCAATTATTGTAATTGCTTTTTCTTAAATCTTTAGAACTGTAATCGTGCACATTTCTCTAAGAATTGCTCTATGAAGTCTCTTTAATTACTGTGTATTTTAGAACACTATTCTGTAAAAGAAATAACTATATCATTGCCTTCGGATATTTCACGTTTGATTCCCAAAACCTGCTTCTTTCGAACATATTTATTTTTATCGTAGTGCATGTTTAACTATAAACTATAATTAATATAGAACTTACTTCCAGTATGTCATATGTAGTGATTTAAAGAGAATACACGAAAGATATTTGTAATAAAAAATTCAAGTGTAATTTATTGTGATGTTTCGATACATTGCACTTCTTTCAAAATCGGAAAACAGACTACCGTCCATAAATGTTTGCGTAAATTCTCTGTGCACGGAGAATGGAAACTGTGACGAAGTGCTTTTGAGTTATGTGTTATAATTTGCGTTGCGTATCACCGTGACAATGATGAATTCTCTCTCCTACAAATAGGCACTGTTGAATTGAGTTGTAAGGAGGAGTTTCGATGCCATCCAGTCTTTCGGTAGTTCTCGAAGTCAAACAGTGGTTTAGACGTTCATATTGTAAAGGTGAAGCGTCACCAAAACCTGGCTGGTCTTGACCGGACTAGCGCTACAGACTCCACCTATGCATTTAAATGAATGTGGCGGACGTGGCGGTATCGAGATCGGCTTGGACCGGGGCGGACATGAGTCGCTTTCCTGTCGGCAGTCGGCAGGTCCCCCATTTCCTTTCATTTCCAACCTCTCCTACAATACCGATACGCACTGTCACAGTCCTATCTTTTCAAATGCATTTCGTAGTATTGTATCTAAGCCTTCGTACTTGTTCTTGGCATTCTGAAGTTTATTTGGAGCATCTAAATAGCGTACGGAATTATCCAAATAGTAATTGATAGCATATGTGAGCAAACAATTCTTTTTGGAACACACGGAATTGGTAACTCATTCAAATTCTAATTCACAATTAGAAACGGAATCCAATCTGAATGTAACGATAGCACTACGTTTACCATTTTTACTTCTCGCCCTTTTAGCACACTGCTGGTCCATGAAGGACTCTGATCAAGTGATGTCACATTCACGCATCCGACGGAAATAGGTCCAATCAAGTTAAGTACTCCTAGATATTCGTGTCATAAATGGTGTTAAAATGTTCTTGGAGAGGTATGAAGAGTACAGTTAGTTCTATTTGTTTAATGTGATCCCTGTGACACAAGTAATGTATCAAAGAATCTAAATACAAATTATGAAAGTTATCGCATAAAAATCCTTATAGAATGTGTAATGAAGTTGATGGGAACCTTGTTTGGTTCTATGTAATATTGAACTGAATTGAATAATTTTGATTTGAATGACAAGAGTGACTCTTTTAGAATATCACTCTTCTAGCAAAATATGTTATTGAAAGTTGGAACATTAGAATTTCGTAGGTCGGCTGACAAACACTGTAGCTTTATAAGTACGGTGGTATGTATAAATGATGATCGACAACCAGTTAAAAACATTGGTCATAATTAAGGTTTGCAATATATAGAGAACCGACGCACTGTTTGGGGAATGAACGTTTCTAGAAAATGGGAGAAGAAGTGTTTCCAAACGTGATTGAGATGGCGAGTGTTATTGAAAATGCATTAACGGAAAGATGCGAATCCGAAAGGGAGTGGAGGGATTTTACTGAGGAGAGAGACGAGCGAATCAATGCGAAATGAAGATCTTAAAATATCAACTCCGTACTAGTGGGCACGTGCCGGGTTGGGATATTCGAAGACAGAATATGAAGCGAAACTTATATTCATGATGCGTCGATTAGAATAAGTTTTCAAATTAACGTCACATCCATGTCACTATTTTAAACTATAATCTAAGATGACTAAAAATTTTGTTGAGTCCACTTTTTACCTACAAAAAGGAAAATCAAAGTGCTTTAAATCCTAAGCACTACAAGGAGTAAGTAATTTATGGTTAAAAATGCATATGACCAGGTGGAATACTCAGATTATCAACACCAAAGAATTTGACACGTTGGATTATAAAATTTTATATTTGTAAATTTAGAACTTGAAATGATAATTTTTGTTTGAATAATCATTGAAATACATCAATTTGTTGAAATATTTGGGGTAATTACAAAATGTTAAGTAATATTAGGAAGGAAGGAAGCTAATGAGTTAATTCAAGTGCTAAGCAAAAGACATAAGTACATCAGGTCATTTTTTACTTTCCGTATACTTTTAATATAACGCAAAAGCGTTGCGTTGGAAATGCATATGAAATATGAGGGTCTTAGATCTCCAGGGAGTCTGGGAACAAGAAAATTTTTAAAATTTTTCTTCAAAGTAATGCATTTTCGGGGCAATTTACAATTCTGTAAGAACGTAATTTTACAATCCAATGTTAATATATATTTCAAATTCGTTTTTGCTTTATTTTTTATATTTTTGGAGAGGGGTTTTTAGTCCTAAACTCTTTCCGTCCCATCGAACGCCTCAAATCCACGTCAAATTCACCCTTCCGACGAAAGAAAGGGAGTCGGGCTCCTAAAAGAGAGTAAAAATAAATTTTCTTTCATTTCATAAAAAAATAAATTTTGGTTGGTACTTTAGCTTAATGTTTGCATGGGATAGTATGCTCACCCCCTTCCCCGTAATCTGTCCCCTCCGCTCGATGAAACAGAGAGGGTAGTATTGTAGCTGGCTCAATTACATTTTATACATGTAATGATATGTATGCAAGTAATGAATGAGGAGTTATAAGCGTAACCCGGTTAGCTTAGTAACGAAGGCAATATTTGGTAACGAAGTCAATAGCAATATCGGGTTCAATCCGGTCTATTACTTTTTTGCTACCAATGATTTTTATTTGCAGTTTTACACATACCGCTGAAGATAAGTGAAGTATTTTTTGTTCTATTATTGTTAATATTTGTGGTTGTATTATTGCTCAAAGTCGTTGTAGTGTATATATAAGGGTTGAAAAATACAGAAAGTATTATCGTTTATTTACTTTGTTTTTAAATTTATTGAACTGTTAATATTCATAATTTGCCGAGAACTGAAATCTTAACACGTGCGAATTTCGTGATATTGTGTCTTAATTCGCTATTTATATCTACTAAATATTTTATTCATTAGTCTGGGTTCGCTAGTATTGGTGTTACATGTTCAGTTTATATCTTTACCCTTTTCACCCATATAATAAACGAGAAAGACAGTCTTTGACAATACTAACTGATAAGATATGAAATTTATTATCGAGGGATTAACGCTATGTTTTCACCAACGGAGGTCCAGAGAGGAAGTTTTCTTACAAGTTTCAAAAATTTCAGTTCGCTTCTCCTACGAAGTCTTTATGAGGCTCGATGACAAACATGTTATCAATTCATCTTGGGCCAAGAAGTTATGGCAACACCACTATTGATTGTGTAGAATAACTCAATAATTATCTCACTTAAAGCACAAAGGAATCATAAAACATTTTGTTGAAAAATCTTCTCCAATCGATTATTTGTTGCTACGATATATCCTTATATACGGTTAGTTGTTATGGTGTGTTAATATTGATAATAATACGCCTTATGTTTTCCTAGTCAACAAAGATAGAAAATTATATATATATTTTTTAATATTATACAATGAACATAAATAGTAGAAGCATTACTGATAAATTTGCATACCCTTCACCTGTACACCGACAATTTTACAAAAGCTTTATTTTAATTCACGTCTCGCTAAAAGTAAACAATGGATTAAAATGAAACTTTCTCGGTCATGTTCCTTATGGTTTGAAATACAATCTAAGCCACGTTTTATTTTGACACGACCTCAGCTTTGAGAAAGATAAAAAAAACTTAAGTGTTATAGTTTTATTTACGTATAAGTCAAGATAAATGTGTTATTTACGGAATGGCAAATAAAGTAATTATATTAGGTTCCTTAATAAATTATAGAATCTTACCTTTTTGGACAAATAATTGTATTTAAGATATGTGAATTATTTAATTGTATAATTAGTGTGATAGACGTATTACTATTAAGTTATGTAAACATTTGGATTAAAACTTTGGAGTATAGATAGGTTGGTTGTTTTTTCGCAAGGATGTGTTTCTTCCATGTTTACCATCTATCCACGTGAATTCCTGAAAATTTTACACAATCGACTTGCGGTTATATATTTTTTTTTCTAAGTGTAAATGTAATATGTGCAGATTAATTTTAATTTGTTTTAATTTTCCATCTTTTACACCATTGTTCAAATATTGATAAATGTTCTTGCAATTTTTGTGACGATTCCTGGTGCTCATTATCTGAGGCCACTGTATCATTCGCAAATGTAGCGATCGTCATGGCATTCGTTGTGGGGATATCTGATGTATAAATCAGATATAGTACCGGCCCGAGGACGCTTCCTTGGGGAACCCTGGATTTTATCGGGAAGAGATCTGAGTTTTCATCTTGAAACTTAATTTGGAAGAGGCGATCGGACAGGTATGATTTTAAAATATCAAAGAAGGAATGTGGTAGAAGGAGTTTCATTTTATACAATAATCCTGTATACCATACTATCAAAGGCCTGATTAATGTCTAAGAATAATGCAGAGCAGTATTGTTTCTATTGAATGGCGTTTTCAATGTATGCAGTAATTCTATTCACTTGCTCAATAGTGGAGTGTTTTGGTAGAAAGCCGAATTGATAATCAGATATTAGGTTTTCACAAAATAAATACGGTTTTAATCTTGCCAGTATTAGTTTTTGAAATACTTTAGACAGTATTGGAAGTAAACTGATTGGGCGGTAGACTTTACTTCATGAGGTTCTTTGCCTGGTTTCAATACTACAGAAATTTGCGCTACTTTCCATTGCGACGGATAGTGTCCCTATCTCATTATACTGTTGAATATTTTTGCAATAGCTATTACTTTGAGTGGTAGTTCCTTTAATAGTGGTCCCGTGATGAGATCATATCCGGGTGCTTTTCTGGATGGGACATTTGTACTAATTATTTGTTTTATTTCTTTGCTAGTGAAGAATATGAGAAGGTCCATTTGTTTAGGTGCATTTATGTAATGTTATTTCCTCTAGGTCATCTTCATTTCGATTTTCAGATGGATTAGTTTGGAATACATTAGCAAAATGGTTTGCAAATACGTTGACTTTTTCTGCAGTACTTTTAGCCCGGGTCATATTATTATCTCGAATTAGTGTTATTGAGTTACAAGGCTGTTTGATTTTTTTTTTTTTTGTGACTTTGTACAGTGAGTAGTCAGTTGCTTTTGTCGGTGATAGATTTAAAATGAAATTTTGATATTTCAAATTATTGTAGTTTTGTTAAGAGTCTAGTTAACTGTCTGGTGGCTCTATTATAAAGAGTTCTGTCCTCGGGATATCTTGTTCTTTGCCATATCTTCCTTAATCTTCGCTTTTCCGAGATCTTATTTAATATATTAGTATGATATTTAGTTGGATGTCTGTTATTTGCGGAGTAGCAAACTACGCTGCATCTTGTATGCTTCTTGTGAGATATCTATTGCTTTATCAAAATCATCTGGATTTTTTCAGGTTATGTTATTACTGTTATTATGTATAGGCCAGTTTCTGTAAGTATTCCAGTTAGTGTATTTATTTATGAGTGAAATAGGTAGCGGTGTTAAGAAGATTTCATTACTATCTGTGACTATTGTGGGAGTGTGATCTGATGATAGTTCGTAAGATGTTTCTATGGAAAGGCATCGAAGAGAGATGCCTTTTGTCACAAAGATATCGAGTAAGTCAGGAATTTTATTTACATCAGTAGGCCAATAAGTGGGTTCTCCCGTTGATATGGTTTCAAGTTGCATTGAGGTTTATGCTTGTTTTATTAAGTTCTCTTCCCCGAGTGGTAATAAGTCTAGAACCCCACTGAGTATGCTTAGCGTTAAGATATCCACCTGATATAAATCTATTTCCTAATGTACTGAAGAATGTTTCAAAACGAACCTGCCTTATTTTGTATCTGGGTAGATAATATACTGCACTTATTGTTAATGGTCTATTCCAGTCTTGTGCTGTTATTATTGTTGATTGGATATCATTATTTTGTTCTGAGTCGTTTTCATGATGTTTAATAGATTTTTTAACAGGAATAGCAGTACCACCATATGCATTACCAGTGGGATGCTTGGCGTCATACAAAATGTAATTCTGCAACTTGAGATAGCTTTTGCCAGTGAAGTGTGTATCAGAAATTAACACTATATTTTGTTTTTGGTGAGAAATATTTCCAATTCTTGTCGATGTCGTGATAAACCATTAGCATTCCATGCTTCGATAAAATTTAGCCATTGAATAATTTGGTTACTAACAGACTGAGTAGAGAATTTATTTGCTGACTTTGTTGTGACAGGATATTTTCAAATCTTTCACATGAATGTTGGATTATTGCCATTATATTGTAATTCTGAGTATTATGCCGTTCAGGTTGTTGTGGCACAACTATTTCTGCATAGGTTTTAGAATACGCGTTGGTAAGGTTTTTCATGATTTTCAAGTTGAAATTTTGTGGTTCTGTTTACGGGGTGGTTTCTTGTTGGCCTACTGTTATTATCTTGACTTTTTCTTTCCAGAATAGCCTGGTATATTTGGCAGTCCTTGTAGTTCTCTGTGTGGTTTCTATCGAACAACGCACATTTTGGAGGTGTTCTATATTTTTGACATTGCTCTGTCGGATGTTCCTGTCCACACTTTACACATCTATGAGGATATGTGCAGTATTTTTTTGGTATGTTCGTATGTTTGACAGCGTTAGCTTTGAACTGTTTCTTTCCTCTTATGAGGGGGGTTCATATGTTACTATACTATTTAATAATCTTGTAATATTGAATATTTCTTTGTTGTTGTCTTGTGGTTCTATGTCAATGAAAAATAGTGGAAGAGGGACCTTCGTAATTCTGTGACGTACATTTATTATATTTCTAACATTAAGTCCAATTTTCGAATGGGTCTCTTCATTGTCTTCTATTTCTGTTGTATGATGAAGATTTCTGGCTACTACTCTATAAAGTCTATCTTGTTTTAGCTGGAATGTGTGGAACATTGTATTATTATTCGATAGGTGTTTAACTATGCTTCTGTATGCATCTGGAGTTGGAGGAATTGTTTTAACTTTATCGTTGGGCAGACATTTAATGAAAAATTCTTTAGGTGTTACTACTTCAGTAATGAGTTGTATCATAACCTGTACATTATTTATATTTGGCACAAAAATAGAAGTTGATATTTTAGGTTATCCTTCCTTATTTTTTGAGTGTCATCTACGCTCAATATTTCAAACCTGTTTTGTTTTGGAATTGTAATTACATCGCGAGACGCTGCCATTTGCTTTACTCGCCTGCATACATCATCTTCACCATTTTCTGGATTTGTTCTCTTCGGACGGCGTGAATAAATCTGCTGCCAGGCACAGTTTGAGAGATCCATCGGAGCAGACAACTTGTCAACTGCGCTCATACTATTTCTCGCTGAAGGCTGCTTCCCGCAGCTTCCTGCTGCGTCCTCATGGTGTGGTTGCGAGCTCGTCAATAAAGCGCTTACACGCCTTATTTCTCTGACACTTTCCGCTGCTTCTTCACCTACCATGTGGTAAGCATGGCAGGACGATGCGCACTCGATTTTGGTACTGCTCTCAAACGGGTTGTGTTGAATCCCGCAAAGTTTAAGATTTTCAGTAATAAATAGTCGTAAAGAAACACTTCTATCACTGCACGTAAAATACGTATTTAGTTGTTACAATCGATGAATATTTATAACTCAGAAATAGTCATAAACAAACTTCTAAAACTGTACATAGAATGCTTGTTAGTTGTAATCAATGAGTATTTATCACTACGCGCTTGCCGAGGAGAGAGTTCTGCGGATACGTCTGCTTTGCTCTAAGAGTTCTACAATAAAGTCAGCGACAGCATGCCTATCTACAAAAATTAATCTAAATTATCGATGAAACGTTATTAAAATATGTGTTAACATACATCAATTTAAGGGAGTAATTAAAGGAAAAAATAAATCATCAATAAATTTAATGAATTGTTTTGTGCCTTTAACAAAGATTAAAAAAACGTCTTTAAATAGTAACATTTTGTCGAATAGTTTAGATTTTACAAAAATTTTAATTAAATTTTGCAGCCGCGTCATGTGTCGAAAGCAAAAGTTCGACTGGTCGTGTAGTGTATAGAGTCGAGTTTGTATTAAATTTACATTATTATGAATTTAAAAAATTAAAGGATGATGTCCATGTTTTTTAAAAGTCACTAAGTAAAAATATTTTGATCTTACAATGTAGATACAGAGTTTATTTATTCCTGAGTAAAAGAAGATAAGTCTAAGAAAAATTCGGGGCGAAGTCGGGTAATCAGCTAGTACATAAATATTTTAGAAATTTGTGTTAAGGAATGCTACGCCTTCATTCTTCATTCCCAAGACCCTGAGTGAGGGAGAAGGCGTTTGTGAATGATAGTGAGGGTTTATAATACTTCAGTGACCTCGGAGCTCCCAACGCAATGTAGTGACGGTAGTTCTGTGTGATGTTTGAGAATATGAAGTGAGTTGTGGCAATGCGAGCGGAACGCAACCTCCTGTTGTGCATCTTCGTCTTGGAGTGAGCGTGCGTAATGCCATTGCAGTGTGAGGCACGATTCAACGAAGTTTAAATATCCATCTCGCGAAACACAGAGGCAACACTCTGAAAGAGCGTCAGTATGTGAAGACTTCAACGTCGTACTACTTCTCTTGATTGCGCGTATTCTTAATTAGTATAATTCCTCTTAGACGCCTCATAAACGAATCACGTTGTTTCGCTTATTAGGCCATTTACTTCTGAGGATAGATTTGTGTGAAATTTCAGTAAGAACATTCTGTTCATTAACGGAGCCCTCCCTCTTAATGAAATCCCGCGGAGTATCGAATTCGCATCACTAGTTGGAAACTTTGTAAAGTTACATGCCGTTATATAAAGCCTTGGGAAATGAACTTTCTACGCTTGGAATATACTTTGGTTATACTTGCTAACAGAAGGTTAGGAAGAGTGAGAGTGAGCTTAAGAAAAGGAACAAAAAATAAGTTTTGAAAAGGTTATATTTATGAGGTTCATCATTGATATACATTTAGTTCCTGTAACGACTCCAACCATTTCCCTAATGTAAAATTTTATACGTGTAGTGAAAATATTTTAATTGAGCATTTCCGACAGAAAAATGTTTTGCAGAAATATTATGTTCTCGTTTGTTTATGCGTAGAAAATGTGTTAATCTTGTTCTATGAGAATTTCAAAAACAAGGATTTCTCGTTATAAGTTTACTTGTGGAAGGATAAAAATAAATTTTCAAAACTGAAATAGAGATATGATTCATTGTAATATCGTTTAGGTCTAGTGGATAACAGTGTAGACCTAATTTTCTGTAAGACTCAAACATAATAATAATAATAATATAAATAATGATCAGCACATAACCCGTAACTGTCTCATATAGTATAAATTATTTAAATTAACATCAATATTATCCTGATATGAAGTTCAAATCTTGTACGAATTATTGTTCGTAATTCAATAAATTGTAGTTGAACGGCTCTTCGGTCATAATTTATAATATAATATCTGAAAATTATCGTGAAACTTTCCTACATGGGTAAAGAGAAAACGGGAGAAACGACAAAAAAATCACATTTCTCTCATTTTTTACTATTGAAGTAAAATTTAGTTGGGCATTCTATAATCCGAAAAGTCCTATACTCCGGCATCATCATTAATTGTCGTTCATTAAAAAATCGTGCTTTTTAATTAATTTTCTTACTGATTACTTTATTGAAATTCGTAACCGCTATTTCAGCTGAGTTTTTTTATTAATTGGCTAATAATTGTTATTAATAATTAAGTTTCTTATTTTCAATTATATTATAATTATTAAATAAAAGTACAATAAATATATTTATTTCAAATATAATGATAATTATGTAGAAGACGCTTGGTCATTCATTGTTGAAACCCATTTTCAGAAAAAGATCTCTGTAGTCCAGAAAAATCTCTAATGTGCCGTGTCAGAAGAATTTCTACTTTACTCACCCATCCTGACCATGGTTTTACTCGTGTTTTTCTTCGGGTAGAGGCGTATTTTCTTATACAGGCTCTCTAGGCTCTGGTCTAGGGGTGACGTGTATTGAAATAATAAATCTTAAAAGTGTTATTTTATTATTTACGTTTCATAAACAATATTTTCCTATAAATCTATAGTTTGATAATAATGCGTCCTGAAATAGCTTTTGTGTGTTTTATTAAATACACATTTGTTGGTATTCTACTAGTATTATAACATGTACCAAACCATTTTTATTCTTATCTTGGGAGTGTGCTGAAAATTAAATCCGTCTTTGCCTTATGGTCCTTCTTCGAAATTGATGGGATGGTCCCTTGCTTGCTTGCTTGCTTCTGGAGAGTGAATTAGTTTGTTGTCCTCCACGTGGTCATACGCAGTTTGTACTGACAAGAAATGTATTTATTTATTTACTATTTGTCTGAAATACAATATAAAGGAAACCTTTCCCTTTCTTACAAAATCGTCTTCGAAGTTGAAGAGAATTAGTTTTTCTCATCCTAACATCCATGTTGGAACACTTTTTTTATTTACCCATTCCAACACTCTTTTGTGTGTTGTCGTATGGTCGAGCGCGTCGCGTAGACACATAAGTGGAATTGTGTGTCGTCAGTGGGTTGGTTTCCAACCGCTCTCATCGTGCGCCTCTATTCACGAGTAATGAAGTGTCGGCGGAAAGTCGATGCGCATTTACGACCCAACGGCTTTGCAGGGAACGCATGCTCGTTTGCATTGTGAGCGTGGACTCGAGTGGGAATTTTGTGAGCGTTTTGGTGCGTGTGCGTTCACGGATGCGTGAGTGGTGAAATTTGAGTAGAATTAGTTGTGTTGTATTAAATTTGTGTAGGCAAATCCGTTAATTTTGTAGAATTGGCTGTAGTTGATCGTGTATGTGTAGATTAAGATTAATATGATAGCATACAATAGGTCGCTAATGAGGAAATTTTATGATTTTTTTTAAAATATCCCAATGATATTTGAAAATGGTTTTCAGAGAGAAATATAATGTATTAAATAAATTTATTGTCAAAAAAGCAGTTACAAATGCGTATGACCTCGTGAAGGACAATAAACTAATTTACTCTCCGGAAGCTAGCAAGGGACCATCCCATCAATTCCAATCAAGGGTCCTAAGACAGAGGAGGATTTAACATTTCAGGACACTCTTAAGTTAGAATAAGTGTATTTCATAATATTAACAGTATATCAACAAATTTGTAATAAACAAAACACAAAGAAGTTATTTCCTAAGTACGTATTATTATAAACTATATATCATTCGGAAAATGTTTATAAATCCTAACTATTAAAGTAACTCTAAATTTGTGATTTAGTATTTCAATAGACGCTCTTCCCTAGGCAAGAGCCTAAAGACCCTGTATAAGAAAACACGTCTCTACCGAAAGAAAAGCAGAGAAAACCCCGGGTCAGGATGGGGCTACAGAATTAATGCACACAACCGTGCCAAGATTGAGTACAGATAAAACTAAACTTATATGAATAATAAGACACAATACAAGCATGCATGAAAATTATTTTTGAAATTGCTATCAGTTATTTCGAAAATACTATAGCATTGGCGTAAATGAATTTAACTTTTATTAAAATCAATAAATTCTTTTAAATTGTACAAGCAATCGTGCAGTAGGTAGGTTTATTATAATTTATTGATATGTAATTAATATACTATTTCATTTTCTGTCAACCTGTAGAGAAGATGTTAAAGCTATACGAAAAAAACACTTTCACTATCTACATGGTTAACATATTCTACAGTGGTGTGGTGTGGTTTACACGGGTTTACACGACACGGGTGTGGTTTACATTAATATATTTTTGCGCGAACGCCATCTATAAACGACATCTTGCACTATATCGTCATTTCGTTAATTTTACAACAGTTTTCCTGTGGTTTTTATTTTATATAATATATTTTTCAATTTTCTTTTTGTTGCCACATTTTACTGCCGTGCACTTGTATGTACGGATTTCAGTAGAAAGAAATTTACGAAGTAACGAAGTGGTTCTTGTTTCTGGTTTTCTATTTAACATTCATGACATAATTACATTACTATGCTATATAACTGGACATTGATGAAAATATTTTAAGGTAAACGTTATGTAACACTTTTGGAAGATTCATAAAAAATTAGAGGAAAATAATAGTATATGATGGAAATCAGCATTATTTCTCCGCTCATTTTGTAATGTGAATAAGAAGAACTATTTACGTTAAATATTCACCAGCTGTCATGTTTGCGTAGAGCACATGGTTAGGTGAATTTCTCAAATTTGTAATATGTGTCACGTCACGGAGTGACATTATAAATATTTAAAGTATCAAATTCCCTTTATGCTCAGAACTCTTCACGCATATTGTCGGCTAAGGAGGGGGAAATTCTTCCCCCTCTCCACGCCTATTACTGATTGAACTATGATGGTTAGCGAGGTTGGGGCAATGCTCGCGCATAAGCGCTCTACTATCTTACTATCTTTGGTTTCTTCACATAACTCGCCTGTAGTAGGAGTCTTTGTAATTATTGAATATCTAGTGAATGCTATGGCAGAATCTAGGATTTTCTTCATGCGGAAGGATGACATATCCATAAAATGAGAAAAATAAGAATTTCATAGTTTCAAGTTGATGAGGAAGGGGAGATAGATCTACGATAGGAATTGAATTATGGGAGGGATTATTATCTTCTGGGAAAAGGATTATGGGAAGTGAAAAGTTGCTGCCAGGTCAAAGGTCTTTACCCCCTAACCCAGTCTGTATCCGCTAGTGGGTGAATGTTCCATTCCTTACCGAAGTAGCTTTGCAGTCACAGTTCCACTGCCCTCTGCCAGTTGGAAGGAAACTCAGCGCCAGTCTTCATAATTAATGATGAAACTTCCTCGCGAAATGTTTGGGAATGCAAGCACATTGTAAGACGTGGCGAACAGGAAACAGCGTGTTAAAAGGGCGGTGGTTGTAGCGGTTACGGAAGTGCCGGAGGGGGAAAACCCGAGAAAGTGCGGTCATGTTCTTGCACTCATTCGCCGCTCTGCCGCGCTGCGAGCGCCTGCTATGATTAATGCTCTGACCGACCACCCAGCGCGTTCCTGTCGCGCAAAGCGGTGTGGCTAGACGTGGAGCAGGTGGTCGCAGAAAAAGACGTGCCTGATTATTAATGAAGGTCCGGTGAATAACGTAGAGATTATTCTAGGGAATTGATTCAGCATGTTTGGATTTACCGTGATTGAGACCTTATTTGAAGTTGCAGTTTAGGAAAAGAAAACTATTAAAAGTTAATAAATAAAAAATCTTACTAAAATATCATTCTCATTCACAATACTATATCTAGAGTTCTTAGTTAGACATAAAAAAATAAATGAAATTCTTATATTCTTTTTATATTTTTCTGAAAACATTCTAAATATGTACGTCACCCAAACTCTTTTTAAATGATTCACAATTAAAAAATTAATTAAACTAAACTAAAGTTTGTTATAGAAAGATGTCATTTGTTATAAAAACTAGGGAAGAGTACATCTTATTCATAAAGTAGACTAAACAAGAGGTAATATTATATTTATTATCAAAAAAGCAGTACAAACTGCGTATGACCATGTGGACGACAATAAACTATTTTACTNTCAATTCCGATCAAGGGCCGTAAGGCAGAGGCGGATTCAAAAATTTCAGAAAAATTTCCTAGATAAGATAAAAAGTTAGCTACGAGAAATAATACTAATATAATATCAACATGTTTGTAATTTAACGCAAAAAATATTACATCTACAATTACTAATTAGTGTTTACAAATCATAAGAATTGAAATAACATTACATTCACGATTTTTTGTTTCAATAAACGCGTCCCTAGACAAAAGCCTAGAGAAGCTGTATAAGAAATCCGCCTCTAACCGAAGGAAAACCGTAGAAGAACTCGGGCCAAGATGGAACTACAGAATTAATGTACACATCCGTGCCAAAGTTAAGTACACATAAAACTAAATTAATATGATTCATAAGACACTATCACGCAAGAAAATAGTTTTGAAATTTTTATAAGTTATTTAAAAAGTACTACAGCAATGGCGTGATTAAGTACTACAAGACGGATTTAACTTTTATTAAAATCAATAAATTCTTTTCTATTGTAGAAACACTGGTGCAGGAGGTAGTTTTATCCGCGGATTAGTAGAAATTAAATTTCATGATATGTTTTATAATTTTTGCGAGGGAATGATAAGGTCCTTTTTAGCAGAGAGTGGTTGACACTCTAGGTCGATGAATATTATTACTATTGCGAGTATTGTGTTCGTGAACGAGACTGTTTCGTTTGAAGCAAGGGTGGCAC